>JBBMOE010000028.1:876521-1226880 GCA_037975065.1 Chaetodon trifasciatus | reverse complement strand
GAGAGAGAGAGAGAGAGAGAGAGAGAGAGAGAGAGAGAGAGAGAGAGAGAGATCGTCAGACACACACCTGCAGCCTGACACGACGGGGGGGATCTTTAACAGTTTTAATGAGTGCTAATTACACCTAATTGCATTGTTCAATCAAACTCCAGTGGGCATTCAGGAGCGTGTGTGTGTGTGTGTGTGTGTGTGTGTGTGTGAGAGAGAGAGAGAAAATGACTGAGAACGACAGGAAGCAAAACAATGACAAGTACAGTATCCTGTGATGCATGGCTCCTGGCTGACCAGCAGTGTGTGTGTGCGTGTGTGTGCACGAGAGTGTGTGAGTGCTCTGTGTATTACATCTGTTTCTCTCTGTTGTGCGATTCCTCTCTGTCCTGCTGCTCTGTTATTCCTCTTTTCTGTTCATTTACATTAAACCTCTGCCTTCCTGCAGTGAATTCGATGCAGCCAGCACAGAATCTGTATTTGGTGTTATTTCAGATTCATCTCTTACAAAACAAAAGAAAAGCTTTGACTAAGCTCTAGCTTTATTCCCATACATGATTATATGTAAGACTGTAATATCACAACAGTCTTAACAAGCACACACATAAGCAAGACACCAGATGCTTCTTCTGTATCATCGAACATCATTTGCATGTGAAAATTGTGTTTTCTAGTTGGAAAAAAGAGAAAAATTGCACCACTGAGAGTTCTGAACACAAATAGCACACATATTTGCAGTAATCTTCCTTTCATCACCAGGAAACTGACAAAACAAGAGACTTGGAAATTGATGTGTACTTTGGTAAAACAAAAAAGTTTTAATGTTATTGTTTTATATTGAACTAGTTATTTACAATTACTCCGACCAATACATTCAATATGAGAAAATATGACCACAATTTCAAAAGAAAAAACTTTTTTTAAAGAAATAGTTTGAGATTTTGGAAAATATGCTGATTTGTTTTCTTGCCAAGAGTCAGCTGATACCACTCTCGTACCAGTACAGCCAGCAGATCGTAATCTTAGCTCAGCATAAGACTGAAGATAGTGGGACACATCGGGCCCGCGTCACTGGAGTCTTCGCAGGTCACTTTGCAAACCTCACACTGACGATAAGAAGTTACTGTGCCTGGCCAAGAAATGATCTGGCACATAATCCCTTAAAAAAACACTGTGCTCTTTCATTGTTTTTAAGCAAACAAGATATAAAGTGTTAATCAGTGAGCATTAGAGGTGCTGTTAGGCAGCAGGCAGAGTTTGCATTGACTTTGGACAAAACCAGGCTAGCTTTTTTTTCTGTTTCCAGTCTTTTCGCTAAGATAAAATAAGCTCAGAGAGGTTAAACTAACAAGTTGCTAGCTCATATCTAACTCTAAACAAATATGTTTATTTACCAAAATGTCTACAGTACTATGCTAACTGTTCCTTAACTTCCAAGGACAGCCTAGATGTTGAGCGTGCTGCTTGTTGAAGCTAATAAATCCCTGGAGGGCTCTGTTAAAAGTGCAACGTGTTGCCCTGACTCATTGTTTGCTTAGATTTGTATGAGAGCACTCAGTTTTCCACTTGTAATACTGATGTTGGTGTTGATTTCGAGGCGCTGTTGAATATTCACGGAGGCGGTCTGTGATCGGGGCCTCTTTCACTTTTCACCACTCCCTCTTCTTTCTCTGTTCTCCCTAAATTTCCTCTCTCCCACTCCCTCGCTGTATCCCTCTCACCCTCGCCACCATCTTCTTTAGACTGTGCCTCTTGTGTTCCAGCAAACAAGATCTTTCAGTGTTCATTCTGAATGTGTACAGTGTCAGAGAGAAGCCCTGGCGAACCACGGAGGAGCCGAGTGGGCTCCAATTTTAGATACAAGTGAGCCAAGAAGGCAGACACACACACACACACACACACACAAACACACGCATACAAAGGCTGAGAGCTGTGAATGAAAGCTTGATTGTAAGGATTTCTAAAGGGAAGACAAAGAAACTCTCTATCTGCCTCTGTTGTGACAAGGATTTGAGGCCAGTGTTCCTTTTGTGAGTGAATTATGATCAGGAGTTTCTTTTTAGGGGGGAAAGTGTGCGATTGTGTCTGCGTGTGTGTCGCGGCATGACCAAGAATAGATCGATTCTCATGCTTTTATAATTATCATTGATATCTTGATGGTATTCTCCCTTTCAGGAATAATGTGTGAGATGTGTGCGTATGCTGTTGTGCGTGCATGTGTGTTCCACTGCAGCCCAGAAGTGGCCCAGACTTAATTACCTGTCTCTCGCCAGACACTGATTGCAGATCCATGCGTCTTGATTAGAGGATTCACAGTGTTTCCTCACACATGCGCAGACACACATGCAGAAACAAAGCCAGCGATACTCTTGAAGCACTTCTCGACTTCGGAGTGCTTTTCCGTGTCATGAATAAACTACAAAGAGGAAGGCAATTTACCTGAGAGCGAACATGAACGCGTATAAAACTTTCAGATCTTAAGCGTTTTCAAAAGACACATTAAGCTCATTTACCTCAGGGTCATTTCCAAAGATAGAAATCAGACTGTTAAAGATCCAGTTTTCTTTCACGTCTACAGTTGTTTTGTCTCTTTGTTGTGGAGTAATAAATAACATTTCAACAAATAACTAAAACACTTAACAATGTTTCCATTCGTCAAAACTGATTTTCCCAGTTAACACACGCACATAAATTGCAGTGTACAGTTTAGAAAGCAGCTGTGTGGCGTGAATTTCTGTGAGGATCCGGGCTTTGAGCTCGTCCTCATATCTGTATGCATGTGTGTGTAAGGCAAAACTGTGAGATACATTATTCATCCAGTAACTACGCAATCCTGTCGGTTTCCACCCACGTATCATTTTAAGGCAGATCTCTCAGCCAGAATAATGACCTCTGAAAAAATCGAGGCGCGAGAGCAGGCATTTGAGGAAATAACGAGCGGAGGAATCCCAACCAATATACCACTCGGGGGGGGCCCCATCTCGGTAGAGTTGTCATAGCGACACGGATTGTGAGAGCTCGTCTGGGGTTTGTGTGTGCGTTTGTGTGTCTTCATCATATTTCTCCCTGCAACAACGTGCAGGGAGAAATTGACATGATCGAGCCTGAGAGGATGAGAGACACTAGGAAGAAGACATCGAGAGAGAGTTTTCTGAAGTCTTTACTGTGCTCCTAAAAACTTTCACTTGTCCGTTTCCTCCTCTGCCAGCATGGCAGTCAAGTCAACTGCGTCCCTTCACTGTTAGTTAAGTGTTTGAGGAATCTCTTGTGGTGTTGTATGTTATCGCTATGTTGGGTGTGATATCCTCATGTTAAACAGTTATTCCACAAATGTGTTCAACTGAGCTGGACAGCAGACTAATATTTATTTATATTTATAGTGTACCCATATATACATTGAAAGAGTTTACTGTATTACTGTCTTTTAAACTATTAATATAATTAATAATCACATGCATATTTTGTAATTATTACTATTGCAAATTTATTAATGTGTAAGTTGCATTTTACTGATGTAATTGGTGGAGGTGTAATGCTTAAACTGCATCTATGTACTTTATATTTTACAAACTTATATGTAAAAACCTAATCTGCCAAGTAGTTCATAACTGTCACTGTCCAGTGACTGAGTCTTAATGGGTCTTAATCGTGAACTGGAACTAGCATTATGTTGAGCTGGTGATGATATCTGTAGCTGATATCGCTGGTACACTCACAACCCACACAGCTTGTTATTTTTAACCGTCCCTTTCTTTTTGTGGCCGCTTTGTACTCACTGGCACTGTTTGCACTGCTCATAATGTTTAATGCCACCTCTGTTGCATCATGGACCACAAAGAAAAAGCATGTAAAAGAGGTCCTCACTGAGAGGTGAACAGCAGAAATGTGAGAGCTGTTCAATGATATTGGGAAGTTGTTGGAAATGAGATGAAAAGGCTGGAGAGCCAAGTGCAAAAATCAAAATCTATTTGTTTGAGAAAAAAGGCCATTTTTTTGTGGTGTTCAAAACCTCTTTATCACAGTGTAGACACCTGAATAAAATGGTGATTGGACGTTACAGGTATTTCATGTCAGATGAAACGCCCGGGGAGCTATGGAGCATTCAATGACATAAACACTTAGCGCTAGTGTATCAATATCTCCAAGAGGAGGTTTATCAGTATTGCCGTATTGATTTTGTGTTCTATGCCTCTCATATCATCTCTCGCCATGCTAGTGCTACTTGGAAAGGGGTTTCTGGAATTTTCCTGGAAAGCAGTGGTGTCTCATGGGAATTTTGGTGGTCAGGTTTTGATACAGGTGTTGATGACAGACTTTGATGGTAAGGTATTTACTGGTTTAGGCAGGTGAGTATGCTCTGCCTTCCTTTCTATCCCTCTTATTGGCTCTTTCTCAAAGTCTCAGTCTTAATTAGTCTCAATCGATCTTCCTCCGAATACATTTTACTCACTTACTCATGCATAGTAATGACCCCCACCTCCCTGTGCCGTGTGGCAATAAAAGGAAATAGAGAAAAGAGAAAAAGTCTCCTCTCTCCCTGAGGTGCTGTTTTAGCTATTATTCCCATCGTCAGACTTCAGAGAAAAGGGTATTGCTTTTGCAAGTTAAAAAAGAAATGGAAGAAAAGGCTCTCAGCTCCTCAATGCAAAGCTTTGGTTCCAGGATGTATTTCATCTTGATAAGTCATTTTGAAAGCACCCCCCCCCCCCCCCACACACACACACACACACACACCCCACACACACACACACACTTTTGTGGGCTGTTGTAAAAGGAGGCTTGAATTACATTCCACACGGAGGTCCTCGACCCCAATTCTGGGCTGTCTCAATGACTGCCTGAGTCGACATGGATGTCGGATGGGTCTCTCAGAGCGCAGCTCATCAGGCGACAGGCCCCTTTGTCAGATTGCAAGACCTCTCAAAAATTATGTCAAATTATGTTGTCCTGCTCTTCCTCCCACACATGGATACAGGAGCTTCCTTTAACGGCTGACTGTGGTCTGAGGATTGTAATGGCAGTGGATACATCACAGTCACTGTCTGCAGTTTCAAGTTTCATGATATTTATCAGTGTAAATTTCATGATCAATGATGCAGAACAAAATGAACAAGTGAGAACTTGTTCTGAACCTTGGACCAGACAAGACAAGTGCATCATCATCAAAATGATTTTTTTCAAATGTGAAGTTTTAAAATATTTACAGCTAATGAATATTTTTATATTTACAGTGGATGAAATTACTATGTACAACATGTCATTCACAATGTATGCACTGCTTCCCTGCTGCACGGGAGTGGGCGTGGTGACGACATTGCATGGAGTGTTGCTGCTTTGTACTCTTGTCTGCTTTCCTCTATATTGCTTTCCACTCTTTCACTGATATTGTGGATATGTCCAAATACATGTAGCAGTGATATCAAGGCAAAAACAGTCATCATTACGGAAGATTCCTCCTCCTCCTCCTCCTGCATGCTCTACCCAGGTGCCACCCCTAGCCTTAACTGAGTATTTCCAGTGAGCGAGAAGGCATTAGCACAAAGGTGCAACATGTGTTATTTTAAAACATTTTTAATTGAATTCTCATAAAAATTACTATACCGTTACATATAATTTTATATACTGTTACCATGGTACATAATTACATCTATCATGATGCAGGATTTTCGTCCACCCCATCAATGGTCTGTTTGTACACAAAACAGTGTCCAAAAATAAATGAATGAATTGTAAACAAAACCTCTCCCATTACCAATACGTGAAACAAAAATTTACTTAACAAACTTAACAAACCAAACTTATTCACATGAAAACAGATCTTGCTGAAATATTTAGATCAGTTCCTTAAATAATGGTAAAATCCTTAAATTTTTTAATGTACTCCCTCATTAAAAAAATCCTGAATCTGTGATTTTGCAGATATGTCACTTCACGACTTCAGAGGACGGTGAAGCCTTCTGCTTCACAAAACCCTATTCTGTGGAGGCTTCAAGTTTCCACATCACACTTAACACTAACAGATGATGCTCACAGGCCCACCTCTTTAAAACTGGACCTTCAGAAGACACAGAGAAACTCTCCACTTCCAGCAGCAATAGCTTTCTATTGTCAAACTCTGCACATACACCATTCTGCACACTGAAGCTCAAACATTTAACTGTAGGAACAAAAAAAAAACCACACTTTTGACTGGAAGAGGACTTCAAAGAGGAGAGGAAGAACGTCAGGAGCTAAACACTCTGGCGTTGTCTACTTCCTAATGGAGTAAAAGGAGTTTTAGACAGTGAAATTAGTCAGGTCTGAGTGAGTGAGTGAGTGAGAGTGTGTGTTTGTGTGCATGTGTGGAGGAGGTGTTGCAAATGATGTCACTGAGTTCACCTATGAGACTGTGATGTTCATTCAGAGAAAGTGCTGAGAGAGGCACACACACACACATGCATCACCCATACCCACCTCCTTCACCACAGCTAACACAAACATAAACACCTCATGCTCAGCAGTGTCCCATTTGTATGTTGGAAATGTTTGCAGGCAGTGGGAAGTAGCAAAACTTTCCATGAGGTTTGCTCCTGACCAGAGTCTAAACACGGGCGTGGCGTTTCCAGTAGGTTTTACTCCAGAATGTGCGTCCATGTTTAGGGGCGAGTTCTCAGCGTTGATGTGTTGGGACTTGATGCTGAGCTGCCCATAAGGATCAGCAATCAGCAGTGACTTTGAGAGAGGCTACTGGCAACATGTCTGGTCATCTTGGATACGCTTATGCTTGGCTTTTCTCATTACCCTTCAAACACATCAAACATGGATGGCAGTTATGCTTCCCATCAACATTATAGCCAGCATTCCTTCTTCTTTGTATTGTTGGCGCTAGTTTCAGATGAATTTTCAGATTTCCCATCCTGCTGTGGGGAGGTCACCATCGAGCCTGGAGCCTCCTCAGAGACGTGTATTGAAGTAGTCCCATTGTTCTCATACAGGCTTAACGTTTCCATCGAGTCCTCTTGAAGGGTACACACTGTGCTCATATTGACACAGTAATTCCAGTTAAGAAATATGAGAGGTCTGTGGATTATTTTACAACTTGACCCACAGAGAACAGCAATGACGTAGGAGGAAGGCTGCGTGTAGAGTAAACAACATGTTTGTGCCAAATACACTGTCCGTGTGATTGTGACCTCTTAACCCTTTGCTGTGTTGTGTCATATGTACAGAGGCATCCAAGGGAAGAAATGCGGGACCATTATTGTGAAAGCCGAGGAGCTGAACAACTGCAGGGTGAGATGGGTGTACTTCCTGAAAAGTGTCTGTTTTCTCTGTCTTTTCTGCATCTGTTTTCTGCTTTGTCTGTCGGTTCCTTTCTCTGGTTGTCTGTCACACGCACTTTTATAGAAGTGGCCAGGGCATTTGTATTGGTGGTTTTCGAGGCGTAAAGACTGTGCAAACTTAGCTGTTCCAGTAAATTTTAAAGAACAGCAGAATCCTCATTGAAATACTTAAATATATAAAGAGTACTTAAAAGTAGCTGTTGGCATTTCATGTTGCATTTCTGGTCCCATATTGTGTTGATGGTGTATTTTGTAGTTACGGGGATGACAAATCCACTCCTGAGCTTTTATCATGTGTATATCCAAGAATCCAGACGTGGATTTGTACCCTCAGATGACATGTCTCTGAGAATGTTTCCCTCGTTAGCCTCTTTCCGTCTCTGCTCTTTAGGAATCAGTGATGATGCAGTTCTGCGGGAACAAGTTGGACAAAAAGGACTTCTTTGGCAAATCCGACCCCTTCCTGGTCTTCTACAGGAGCAATGAGGACGGCACGTGAGTTCCCTCTCCCCTCCCCTTCCCTTCCCTTCACTCACCCTCCATCTTTCCTTCTCCCCTTTCATGTTCGGTTTAATCCTCCCCTGCATCCAGAGGAAATTGGTTTCATTGATTTGCCTCAGATCAAAAGCCACATTTAAGCATGTGTGTGAATTACATGTGGAAGTGTTGTGCACATGCATGAATGTGACTGTGTGTGTGTGTGTGCGCGTGTGTGTGTGTGTGTGTGCAGGAGACACTGAAAAAGTGCAGGCTGTGATATGTTCACATAGATTTGTACATGTGAGTGTGAGTGTGTGTGTGTGTGGACATCTATCACTCCCACTGTGGGGATATACATTTTCATTGTGGGGACTCACCTTCCCTATGGGGACAAAACGTCCCCTATCAGAGTTTGGGTTCATCAAGTAGAGATTATGGTTATATTAAACCTCCCGGAAATGAATGTAAGTCTATGTAATGTCCCCAAAAGTGATGGAAACATGACGGTATGTTCGTGTGTGTGTGTGTGTGTGTGTGTGAGAGAGAGTGTGTTCGTGCGTGTGTGTGTGTGTGTGTGTGTGAGTGTTCGATCCAGCTCCATGGACTCTTTTTTTTTGCCACCCTGCAGTGTGTGACAAGTCAGATAAGACCTTGTGCTCTGAGGGCGGAAGATACCAAGTCCACCTGCTCGCCAAGGGACTAATGAAATTACCTCTTTTCAGTTTGTGTTTAAGTGTGTAGTTTTGTGCATGTGTGTGCTGGGGCAGTAGTCTCGCTTCCACAACCCTCTACTTTTACTCTCAGTTCATGGAAAGTTAGTGGAAATTCAAATCTTTCATTGTATTTCCTGTTTTATCCCCACTCATGTGTACATTACTCAGCTACACACATTAAATGTCACTCTTTTTCTCCTCTCTTTTGTTTTTTTTTCTTCTTCTTGTCTCTCCCTGCAGGTTTACCATCTGCCACAAGACAGAGGTGGTGAAGAACACATTGAACCCAGTGTGGCAGGCCTTTAAGATCCCTGTTCGAGCTCTTTGCAATGGTGACTATGACAGGTACGTCAGATTCCTTTTGGACACATTATGACATTTTAAGTTAAACACAACAACCCAGACAGCACTCTGAACCATCATAGAGTTATTTTCTGTATCAGACATACTAAAAATGTCATGCAGAGCAATCTGAGTGAATGAGAGAATGAGCTGAATGAAGCCTGTTACTCGACGATGCATTCAGGGTTATACTTCACAGGCTGTTTGGCAGATAAGTAACATTATTTTCTGGTGGTCTAATTAGGCTGCTTCAATCTGGAGCCTCTTAGGCTACAGCAAAGCTACACTGAATGATGCAAAACATGAGCATAACACATATGTATCAGCATCCTCCCTCTAGCTGAGGGTCTGCGTTACAGTCACAGTCACAGTCCAGTGTGCTGATCCTAGGACTGCCAGCGATGCAGGAGATGTTAGTAGAACTTGCTGTTATTGATTTAGTGATGGGAAAGAATCTTGTTGCTTATTCTTAGGGAACAAGTCTGGCCCTTTAAATTATTTTGCATCAGTTCAAAGCCCGGGTCTACTTTACATCTCATGAGAAGTACGAGTGAGAAAACAAATTAGTAGGTAAAAATGTGTCTCTCTCATTTTAGTCATGTGTTTGTGTTTATCTCCTGTGTCGATAGCAGCTGCATTGTGAAAGCGGCACAAAGAGGCAGACAATAGGGTTTAGTTTAGCGTACCTGGCAGACAGCAGCATTGATCTGAAGCGTGGTCCAATAAGCTCATTAGGGGAGTCGAGTCACGCCATGCCTTATCAATGCAGGGCTCAGGAAGCTTACAGTGGACTGCACATACAGTACACACAGACACACACACAGACACACACAAATACAAACACCCACACTCACACATTGAGTTGGTCTCTCTGCAGCCTGGGAGAAGAGATAAGGAGGAGCTCAAGCTGGCAAACAATAGAGAACTGTGTCTGTCTGCTCATAGGTGCTCTGATGTGCTCTCACACACACACACACACACACACGCAGTGAGGCCATAAGATTAACAAGTGAAATCACTGGCAATTTCCTGTCACATCATGAAAGCTCAGAGTGAAGGGATGTTTCCAACTGAGATGTGTCATAACACTGACTTAATAAGACACACGCCCATAAACAGACGTACAGTATGTACACACAGATTTATGCTGACAGCTCTGCACACAGCGGTTTCTCTGGAGGAGGAAGCGTTACGCCAACCAGGAGACACGTTCATCCCCAGAGTGTCCCATCAGCCAGCTTCCCACTCCTCACATTTATTGCCTCTTTTCCTCTAATGTGTATCTGGCTGTCGAAGCTGCTCCAAGGCCCATTAATGATGGTTTGTGTTTCCAACTCTTCTCATATTGAAAGATGAGGAGGACGGTAAAGTGCAGTTCTGGCTGAGGGTTTGAATTAGATAGCACTTGGTTTGGAAAGCCATGTAAACTCTAAAGCAATTACAGTAAGTTCAGAGGAAAGTCATTAAAAATTCATGGAATACTACAGTCTGGTTACAAACTACACATGAGATTTTTTCCAAATTTGATCTGTCTCTGTTTCCTACTGTTAAAAAGAATCGATAGAGGCAGGACTACATAATTTTTCACTCTGACCGTGTTATTTTCTCAGTCGCTTTCACACCATCTTCTTTTCTCCTTGCTCGCACCAGCCCTCTCTCTCTCCAGCGGAGTGCCTTTTTGCTCTGTCTGTTTAATTTGGTCTCAGCTCTATTATCCTTGAGCCTCACCCCTCTTGTTGTCTACATATCGCTCTCCTGCTTTTGTCAGACAGAAATGACCCTTCTGTAGAAGACGCTGGTAGATGGAGTGATAGCGCAGCGTATCTGCCTCCTGCAGACTATTCTGTGTGTGTGTTTTTTCCATTTCCTTGTAAGCTATAATGGGATGCAGAAATAGATGCATTTGGAGATGAGGAGAGGACATTACCACAGGCAAATACAGTGACAGGCAGACAGTGTGTTGGAATAAAGATAAGCTGCAGAATGGATTTGCTTCTCCTAATGGTTCCATGTCAACAATGACAAAAGAAGTGTTAGTCACAACATCTGTGTATATTTTATAATTTCACAAGCATAGAAGGTAGCCTTTTAGCACTTTTAGTATTATTATAGTACGTCAGTTTAGTTGTACTCTGGGGAAAAAAAGAAAATTTGCTTCTTCTTTTATAATAAATGTCCATCTTTCACCTTTTGGATATGTTGCATGTTGCCACTTAGCATTGCAGTCCCTCCAGAAAATAAGTCCTCATTTGTGCCTCCTCCAACAGAACAATCAAGGTGGAGGTGTACGACTGGGACAGAGATGGCAGGTAATTATCATTCAACCCGTTAAATTTCAGCCTGAAAACTGCTTTACAACTGATCAAACACATTCTGGTGGTCCAGGTCCAACTTTGTTTGAATTGATTTAGATGCGCTCACGCTTAGCTTTAGGCTGTGTTCAGACAGACAACAGTGCTGAATTTCCAAAAACACAGCCACCTCATTCATTTGAGTGAGGTCATTGCTTTTTATCTGTGAGCACGGTCATAAAATTTCGTTCTGATCCGATGCCAAGTAACACCAGGGCCAGAACTGCAGACATAAATACAGATTCAGAAAAACATGCTGTCATCGGGTGAAAACTTTTTCCAGAAAGTGATGCAACATCATCTCTATTGGCCAGTCAGATATGTGCACATACATGATAGATTACATCATGCATCTGATTAGACTTGTGGATCTGTAACTCCATCTAGACTTCCTGGATCAGGTTTACGTTGTCTTGGGACCTTGGCATTTTATTTTTTAACATAACAACACAAGCCAGATGACAGATTGATTTGTAGGCAGACTCTTTCCAGCTGTCACCACCTGTTCTGATGAAGCCATTTTTAAACTGTTGCTGAGTTTGGTTACAAGATAGCTGGTATTTGATATGCACCTGATACGAAATGACTTGTCACTTCTTGTAAATAAATATGCACCAATACATTTCCTTTTTAATTTTCTTGATTACATTAAAATTCAGCACTCGTTAGATTCCTGCCCATGACTAATCTAATCCAAGTCACACATCATTACAGCTGGTCTACTACTTTTCCAGTAGGTAAGGAAGCTGCGTGCAGGATGGTCACAGACTGACTGAGTCAGTGTTCTGGCTGCTGACAGTCAGACAGAAAGACATTTGTCAAGCTGTAGTTGAACAGGGAGTTACTTCTCGATTCTTTATGTTTTGCAATCTATTTAGTGTCAGAGGGAACACGGTGACATTTTGGTGTATTGTTTTTCAATGGGACTGAGAAATTGTTAGTTTTTTCAACAAGCTGTTCGGGTGAATAAAACTTTAGTGTCTTAACCAGTGTTCATGCACATCACTGTTTGGTGTCCCCTTTTCTTACGGTGTCATTGGTTCTCTCACTTTCAGAAACACAAGTTGTCTTGTCTCGGTCATGAAGCACTTGCTTTAAAAACACACATGGCAAGACTCCAATCATTAAATTGAATGCAGCATCAAACCGTGCTTTTTTTAATATGTTCCATTTGTTCTTGTTCTGCGTCCTCCTCACGACTCTCTCTAGTCACGACTTTATCGGAGAGTTCAGCACCAGCTACAGAGAACTGTCCAGAGGTCAGAGCCAGTTCAACGTCTATGAGGTGAGTTTGTGCGTAGCTGTGTGTGAGCTTGCATGCACGTGTTGTGTTCAATTCAACAATGATTCTCACACTCACGCACAGTAATTGAACTGCCAATACAGGTTTTCATCTGGAATTCTCCCTGAATTACAGTTAAACTGAACCGCCATTTCAGTTCAACCTACTGTGCCGTTTGTTGCTTGACAATCTGCCTGTCCTATTTGGTGGGGAAATGAAAACACATCTTGAAAATTCTAATACTGTTCCTCAGCTAAAGACAGGTTTAGAGGACGCGAACAGGAAAATGAGCTTTATTATGAGCCCTCAAAAGCAGAAATATGCTGCTTTAGCAAGAGGCTGTAGGTGCTAGCGTCGATAAAAACTTCAAAATCCAACATTCCAGTTTATTGTATTGGTGGTGGGAGACATCTCAGCTAAACAACAAAACATAAAGCAGTATATAGTATGATTTAAATATGCACACAGATCATCTAACATAAACTGTCCAATCCACTGAAGAAGATAAGGTTTATCCCTCTGTGCATCTCATCTCTCCCTCACTTTGTCTCTTGAAGTTTATTTTCAGGTCCTCGTCGAAACAAGCAACGGTGTGATGATGGTGCAGAAAGAACTCTTCTGATACAAGCTTAGGTTAAAGAGAACTTTTATTAGCAAGCTTAGTATCAAATCAGACGCCGGTAGTCTGATGGAGAGCCTGGGTCGAATCGGTCGGATCTCTGTCCTTCTCTCCTTGATCCCTAGATATATAGATGACATCTACTACACTGTATGTTTCAATTCTAACATCTTAATGCATTAAATCAGACACCTCACTCTCATGCACACAAACAAAGACAGTTACGATGGACCTGGCTTATCTTCTCTGAGGAAGAGTCAACACTTCGTGATTAACGGGGAATCACACAGAGGAGAGCACACAGTTTTAAACAGCTGCTGTTTGCATACTAGCGCTCAGATGTGCACACTCATAAAGGGGTACACAGAGACACATGGACAGGTATATGAGGAACAGCAAACAGAAACACACAAAGTACTGTTTTCTGGCCTGTTTGTTGCTCTTTTTCTTCAACCCAGCAGTTGGAGAGGGGATGGCTTTGCATTGCTAAAAGCCCTGTGTATGTGTGTGTGTGTGTGTTTGTTAACAACCACATTTCAATCATTGCCCCTCACCTCCAGAGGCAAGTGTGTCCTTGTGTGCACCAATTGCAATGTGAACCAAGGAGAAATGCATAAATCCACACATTTGTATGTTGTTTCCCCGAGGTGCTCTCTCTTTCTGTTTAACCTTGGCCCAGTTTAATTAGACCATAACGCTCCGATGAAAAAGCTCTGAAGCAGTGTTTGGGATTCAGAAGGAGTTTCTAGTCTGTTTCTGACAGGTCCCAACATCACAGGAGCAACTGTATGTTTCAGTGAGCTTGGGTCAGAATATGAGAGACAAAATGAATTGAGGCCCATGGGTATCTTTTCGAATCTGTTCACAAAAACAACTCACACACTCTGTAAATCTCAGTGTATCAAGTAAAGTTGTCCTTCACTCACTTCAAGTCCTGTTACATAGTCATGAATTCACACCACTACGTTAGAGCCACAATCCACCTCTGGATTCAGCTGCTCCTCTGTGTACGTTGGCCTTTAAGTTATGTTTAGTTATTTATGGTGGTTGCTGGTTTAGGGAGGGGACTATTTGAGGATGGAATTGAGAGGGAAGAGTACAAACAACACTGTTTACAGCTTTAGTTACCCCAGTATTTCAGTTTATTCATTTTCATCCACTGCTCCTACAGTGTATTTTCATTACACTGTAGTACCAGTGAATTTTATAGTAGTGCAGGGGGTCTAAACACTGCTTTCAGGAATTGATAAGGGGATCAAAAAGCAAGCTTCTTAAAGTGCATATAATATTTTTGATGATTACAATGGATCTCATATCTACTTGTATGTGAAAGTTGTCGCTTGGAGTGACAAACCCACATAGATTTACCTCCTGCCTCTACAGTTCCCCTCAGCTGGTTGGAGGGGCTCATTATTTTGGCTTCCAGCCCACAACTGGTTCACTCACATCGCTCTCATCAGCGGTGTTTTGAAAAGAGCAGTTGGCTTTTTTTTTTTTTCAGTGAAAAAGTGCTTAACACCCACTCTCACCAGCTAGCTGGGGAACATAATGGAGCATTGGAGTTGGTGGAGACCAAAACAGAGCTAAAAGGAGAGCAAAAACTGGACTTGCATTCATCAGGTGTCCAGGATCAAAGTTCCAAATGAATGATTGTGTTGCTGCATATCTACTGGGTGTGTAAGAAGGCAATTGAACCTAAGAGCTGATAATATATGAGTGCTGTGTTTACAGCTTGTTCCACTGCACCCAAATGCTCATAAACTGAGTTCCTGCTGATTTAATAATACTCCAGTTCTTCTAAAATTGGAGTGGTTGTAATTCTGAACTGAGTACAAATGACTGAATTCAAGAATGAGTGAATGTATACATGTTGAAATCATGAGAGTGAATCCTGTCATTTTTAGGTGGTAAACCCTAAGAAGAAAGGGAAGAAGAAAAAATACCTCAACTCTGGAACGGTGAGGAAATGTCCCTCTGATGTGAATGTGCATCATTATTTTCCATGATACGCAGACTTGCATGGGCTCGATTTGAAATGTAATACAATACCACAGTATATCCAGATGGGTACCTGGAAACTGTATTTGTCTCAGCAAAGGTGACACTTGAAAGTCATTGTCAGTGACACGTAGCTGATTGTGGCTCTATTGCTTACTGTTTAGGTAACGCTGTTGTCATTCCTGGTGGACATTGAAGTCACCTTCCTGGACTACATCAAAGGAGGGTAAGTCAAAGACCACGCGTCCATTTAACACACACTGAGAGATGGGGGTTGTAGTCATTTAATGAGGAGTGACATGCTGAGTGTGCCAGGCCCTCTCTCGATAACAACCTCATCATGACTGCACTATGCCAAAGATAACGATCCCTCAGTGTGAGTGAATCAAATGGAAAAGTGTACATTTGCATGCAAGAGGGGCGCAGTGAAAGGTGGAGAGAGAGACTGACAGATGGGCTGACCTGAAGTCAAGTACACGGGGCTCAGACTCTGAAGTGTGTGTATGTGTGCGTGCCCTTGTGTGTAATTTTGTATTGTGTTCCTGCACGCGCGCATGCCACGTGTCACCATGTGTACTTGTATCTGTGTCTATGTACGCGTTGCTTGTGCACACATGTTGCTCAGGAGGGTTGACCGTGCGCAACCAGGCATGGCGTAAATCCTCGCCTACACACTCTGCCTTCATTAGACTCACAGAGGGGGAGACTGTCAAGGGAGAGAAAGAGTGTGTGTATGTATGTGTGTGTGTGTGTGTGTGTGTGTGTGTGTGTGTGTGTGTGTGTGTGTGTGTGTGTGTGTGTGTGTGTGTGTGTGCGTGTGCAACTTTGGGGGAAAAAAATCTCCATGTTAGCCCTTGTGTTTCTCTGTTCCTGCTGCCCTTGTGGCTGTGTTTTTCAGGTGTTGCACAAAGTCACTGGATATTAAAGAAGTAAAGTTTTTGCCTAATTTGAGAGAGAAAAAAAACTCCATAAAAACACGGAAAGTATAAGCTTGTTCCCTCAGTGACAAACTCGTAAGAAAACAGCGCAATCTATTTCCCGAGCAGCTTTTTTTTTTTTTTTTTTTCATTGCCGTTGCTCGTTTCAGGAGGATTTCAAAAGACGTAGTGCACAGCTCAGAGCAGAGGGGTGAAAATCCGGCCAAAAATTGCTTGAGCCAATGAGAGGATTATCCAGGAAGCCAACACTTGCTGTGCTAGACTGTCTTTTTTGTCTGCCTTAAAATGTGATGCATTGATTAGATCAAAGTAAATCTTTAGATTTAGTCTTACTGCTAATTGACATGTTCTAACGATCAAACGCCGCCTGCAACTGCTTTAAAACAGCCATAATCAGCAGTTATTGGACTGGATATAAAAAACTTGAACCGACAGAGATACAGTTGTAACAAGAAGGTAATCATGGTTTTCCCTGACAGGAATTATTAGGAATGCACTTTGTGTATGTGTTGAGTAATTATATGGTGCTACTGTTAATGTTTAAGAAGATGAAACGAAGCAGAGCGCAGCATGGCAGGAAGCTTTCGTGTTTGTACACTGATGCATGTTATAGTCATGTGCTCAATCTGATCAATTAGCAGCCAAGCTTGTTAGATACCAGCATGCGTGAGGGCTGGCTTTGAAATGCAATGTATATGTTATCACCACGTGTCCTCCCGTATGTTTCCTCGCTCTGTCGCTGACTGCTGATGGAGAATTCCCATCTTCTAGTCTCCCCACACACAGAGCACGTTCTCAGCAGTGCTGTCACTCAGTGAGCACTTTGAAACTCTCAGCAAGAGGCTGTTTTTGCTTTTTTTGATTAAAGTTTTTTTTTTTTTGGGCAGTGCTTTGGGAGTGCAAGCCGGGCGCTGTAACACGCTTGTGTGGCTAAATGAAGTGCCAAGTGCTGTCTCACTGTTTGAAACCTAAATGGACTGTAAAGGTCCAGTTGCACTTAATCCAATTGCATAATGGCCAGACTGTGTACTTGTGCGCAGACACACTAATGCATGCACTCACACACAAAAACGTAAACACACCCATGCGCGCACATGCAAACACACGCTGTCCTCGGTACTCTCTCGTTTGTGCATTTCCCTGACATCCCTTGTGTCTCTGAGTCTTGTTGGACTGTCTACACAGGTATTTTGTCAGTTTGCCAGTCATCTCCTTCCATTTCCGGGTATTTCTTCTCAGCTGTCCTCCCCTCTTCTGTCCTCCCCACTGTTCTCTTATCATCTGATTGACAGCTCTTTTTGGAGCTTCAACCCAATCAGCTAATTGTTCATTTGGACCTAATTAGGAACATGATCCACTGGCAGCATTTGCATAAATGAATGGTTGGAGAAGCCTCTATCTCAATCCAGAGCATTGCTGCTCTTATTCTTTTCACCCCCTGTGATAAAGCATTAGTACCACCCATGGATTTCAACAAAGAGGCCTCTATTCATGAGCATGAGGATAAAAATGAAAAATTGTTGGCTATATCTTTCATTTTGACTTGTGCCTTTGAATACAGCCCTGCCACTCACAGTGACAGATATTGTTTCCCCTTGTTTTGGTTGGTGAATTGAGCATTGAAACCAGAATAGAAGCAGGAGGGGAGCTGTGCTTGTATTGAAATCATTCTGAGAGGTTATCATTTGATGGAGGAGCAGACTCTCACAATCAAGACAAAGATTTGTAAAAAAAAATCAGATCTTTAAAGGGAACCTAGACATTTTATGTGATGCAGGTATGAGCTGTTTATTTCTCCTCTCCCTCCCTCTTCTTCCCTCTCTTCTGGCCAGATGGATACTGTCCAACCAGCAACATCTGTTTGCATATCATCAGGAGAGGTCACATCACACAACCCCTGATGCCATTTTTAGGCCACTCAGTGCACTCATGCATTCGTTTCCCCCTGGCACTTAAATATAAGCGGAAAGGAGACTTCTTATGAACATTTTGAAATGCTTTTTTGTCCTAAATAGAGCGTTTTCACATCTAAGATGAACATTTTCCTTACAGGTTGCACAACCCGCTGAGACTGGTTGTCAGGACTACTGTATAATGTAGGTTTTCACTTGATAAAATGGATTTTATTGTCCCAGAGGAAATTTGTTTTCAACAAATGCAGTACCTGCTGTTAAAAGAGACAAATTAACATAGTGCATACAAACAGTATGTACACAGACTGCCACTAGTCCACACGCACTTACACAGAGTAAATGGTAAATGGCCTGTATTTGTGTAGTGCTTTTCTAGTCCAACGACCACTCAAAGTGCTTTTACAACATGGGTCTGCATTCACCCAGTTTGGGGGTCAGTGTCTGGCTCAAGAAGAGCCCAACATGTAGACTGCCGAGGCCAGGGATCGAACAACCGACCCTCTGATAAGTGGACGACCGCTCTACTTCCTGAGTCATAACCGGCCCGAAGTGCCACTCACTAACTGTCGTACAGCACCCCTGTATTCACCATAGTGATGTGCTTGATGTGTGCAGTAGGAGTAGAGCAGCCTCATCAACATATTGACATCATAAAATGTACATGTGTACAGGTAAGATAAAAAGCAGCATTACAGAGGTTAGGCTCTGGCTGGCTTGTCATTTAGGGCTTTAATGGACAGGGAGACAAAAGACTTCTTAAAGCAGGTGAGCCTGCACTGGGGGACTCCAATGGAAGACGTTGGTACTGGTGTGATGTAAGGTTTCTGGGGATATAAGAGTAACTTAACACCCTTTGAAGGTCTTGTTTTTGGTGACCTCAAGTGGTTTAATTTCTTATTTTGCTGCTGTGATGAACAGGTGCACCACAGGACACTGTGACATCACTGTTGAGTGTGGTTACAAGTACATGGTATTTATCGTGTTTCCTCTTCCAGTAGAGTAAGTGGCCTGCCTCAATTATGTCATTCACTGTGGAAGAGATGATCTTTTTACAGTCTGGAAATTAGATACTTTGAAGATTTAGGAGAGACATTAGCATCCAGCCTGCTCGGCCTGCAGGAGAGCTTATTTGAATGTAGTGCGCAACCTGCTCATCAGTCCTGGCCTGCTGAGTGGTATTTTGTCATATTGGTTCCTAGCTGAGTCACTGTGGGCTTTAACAGCAGGGGAAGATCAGTGACTGACAGAAACCCAGCTGGTAAAGTGGTATTCTCCCCTCACTCCAAACACATTATTATGTATTGTACATACTACACACAGAGGCTCACACACCCTGTTCAAAGTGGGCAACCATGTTCTTTTAACCTGGTCGTGCAACATACAGGTCAAAATGCCAGATTTAGGGAATAATAGGGTTTATTTATAAATTAGAAATGACTGTTAATTACTGATTCTACTCTCTGCTCTATAATTTCCAGTCAGGCCTAATAAAATGTATTTGAGTGTAGTGAGCAAGCAGACTTAAAGGGACATTTGACTGTACATCCACCAAGTGAAATATTTCTGCTGAAGCCAAAAGCGTAGGTGAACTCACTAAGAAGATTGAAGATTTAAGACTGGCCTTAAAAAAAAACCATAGTGACCCAAGGTTGCGGAAGTTTCCCTCTGCCTTCAGGACCCACAGCGATAAGGTTTGGTTTTCAAGGGAGGCGAACCTCACATCTCACCTCCCTCCACTGAAGTCCAGCCATATGATGTTGAGGTTCAGACCGCTGCCTCTGAAATTTCCTTATCATACCTGTCAGAACATTTTGCTTTGCCTTTCTGGTTTGAATCTGTTCTGCAGTGATACACTCTTTTTGCTGTTCAGGTGATTTTTGTGTACATTTGTGTGTGTTCAGTCCAGGAATGTGCAATACTTAGGTAAATAAAAAGAAAGCTTCATACGCTTACCACAGAGACAAAGCAGACGGTGTCATGTCCTGTAATTCATCATGTGAGCTCCACAGTGTGCGGCAGTGACTGGCTTCCTCCCTCTCCACCCTAGGAGACAGGAAGCCAGTGAAGCCAGTTTGTGAAAGACATGATTGTGCAAACGATATTACTCTATGGGCCCTGGAACAACAAATGATTGCTTCCAAAGTCCAAAATGGTGGCTGAGCCTTCCTCTTAGAAGAGGTATATATCAGTCATATTGAAAGTTGATGAACAAATCAATAATTAACATCCTTCCATGGCTAATGGCTCTGTCCAGATGGGAAGTTTAACTACGTTAGAATGGCATCCTCACCACCTTTGGCAGACTGATGAGCAAACGTTTGCAGTTCCATACTTGCACTGGGAAAGTTTCAAATTTGGTCCACCCCCCAAAAAAAGTTAAAATCAGTGTAACTATGAAATTGTCCAATTTATTAAGGACATCAAGTGATTTCATGGTGGGTGTGACACTGACAAACATCAAGCAATACAAATAATTTTATTGTACAGGCATATATAAAGACATATTAAACACAAAAAAATGGATGACACATCACCAGGGAAATCCAAAGAGCCAATAAACTGTCAAATTCTTGTGTGATTAATGCAGAGGACAGCGTTGACCTTTTGGAGAATGTCTTGTGTTCTGATCTGGATATTAATATTCTCTCCATTCGGAGTCACAAATGACGGCGTCAAACATTGGGGCTGATGTATCACTCTGTAAAGGAGGCAATGACGGCAAATCCTCCAGCTTCATACAGTAGCACAAAGTATTACAGTGAAACTGTGAGAGAGGTTTGACGATCAATAGCAGTGACTCAACGATTGAGACCAATGTTTCTGTTTTGGAACCCCTTATGTCGTCCTCATTTCCTGCTTTTGTCATGATTTACGATTGTGAATCACACTGCTGATGTAATGTGTCCCCTCACGCACACACACGATTGGAGTTCCTCTCTCAAACTTTGTGTGTGTGACAGAGAGAAAGAGGGAATGCATAATTTAGGCTGCTAGGCTGGAGCTTGTCTGTGCCAGTGTGGGGACAGGAGCAGAATTCACGCAGATCTCCTCTCTCTGCTTTCCTGTCCTTGCAGCGGTCTCCTAGAAAAGCTCATTTACTGAAATGTAATGTTTGTATTAACAGCAACACTTCAAGTCAACAGTTTGAATGCATACATGAGGTCAAGCAGGGTGCTGCCTAGAGATACTACCTCAGCAACAACACAGCTACCCACGCAGTGAATACGTCAAAGAGACCTGAATGGACCTCTAGTGATGGTCAAAGCTGTCTCTCCACCAGAGACTAACAGTTGCATCTCATAGCTATCGCTGACTAGCAGCTCTACTGCCTTAACTACTGAGTGGTCAGTCGGTGTCCCCTGTGTCCCCACATCACACACCGCACAGCCATGAGGACACACCTCCTGCAGTGGTTGCTCCCTGGCATTTTGCTTTTAGAAAGCATTCTAGCCAAATTTGAGGGTGTGCTTACCCTTTAAGTGCAATGTGTCTGCCTAATGTGCCTCATTTTTAAAGCTGCAGCTCTCCTAATATCTGTATGCTAACGTGAGAGGACAGCTCTACACCCCAGGCCTTCTGGGTTTCCTGTATTTTGAAAACCCCCAACATGTGGGCTTATTATAAAACTTTTTCCTCCCTCTCATTCCGTCCCCTCTGGATGACACAGTGCCTGCACTTCACATGGCCTGCCGAGGTGACAAAGACGATGAGCTGCCGGCTGTTTGACTGTCTGAATACAGGAGATGTGTGTTAGGTAGTCAGGGAGGCTTCTGTGTGTGTTTGTGTCTGTGTGTGTTTATGTGTGGCAACGGGTGAGGACTGGTGTGAAAAAGCTGTGACAGGCTGACGGAGAGCTTAACCACATCCTGTTCCTACAGGTTAACAAGTTTGGAAATGTTATGATAGAGAGAGACGTGCCACTCTCTCATGCTGGGTGCTGTGCTGTGTTGTTTGTCTCTCTCTCGTTTCATCTTTTTTTTTGATGATGATGCTTCTTTTTCATCATCTCCATCTGTGTGACATGAATGATGTGTTTTTAAGTTTTATCATGATCCAGAACAGCTTGATATTTGCTGCAGGCTGCTACCTTCATTGGAGATAATCAGACTGTGGAATATAGAGTGAAAGGGGCGAAAAAAAAAACACTGCTGGCTTATCCAGTTGAAGATTACACAGGTATTAAACTAGTCGGCTCGTGAATCCTCAGGACTGGTGATTCCTCTGACGTTTCCTCTACTGCCGCTGTGAGGTGAACATTTTTGGTTTAATGTGAAACACCTGAACAACTGCTGGATGAATTGCAATGCAGTTTGATACACACATTCGTGTTCCCCTCAGGATGAGGACGTAAGACCTTTGTCGAGCCCCACACTTTTCATCTAGCATCATCATGAGGTTAAAACATTTTGAAATTTTGTAAAATTTCACCTCCTGTCTATCAGAATGCCATTGGACGCACCTTGTAAAGTTGAATGTAGTTGAACTTTGGGAGCAAAGTCAGGGTGGCACAGGCTGCTTTCACATGCGCACGTTGTTAAGAAGATTGTAACTGTGTTCTCCATTTAAAAACAACCTTCCTCTGAGCGACGCCATGCGCGTGTGTTTGGTGTGAAAGTCCAGTAACTGGCTGTCTCCTCATCACTGCCGCAGCTGAAAGGCTGGAGGAATTCTGTTTGTACTCTCAAACATTGATCACTTTAACCTGATTATGTCTGCAGTTCATTTCTTCTGATTGATTCTCATTGGATCACATGTGTGTTTGTGTGTGTGTGTGTGTGTGAGTGAGAGGGAGAGAAACAGAGGGTCAGAAATGGTTGTTGATTAATGAATTGTCTTTCTTCTTTTCTCTTCTCAGGACACAGATTAACTTCACCGTGGCCATCGATTTCACAGCTTCCAATGGTGAGCCTCCCCGTAAACACACACACACACACACACACACAGAATCCACACACACATCCTCAGACACACAAAGCATGCTGAATGCCTGGAGAGCATTTATTCAAATATATGCAGATGGGGAATCAAGTGTTTCCTAATAGCCCTCTCCATCACACCTGGCAGCCAAAGATGAGTGCAGTAACATGCAATGCTGGCTGTGATTAAGGACTGTGTTATCCATCTACCCTTCACTCCTGGTAGGACAGGCAGCAGCAGCAATAAACCATATCCTGTGTGTTGTGTGTCTGACGTTGAGATGCACTCGATCTTGTCTGGCTCTCACTGTAATCTAATTTGAGACTGATGGTTAGTGGAGTTCAGCAGTTTATCAAAATGCAGCTTGAATAGAGATATAAAAAGTCATGTACAGGGAGATAAAAAAAAAAAAGTTTCACATTAATATTACATTAACGCAATTAGCAGCCGGTGTTCGTTCTATCCCTGCACAGAATCACAAACTGAACCACTAGAGAGCTATTTGTTGGTTGTTAATGGGATCGTTGGCTGCTGCATTGAACTGCTGAAGAACAAATATTAGAAAACATCATTTTGAAGCTCAAGTGGCTTTTCAAATAGTGATCATGTTCCTATAATTGACCATTAAGCCCACACAATTCATGCTATTGACAGCACAGTTAAATTTTTCACCTTGATTCTGTGATCACATCACTCCTCTGACTGTGTGTCCCAAACAGGTAACCCTGCCCAGCCCACCTCCCTCCACTACATGAGTCCCTACCAGCTGAATGCCTACGCCATGGCCCTGAAGGCGGTCGGAGAAATCATCCAGGACTACGACAGCGATAAGATGTTTCCTGCGCTGGGGTTCGGAGCCAAGCTGCCGCCTGACGGACGGGTCTCCCACGAGTTTGCCTTGGTAGGAAAAAGAGGGGCTGGGACCAGGATAGAGGGTCCAAGTTAGAGTTCAGTTTAATTCAAACTTAAACTGAAACACTAACTAATAAAAAACATTTTTGACTTAATCTCATATTATTCATGAGAAGTCATGTAGATGTTTGTTGGACTGTACATGTTCTTTGCAGCTAAGATAGACTTTTGTACCCAAAATGCAGGACACTCAATGTTGTTTGCAAGGCTGCTTGCAAAACTACACACATTAGAGTTACAGTTTAGCTTTGGCTTTTCGATAGTTTTGTATTTAAGTGTATGTCCCTGCTGAATTTTCTAAACCTGGGGCACTAAAGACCTGGTATGATCCATTTGACCCAAGAATGCATGAGCAAAACTATATCCTATACTGACCATATGATATGTACGTTTATATAAATCCTGTGCTATTAGATCAACCTTTATACATGTCTTTAATGGTGGTTCTCTCCTCTCCTCTCCTCTGTAGAATGGGAACCCTCAGAACCCGTACTGTGCAGGTATTGAAGGTGTGATGGAAGCCTACTACCAGAGTCTGAAGTCAGTTCAACTCTACGGACCCACCAACTTCTCCCCTGTCATCAACCATGTGGCCAGGTAACACACATACACATGTCATTTAGAGGCATTAATACCAAAGTTGTTACCAGTTTTTCCTATTTTCCTCATTTCCATCTGCTCCCCTTATTCCACCAGTTTGTGGTTTCTTATGTTTACCTTTCCACATTCTTGTTTTTTGTTTTTCAATTTTCATTATACTTCATGCACACTGTTTGACACTTGCATATTTGCCATCGCTGCTTATATAATGAACGTCAAACCATTTGAGTATGCGTGAAAGAACACTGAGTACATTTCACTCTGGGATTGACACTCAGCGTGCGTTCTCAGGTTTTCTGTAATAAGCTCTGTGCAGTGCGAGTGTTGCCAGGTAGCTAACAAGAGTTTGAGGGAGAGAGAAAAACTAGGGACGCAAGCAGAGGAAGAAACTGACAGCTGATTGCATGTTTGTTTTTTTGTGAGAGCATAATTTATGCTGCAGGAAAGCCACACGGACACTTGGAAAAAAGAAAAACATTAAGGGACTATTCATGCAAGTGTGAAATTAAACGTACCCAAGTGAAGCTTCTCATCAGGTTGCTTCACGTATTTATTGCAAGATAATTTACTGAAACTTAATTGTGCAGTTACACCTGAAGAGGTCTCCAGAGGGGAAATGGTGAAACAAGCAGTAAGATAGGGGCAGCAGTGAACTGTCATGTCATCTGTAATGTCACCTTAAAACCTTTCACTCCTCTTTCCATCAAACCCTGTTAATGAGCTTCCCTCTTTGCCTTTTTTCACTCCTATCTAAGATGTTTTTTTTTTTCACAAATGAATCTAATTTATTTAACTGTAATTACAGCAAAATCTTCATAGGAGTGGTTAACATTTTGGGAAAAATGCTTACTCACTTTATTGCCACAAGTTAAATGAGATAATCAGCTGTCATGCCTTTACATTAAGTATGCAGCTGAAGGTGGGAGGCAGTTAGCTTAGCTTAGTTCTGCATAAAGAGCAAGAAAAAACAGCTAACCTGGCACTCTGTCTTGTTTCCCTCCAACATGCACCTTAGTAACCATTCACTTAACTTCTCGTCCCTTCCTCCTCCTCCTTCCACCTCTCTGTAGTTGCCTCCACCCGTCTCTCCCTGCTATGTTGTGATCATCTACAGCGGAAGACACTTAAATATCAACTGCCAGTGGGGAGGAGGCAGAGGAACATATAGATCTAACCTCCCGGTGCAGAAAGGTGAAGCGTAGCAGAAGCCGAAGCAACTGAAATAATCTCGGTGTGCAAATATCAGTAACAGTCAGTTCACGACTCACGCGGGAGTGAAAGGTCACACTCGACATCGCAGGAGAAATTGAAAGCCGTATTGAGCTGAGGATCTATAGGACTGATACAAAGATAGATGTACAGAGAGAAGGACGTGACAGATTAGACGGTGGGAGTTAAGTGACCTTTATTCAATGAGAAAAATAACTTTCAAAGAACTATTTTCATGTACTGTAGTTAATTTGAGAAGGACCAAAGTACTTCAGTTAAAACCGCACAGGACAATGCTTAACTACAAAGATGTGTCTTTTTGTGTGTAGGTATGCAGCTTCAGTGAAGGACGGCTCCCAGTACTTTGTGCTCCTCATCATCACAGATGGCGTCATCTCAGACATGGCTCAGACCAAGGAGTCGATCGTCAACGTAAGGGCAACTGCAGTAGCTGTTAACACCTCACAGTATCCCAGGGTTCATGTTCATTTGCTCAAACCTTAAATCCTCGTCTTCATTGTTCTTTTTGCTCCTGGTGGTAGTTGTGCCTGTGTCTCCTGATTAGGCTGATCACTGCCAGCTTGTGATGTGTTGACAATGGAATCACTGCATGGAGAAAAGGCACAGAGTGTTCAGTATACACAGACATGAAGGGTGTTTCGTAGAAATTGTTCAAATGTTTGGTATTGACACGTATTTTTACCTTTTTTTTTTGGTGTTTGCTTTGCCAGCCTCACTTTTGACAGCATGTAATTCACACTCCATCCATCCTCTCCATCACTGTCAAGTCGTAGCATGCTCCAGAGGGAAGCCGGAGTGCGATGGAAAATGCAAACAAAATGAACAGTGAAAGGCAGCCATTTTTGTGAGAGCAGTGATCCATCTCAGGCCTTTGAAAGCAGAGATAGAGAGGAGCAAAATGTTAGGGTGAAAAGGAGGCTGAGGGAGGAAAAGGAGGCGAACGGGTAGAAGGAGGAGAGACGAGGGAGCGGGAAAAGAAAAGAGCAAAGAGTGGTGGAGATGTAAAGAAGACCTATACAGACGAGAGCAAGAAAATAAATGAGATGTTTTGATAAGATCATCTATTGCTCTGCTGCCCGAGGTCAACCCATTACTCAACCACACTGAGCACACACACACACACACACACACACACACACACACACACACACAAACTGCTGGCCCTCTCTTTCTAATACGTCCTCTGTGGCACTTACACACATACCCGCAGACACAAACACGTCTTCTGTAAGCTGTCAGTGAGTTCAGGCTGCGTTGTTGATTCTCTCCTCTCTCATATTATTCACTGTGATGTCTTGACCCACGCAACCTTCCAGCAGGTGCTGAGGAAAACACACGATTCACGCAAATGTTTACACGTACCGCACGTACGACTGTATGCATGTTGGCGAGACATGAGCATGACCCTTGGTGGTTGTTTGTTTAGCGCTGAAGGAGACTGTAAACGTCAAACCGTTGCTGTTTTTTTTTTTTATTGATGTTTTTTTTCTCCTCTCCTGCAGGCCTCCTGTCTGCCGATGTCAATCATAATCGTGGGGGTGGGACCTGCAGAATTTGATGGTAAGTCAACACAAACTTCTGTTTCTGGGAAAATGAGCTCTGTTTCAGAGTTGCTGGTCCTGCTTCAGCACTATCTTGTTATTTATTTTCTGTAGGATTTTAGGATTGTACAACAGTGAGAAATAATGCATATGTGTATATATATATTTTTTTGTGTTCTTCTCAGCCATGATTGAGTTGGACGGCGATGAAATCAGGATCTCATCCAGAGGAAGATATGCTGAGAGGGACATTGTTCAGGTACACACTTTCTTTCTCTCAAACCATCCCACATGAAACCACATCCAAGATACAGACAAAGCTGAATTATCTTAAAAATAATGGATTTTGGATAGAAATTTTCAGGAAGACATTGTCCCCAAAAATCACAACTTTGCAAAGGATTTATTTGGACGTGCGGAAAGATTTGTGTGCAAGCCTCATCTCTGTATTCTTAAAGGCAAGGGGCTAAAAAACATCCATCCAGGCCTCTCAAATCTGTCCTCGCAGACAGACACCTGGTCACCTCAACCTCATGGAGCACCAGTCCACAGATGCCAACATGGGACACAAATGCACAACACACGTAGACACAGAGAGAAAATGGCATGCACCCCGGTATCTGAAGAGCGTGCCAAATCTATTTCTCTGCATCTTGCCCATGAAAGTGGATGAACAGAGACCCTCAGCTCGAACCCCCGCCTAATGTACGAGTGAAAAAGCCTGTCGGGCAGCTTGGGGTGTGCAGTCAGTCTCACAGCCAAGCTGCTCCAGCTGCAAGCAGAGGCCATCTTTTTTCTTTGCCCCTTTGGCAGTTCTTCCTTTCAATCCTCCCATGCAGAGTTTGGGATATGACTGAAAAACAACCCAAAATCTAAGCCATGATTAGTCATTCCGTCAGCCTATCAATCATCCCTTCCATGTATTCATCTTTTTTGTTCATGTCTTTTATGTGTACCCTTATTATTATTATTATTTTTTTTTTTTTTTGACAAGCCTTACTTTTCACATTTATGTCACTGCCTGGCACCAAGACAAAAAGAAGAAATGCAAACATTCACAGTGAGCGGTTTTGTTTTTTTCTCCTCTGTGACCTTTATGCTGCCGCTGTCATATCTTGCTCCCTCACACCCTCAGCCCACGTGGGCGAGGAAGGCACGCTCGTTAGCTGGCTTTTTAACAAGCTGAAGTACACACACACACACATAGAGATGTTGCACAGCTAAGTTTCAGTACTAGAACATTACACCAGTTCTGCCTACAGGCTCTCATTATCAGCAAGTTAATAACCCCGAGTGACATGGCGAGGTTTACTTTTCGTAGTGAGGGCTTCCAGCACAAATTGGCCCCTCACATGATCTTTTGACTGTAGGTGACAACAGCTCATTAAGTAAATGAAACAGAGACATCCTCACATCTGTCCTCGTTTACTTCAGTAATAGTGAGCAGTCTTCAGATGTAAATAATGAGTTACAGCAAGGTGGCCTAATGGTTAAAGAAGTCAACAACATGCGTCCAATGGTTCTTTAGTGAAACATTGAAAAACTTGTTAGAATTTAGTCTGGATAAAGGTGTGCCTTCAGTACCTGTTTTGAGGTGAAGTGGAGGAACGGTGTGGCTCTTATTTATTATACCTTATACTTTATTTTACTTACCGTTTTGGCCATTATTTCTGTTGGTTATAATAACATTGCACTCACCAAGTTAATGAGATCCAGGTACTCAGCGACTGCTGACACTGACCGGGCAACAAACACAAGCTGTCAGAATATCAGCTTAGAGAGAACGAAACAGTTTACGTAAGTTACCTGCACCACTGTAATTGAAGGTAAAAGCTTAAGTGAGTATACCTACAACAACAGGTGTTTTTGGAGCATTCCACATTTTTCCCAGTCTATAGTAAGGCTTCAGCACTGGTGGAATCCCTGACCTCCTTTTATCTGCATAAAAAAGATCACAATGAGCTCCACCCAGTGTGGAATACAGATCTGATATTTGGAAGAGCACAAGCCAATGCTGCTGGATTGGCACACCCATCGTGCAACCTGTTGAGATCAAGACAGAAAACTTTGTGCCAGATCTGTCATCATCTTCCTCCCCGTCCTCATCTATTTGATTGAGGATCAGTGCCGGCAGGCCCTTAGTTGAGGTATTTGATCTGGAATCAGGAGAGAAAACGTCAGATTGGTCCGTCTCTCGTCGTAATGTTTTCAGTAAATGTGTGACAAATGGCAGATTTCTGATTGTTATCAACCAGTTTTTGGAGTTGCTATTCTGAGCATTAGCAGTGCCGATCCCCTGTTTGAACCTGCATACTTTCATCCCAATATTGGATCACAGTCATCCCAGACATTCCATAGGGGTTAGGTCTTGGTATGTAGCTGCTGGCTCTGTGCCTCACGTGGCACCAGCAGGCTTTAATGCCTGAGTAGTTTCTGTAAGAGCATAATGTCACTATTTGCACATTCCTTACCTCCACATTTTCGGCTAATTTTAGTCACCGTAGTGATCAGATTTTTCTCCCAAGCGCCGTTTAGGAGAAAGTTTTGACATTCAGCACATCCAGACAACCAGACACCAGAGCTCCATCTGAGAAAAGAGGGCGAATCTGCAGCATCTTAATTAGGGTAGACTCTCTTCTCTGTGCCGGTGCCAATTTATGATCTAGGCTGCAGAGATGATGTATATTGAGCTTCTACTGAACAAAGCAACTTGAAGCAAAGAGAATGGATTATGTCATCCATGTGTATGTTTTCTTTCCTCTCAGTTTGTCCCATTCAGAGACTACATCGACCGGACGGGGAACCACATCCTGAGCATGGCCCGGCTCGCCAAAGACGTCTTGGCCGAGATACCCGACCAGTTCCTGTCCTACATGAGGACCCGCGGGATCAAGCCGTCACCAGCGCCGCCTCCTTACACGCCGCCAGTGCAGCCGCTCCAAACCCAGATATGAGGAGCCAGAAGGAGAAAGGTTTTGGAGTCAGGGGTTAGCTGAACTTAATGCGCAAAATACTTCCATTTCCCTAAAGCCGCTCTCCATGCCTCAGTGTCGTGGGTCACGGTGGTCTTTCTCGAGTTCAGGAAGCTGCATGTCGGCCAGGAGAGTGTTGCTTTTCAGGACAGGAAAAGCCAATGAGAGTCTGTTTACTTCCACTGTCAAGCATTCCTGTTACTGTCTGGAATTTTTATTTAATTTTTTTTCTTGCTTGGGAAACCTGGACAGGCTTTTAGACAGAGTTTGAATGAGAGTCTGAATTCAAGCTAGGAAGAAAAGAAGCAGCGAAGAAGAAAAGAAAAGAAAAGAAAGAAGAAATGAAGGACACCTCTTGGGACACACGGTAAAGAGAATGTCTCCAGACAAAACAAAGGAATCACTTGATCTTAAAAGGACCTTTTCTGTAAATAACTGGACTCATGTAACTTCTTCTTTCTCTGTCTCTTTCTCTCGATCTCTCTCCAACTCACTCATTGTTTACAGTTAACGCTAACAAGGATTTGATACTTTTATATACACAGTTTCAGTATGAAGCTTGTAATATTCTCTCTCTCTCTCTCTCTCTCTCTCTCTCTCTCTCTCTCTCTCCTGACACATGTGTCAGGTAACAGCAGTGCAGGTCCTGGTAGCCCTTCTGTACCGTACCGTACCGTGCTGTACCGTACCGTACTGTATTCTGGTGTTTGTATTTACCTTTTGCATGAGTGTAGCCTCAGTCAAGTGCATGCATATAGTGGCCCTGCACTACCTCTTCTACCCGTCTGTCTGCCTGTCTGTCTGTCTGTCTGTCTGTGGGGGGTGAGTATCTGTCTGCCCGCATCTCCATTTGTCACCACATCCCGTCTGTCTGTCTGTCTGCACTGCTCTCAGGCCTGAGAAGTCTGTCTTTCACCCTTCTGCAGCTTTTCTTCCAGTCTCTCTCTCTTTCTCTCTCTTCTCTGCCTTTTACTCTCTTTTACTAGCTGTGTTTCCATTCAGCCTTTTTTTTGGCAAGTTTTAATAGACAAGCTGAACAGAAAATGCATCATTTTTATGCTCATCATTGGAGGGATGGCTTTTATTACAGAGTGTATTCAGCTTTATGAATGGTTGATAGATTAAATTCATTTTTGAAATAGGAAATATCATTTCCTTTTCTCATCTACTTCTCATCTAGCGCCTTCATTAGGTCAAATTTTTAGTTTGCCCTGTACCAAAACTTAATGACACCACTGTCTTTAGTGCATATAGCGAATGCTAGCATGCTTACACACTGGTGAACATAATAAACATAACTGCTTAACATAAGCATGCTGATATTGTTATTGTGAGCATGTTAGCTTGCTGATATTAGCATTTAGCTTAGTGCGGCCTCACACAGCAGACCTAACTAATGTACTTTCTTACATTTTAAGTGCACGTTTGTTCAAGCCAAGCTGATGAAGATTTAGATGGTGCATTTCTGTTTCCAGCATTTCGTATTTTTGCGTTGAGTTCTGAATGGAAGCAAAGCTACTCTGTCTCTCTCTGTCTCTGTTGTCCTCCAAACTGCCTTGGCAATAGGATGCCCACATGCCCAGGGGTTTCATCTCATTGTGTCGTCTAACACCACATCCCTTCCCCGTGTTTAAACGACAGCAGCTGCTCTCAAACAAAGTACTGTTTGAGCACAAAGAGCCCAGTGGTCAAAAATGCAGAAAAACACACCTTCCCTATGTTGGCTTTTTGTTCCATTTGATTGATTTGGTGTGTATTTTATGACACCCTTAGCTTTGATATAGCTTTTTATATGTTTGTTTTTAATGATGTGTGTTTATATGTGCCGATCATGTGGAAAAGAATGATTTGTGCGATTCCTGTCTGACGAGTTTCCAATGTAACAGTGGTAAACGAATGAGAGTTGTTTCCGAATGTGTGTTGTATGTAACAACTACATCTTGAGATGAAATGTTTAGAAAGTCTTAAAAAAAAAAAGAGTGAAGAGTGAGTGAATTCCATTGCTGCACCAAAATGTGAAATACTATCCTCACGTGATTCTGTGGTGTTAATGCTTACATTGTTTGTGTTGTATCAGCGCTGCATAGTCGTGGTGAGATGAAGGAGCCATAACTTTGACAAGCATTGTTCAGAAATGGACCTGATGTTTCCAGATGCTACAGTCCAAGTCAAAGCAGTCAGGATTAGTCAACTGTCTGTTTAATACACAAACAATTTAAGCATTAGAAATCCAACTTTGAAGATACAAATGAATACATAATCATTTATGGCAAATACAAACACATACATTCTATTTAATGTCTTATTTGATATGAATTACTGTCCACCACATCCTCCACTGACTTACTCTGATGTGTTAGAAAGCCGAGACTTTTTCATGAAATCACCACCTATTAAGATTTAACCCAGCGCATTTGACACACACTGAGTCAAAAACAAATATGCCTTTGACACACGCTCATTGTGCCAACGCTTACGCTGACTTGCTGCTGTTGGCTGTAGTACGGGCCCAGTCCTCACGTAGATGAGTGGGTTTTTTTCCTTCTTCGTTCTCAAAAAAAAAATCTTTCTCATCTCCTTTTTGAAAAGATTTTAAAAGGGGATAAATTTGCAGATCACATTTGAATCCATGTTCCAGGTGAATATAGTCTCTTTCAGACTAATCTTTTCTTAACTCTTTGAGCATTTCCAGCAGCAAAAAAAAAGTTTGCTCGTGACTCAAAGGTGCATCACTGACATGACCAAACATGATTATTTCTGACATTTTTTACGCTTTGTTTTGAATATCTTGCATCGCTGCCTTGTCTTGTTGCTTGACATTCCCAACTTTATCTTTCTTTTCTCACAGTCCCCTCCTGTACTGCGACTGTAGCACAGTGTCAGTAAGGTTGGACTAACTGTATGTGTGTGTGTGTTTGCTTAGCTGGTGCAGTCACACTCGTGTAGCCACCCACTGTGTTCAAAGCATAGCTGGACACATCATTAGGACTGCAGGTCAGAATAAGGAGTTCATTACTGCCCAGCAGATATACTGTAAAACACATCCGCCAAACTGTTCCAGGGCCAGCACTGCAGGGGCCAGAGCTGGGTTTATTATAGCTTTTGCTGACTGGAAAGGCAGAGAAGGATCTTTTTGGGAGTGGGGCTACCTGCTTGAAGTCCACTAAGTGTTAGGTGTCAGTCCTCGCTGACGGTTTAGCTGGATTCCCCTCTGGCAGAGACAAATCTCTGTTTATAAAGACAGAAGCAAGTCTGCTGTGGACACAAGTGACAACTGGATGGTGCTTCAGGAAAAGGATGGTTTATGACAACTTGAGTTTTGTTTTTGTTGCATTGTTCCGTACTCATGAAAGTAATTGCTAAATTCCAGCAATTAATAAGATAAATGCTAAAATGTAGTTTAACAGTAGTACAAGTAGAGAAGAATCCAACTGACTCCGTAATGTCAGTTACAAAGCAATGTATGTCTAACGTTTGCTAGCATCTGCTAACATTAGCCACTGTAAGCTAGCGGTCATACCAGACCGAGTGAAGGGGTGGTAATGGTGTAGACCCCTGCATGTATTTAGTAGAGAATTTTTCAAGTACATGTTACCTTTTCATTTCATGTACACAACCAACCAGAAACCAGAAAAGACGACAGAGTGAAAGAGCTGAAGGTAAATGTAGTCACCTTCCATATTACCCAAAGCCATGTCTTTTTTTTCTCACTTGATAATTGGCTGAACAGATTCAAACCCAGGACGTTGTTGCACTGTGTACATGGTGTATATGGTGCACTATACAAACAGCCTACAGGATGCCCGTGTCAAGCCCTCTGAGTGGCCAACTACCTCCTGTTTCCAGTCACGTGTTCTTCAGCAAAATCCTTTCAGGTTCTCTTACTTCACACTCATTTCACCAAATTTAAATGACAGGGCTTCTCGACCAGGACAGGACACAGTATGGAGGTAAAAAACAAAAAAAGCAGCTTACAGTGTATGAGCAACCTGACACCTAACTGTGAAATGTAATCACTGCAGAATATTTAATGTTGTCATTGAAATACCACTGAATTTTTTACTGAGAAGACGGACTGAATGTGGTTTGAATTCCCTCTTTGAAATTTTTCATAGCTCATTTCAAGTTGTACGATGAGGGCTCACAAATTCAGGAAGTGTGCAAATGACGACGTTGAAGATGCGCAAAGTTAATTGGCAAATTTTGATCTAAAAATCCAAATCTGGACCTTCTGGAAAGTTAAAAGAGGTGAGTTCAGCCTGCATTCACTCAAATGAAAATATAACAGTAATGTGAGTTCAGTGGTGTAACGTTTTGATTGTTTTGGCCTTTCTTTTCTTCCATACACACAAACACCCATTAACGCCATCGTCATCGGTGCCAGCTATTTTCTGTCGGTGTGCTTCGGGCGTTTTTATTCTTCTTCTTATAATTCTTACATTATTTGAATTTTCCATCATATCGCAACAGCTCACTGACTTTGCCAAGCCCCATGAAAGTGCGAGTAGAGTGTGTGTATGTGTGCGTCTGTGTGTGTGTGCATGCTTGTTTGATATAAATATATTTTGGGCGTGCGCGAGCGTGTGTGCGTGCCCTGCGTGGCACCTTTCTAAGTGTGTTTTAATAGACCATGTGAGGTGTTAAGACACATAAGATCTTTGTTTACTAAAGCTATCCAAATAATATATTGTATGCTCATCATATCTTCTTAACAACGTGCACTATGTTTGCATGTACAGTTTTACAAAGGATGCACCAGTTCCTTTTGTTAAAAACTGAGTGTTTTGAAATATAAAGCTCTATATGAAAATTAACTGTACAAAATGGCCTTAAATCTTTCACTGACTTTCTTGGGAATTGTGCGATGCCTTCTTCAGAAAAATGAATCGTTTCAAGGAATTTATCGTGATCTATTTTGTGTCCGTGTTTTTATTGCTTTCTAGTGTATTTTCTTTGCACAAGTTCAATGATGGGGAAAAAAAAAATATCTTGTACTTTTTTGAAACCGTGATTAATCAGAGAAAGCATGGCTGAAGTACTGATTGTCTGATAATACATATAATAGATGACTATTTCTGTATCGGACTATGGATTTTTGAATAAATATTCATATTAAACACAACATTTGCTGGAGCTCGTGGGGCTTTTCCTCTTTCCCTTTCCTTTGTGATTGTCCTTTCTCTCCTCTCTCCATTCCTAGCTTCAGGACTAATACGTGGTTTTCTCCCTCTAACAGGATAATTATACGACATGAAAGTCTCTGCACACCAGAAACACACAAAGCACCACTCGCCTTCAGCAAGGCACTAAAAGCTGCTGCAAAACATCAGAAACGTTCGGTTTCAAAGGCGTGTCACTGGGGCATCCTTTTGTTTCTCCTGGAGTCCTGGCGTAAATCCGTCATCTTCCTGCTGAGGTGGCAACTATTTCCTGTATTAATTGGCACATGCTTGAAGAGGCAATTAGTGAGACTGTCACAAAAAATGCCAAATTTCTACCGTCTATCTGCCGGGGGTTGATAGAGTTCATCAACACTCAATAACTCAGCAAGTACTTTGACAGGTGCTGAGATGCCTGATTTTCAAAAGTCACGATCCAGCTTGTTTTTGTCAGCGTTTTAGGAGATTCTCGGTCTCACTCCTGCCGCTCAGAGCGATGTTGCTGTGGTGAATGTCTTCCCACTGCTACTGTGAGAGAGGTTAATAAAGGTCATTAAAACTTTTAGATTTAGGGGTTGCGGTCGTTAATAGGTTGACATTTTGGGAAGTGCGCTTTCATGCTGAGGGTTAAATTAGAGGATTGATACCGCACTCACGAGCTGGAGCCGGAGGGGCATTAGCTTAGCTTTGCTCAGCATTAAAAGCAGTGGAAACAGCTAGCTTAGCTCTTGCTAAAGTTAACAAAAACACCTAGCCGCACCTCTAAAGCTCACCAATCAAACCATTGTACCCTGATACAAACAGGGCTTCACAGGTGCTGCAAACAGTCTAGCTGTTCCAAACTAAACCAGTGGTCTTTGGGGCTTTTTTTCAAAAAATAAAGGGATGTTAGATATAACAATCACTGACCATCAGCTGCCAATCACATACACAAACCCTAGCTCTCTATATTAAGACTACAATCACTTCCACTCTCTCATTACATTTCTACACAGTACGTGTCCATATGGGCTGCTGTTTACATGACATAACTTCACTCGTCTAACTAGCAATTAGCGCCATTCCTTCAAACTCCAGCTCACTGTCATCTGTTTGTGCCTGTAACACAAATGTGATGATTTGTCTCATACCGTTGACAAGCTGTCAGCATCAGGTTTGTCACATTGGTTAACAGCACAGAGGACGATGGAGAGTCAACAGCATGTGGTTTTGTTGCCAATTATCTCCTTGATTGGAGGACGTCACAACAAAATATCAAATCAGACTTACCAACAAACAATACAACGAATTAACAAGTGGACAAATGGAATTTTCCAGATAGTGTGTCTTGCGTTTAAAGAGGTAAGACATCCGCACTAAATATGTCAATATTATGTTGATATTAAAGATGGCTGACGGCGACATGGACAGATGCAATCAAGTATGCACACAGTTCGCTGCTGTCCACAGAGGCCCCAGTCAATCCCCATCAGCCCTCTTGTGTTTATCAGATAGATGTCAGCTGTTGGCTCATCCATTTATCCCTTTCATAAATGCACTCATAAATTTAGAGAGCGGGCAAAATTGGCTGATGAATTTGCTTCATTACAGATCAGCATTTGTATATGTCTGCGATACATATTCACTCAGCCAGCCCGCTAAAAACCAAGCCTGAAATTGTGGATCATCCGCCAGGTTTGTTCACCGCCACGTCAAAGAGGACAGCAGTGAGTGAAGAATTCCACATCAGCAAAAATCAAATCTGCTTTTTATGCATCTGCATATTCATCATTTTTATGAGCCACCATGTTTTAAGATCTAATACTCAGTCCTTATTTTATGGAAAAAGTGAGATATTCAACGTCTCAAAAGATGGATCTTTATGGAGCAACACGACAACAACAACACGACATGTATGACAGGCTTTCATTTCCTGCTGACTATTTCCTGCGTGTGCCTGTGGAGGCAGGTCATCAAGGAAATTCAGCTCACCTGGTCTGATTGTATGCTACTCTACTTAAGTTAGCAGCATTCACCAAGACTGGTTTGATTTTCTGTGCTATACAACATCCCAACGGCGTGTATTCCACTCAACTTTCTGGCAACTAGCCTTCAGTGTACTTGTCTCCAGCTGGTTAGCCACCGGCAGGCTAGCATCCAGCCAGCTAGCTTCCAGTCTGCTCCTCAGCCTTGATTTGATGCATATTCATATTCATAAAGATAAAGCCTTTTGTTTTCTTTAAACCAGAAGTGTAAACCAGAAGTGAAGCTTGCAGTCATTATTGCAGCTTCAAACTTTGTCACATTTCTCCAAATGTGATGCTAGGCACCTACTGTTTAGTGTATTCGAATGATTGATATTTAGGGGTTTCACCGACAACTCAGTTATTAACTGCCATGACAGTGTGGCTGGTACTATTTTGTGTGTGTGTGTGTGTGTGTGTGTGTGTGTGTGTGTGTGTGTGTGTGTGTGTGTGTGTGTGTGTGTGTGTGTCATCGCAGTTATGCATCTCATTATTAGTCTTTTTCTCTTTCTGTTCAGAAAACCTTTTGGTTTCAACTCCTGTGATTTCTCCTTTCTGTCCTTCCTTAAATCAGGGTTGGAGACATAGGAGAGCAAGTTTAGAGCTCGTTTACAGTAATGATTGTGTGGCAGCTTTGAAAAAACACATTTTGGTCCCAACAACATGTCCACTCTGACTGTGATGAAAACAGCAGGTCTGCAGCACCATAGCAGGTCCAGCCACAGTTATGCTTTGTGCTCGTTTTGAGTACACAATCATGCAGTTGCAGAAAAATAAATACACTTCAAGTGTCAAAAGATGCTTCCAGCTGCAGAGACATATGTGAAGCATGAGAAAAGCATGAGCTGTTTCATGTCATGGTGCAGGCAGCTGATTTATGGCTGGAACTTGGAATGAAGTTGAGTGTCGAGGTTCAAAGTCATGACTTTCTCTTACGTTTTTTGAGTATTAACTACCTGAAACACCACCTTGATGTTTTTGAACAAGCCATAAACCACAGGCAAAATGAATATTTCACTTGGAAGTTCAAGCTCTGTAATCATCTTTTACGTTTTGTTACGTTAAATATTTAGGACTAAATGAGCAGCAGCTGAAGTTAAGTGAAGTGCAGTGTTAGTTTTACACTGCAAAAAAAAAACAAAAAAAAAAAAAAACAACCTCAAAATTCCATCAGCTGTCAAGTGGAGCTTAATCCTGCTTGGTGCACAGAAGCAAGTGAAGGTGCCTTTTTTCCAGCTGAGCCCCACTTCAAACCAGTTAGAGCAGCACAGAAGAAAAAAAACCAACAAAGGTGGTTTGTGTTCTGTTGGTTCCATTTACTGGTGGTCCAGCCGAGCACCTGAGGCTAAATTTACCAGAAACTAAGGCAGATGGTTAACAAAGAAAAGCCAAATCCAGTCAATTTGCAATAATAATAATAATAATAATAAAATAATAATAAAAATCAAGTTACCAGCTTTTTAAAATTTATTTTGTGTTCATTTCCTCCTCTCAGTGCTTTTTGGCATTTGGGATTATTTGCTCTTACTTCCCTTCATCTTGGCCACCAGTTTGACCTTTACAGCTCTTTGCTGGCCACGTCAGAATATTAAAAAAATGTACACTAGAGGGCCAGTTTTAGGGGGAAAGATGTGTGCATTGAAATGTCATTGACAAACTTGAATTCAGGTTTAATTTATCCATACTTTGTCAAAACAGCACCTTAAGCTACTGCTCTCTGCCACAATCGTCAGCTACATTTAGAATTTGTACGATTTACACGGGAGAGCCGGATGATGATTTTATCTCACTGTATGCTTTGGGTGTTTGTCATGCATGAGGCGATTTGTGACTTTCTGCCTTGCATGCCTCAGGTTGCTTTAAATAGCTTTATTTTCCCAGCGTCCCTCAAGGGAAAGGGAGGAGATGGATGGATTGATTGAAGGGCGAAGAGAGAGGCAGAGAGGGGGAAAGGTGCTAATATCACTGTCAATCAAGATCCAATGCGACGGCAGCAGAGGGAGAGAGAGTGTTTCCTGACACTGTGAGGACAAACACAGCTACATGCTCCATGCACAAAAACACACATACGACACAGAGGGGTGATGCTGAAATGAACAGCATGGAAGACAAATTCAATCAATCAGTTTATTTATTTTTAGGAATTTATTTATGTGTCTGATTTAACTGTATAATGTAATTGAATGTGATATCATGTCCAAAAATGCTAATGAATAAATGCAATAAATAAATAAATAACAACTCAACCAGACAGAAAACAACAATTCTAATCCTTCATATAATAGAAGCCATACTGTAAGGAAACAAGAAATAATTCCTTTGCTCCCTAATTGTTTAAATCCTTATTCACCTGAATAATCATGTGGTAATTAGTTGATACAAAAGGTCGTGTGAGGGTTTTTTTCCCCTTTAAAAAGACTTGATGTCTTAATGCTCGAGTAAGCCTAATGAACACTGTGGTCGGTGTCTGTCAGCCAGGGTCGTAATTATGTTCGCTTGTCACTTCCTGACACAGTCTGTAGCTTAGCAACCTGCAACGGAGACGGAGCTAAAGTTGGATCTCATTTGAATATTCCCCAGGAATTAAAAAAACAGAAAGAAACTCAGGTGATTGGTGCAACAGTTAGTGCAGAGGTGCATTTTCTGGACCTGAAGGTGGCATCAGGACACCTCAAAGTGTCTCACTCACGTTGCCCGTCAAACTTTTACAGACAGCATGCTAGTGAGCTGCATGTGGGCAGGTTGCATAATTACTGTGTGCCATTAATAAAGCAAAACATATGTTTTGGCCACTCCGCCCACTGAACTCCCACCATTCTGATATAAATAGAACACTTTCTTCATGTGTTGTAATTGCTTTCTTTACAGGTGCCAGGAGAAGGCACATGGCCGGTGCGTTCAGGATCACGTCTCCTGAGCCCACTGTGTAACATGCAAAGGTGGTTTTACTGCATGCAGTGTGTAATGTTCCAATGAGATTTCTATTTTTGTGAAAAGCAGAGGTGAGAGTTACATCTGTTCAGCTTTTTGTTTTTCTTCTTCTTTGTGTTACTTTTTTCATTCTACTTTAACTTTCATCTTCATGACAGAATGCTCAAACACAACACAGCAGATGCTCAGACTGACTGACTTTTAGTCCCTGGCTTGGGCCAATCTTCACTCTGGACCCTACATTTCCCACAATACAACCCAGCAGTGTCTTTGATTTGACCCTCCTGCTGTACAAAACCCCCATTGATTCTAAGGAAGACTTTCTGTTAAAAAATTTCCAGTCTCCAAGCCCAAACCGAGGTAACCCTGATGACATAATCAGAGGAGATGACCCTGATGACATCATGCAAAAACATTCCCACCAGCTTCAGTAAAGCTGGTGGGGGGGGGGGCTGGAGCATATCCCAGCTGTCAACGGGCGAGAGGCGGGGTACACCCTGAGCCGGTCGTCAGCCGACTGCAGGGCAACATACATACAACCATTCACTCTCACATTCACACCTAGGGACAATTTAGAGTCACCAATTAACCTAATGAGCATGTTTTTGGTCTGTGGGAGGAAGCCGGAGTGCCCGGAGAGAACCCACGCATGCACGGGAAGAACATGCAAACTTCGCACAGAAAGGCCCCACATGCAAAACATTATACTGTTATTGTTAGCATGCTGTCGTTAGCATTTAGCTCAAAGCGCACTGTGCCATGTTTCCACCACATATGGTACGGTTCTGCTTGACTTTGTCCTACTGTTTGATTATTCATATTTCACACAGATAACTTGACAAACACCATCATGTCACTCCAACATATCCCACGCCTGTTGCTACTGCGAGACTTGTAGAATAAAGTTATTTTGACGCGCCTCCACAGCAGCTCCAGTGTCATGGTAACATTCAGTGCCGTCTGCTTTGCCATCTGTTTCCTCGCCTCCCTGCTCTGTGTTTACTTCGCTGAGGGTGTGATACCGGCAGAAAACAGCCTCATTAAGTCACAATCTGAAGAAAACAATTCACTGTGAAAATACATTAAAAAAAAAATCACGATTACACAATGAGATAATGAAGCAGTGATCTCGAGAAACCAAAATTTGATACCTCAAGATTGTAGGATCATTAAGTGGTGATCTCAAGATAGTGGGAGCAGAAGGGCTCTCTGGAAGGCGGAGGGAGCTCTGTGATGTGATGAGACAAGCCAAATTAAACACCCAGACAGAGCTCCAACCACGTGCTTCTTCATTATAGTCCACAAACACCAACAAGGCTGAGTGAGACAAAACACCAGCTTGGCCACTCAGCTGATGAATGGTTTTTATTGTGCTCGCTGTGTTTAATCAGTAGACACACACTTGCACACACAGCAGCCTCGCCTTTGTCTCAATTAGCAGTACATATCAGGCCACTCGTCCCCGCTAACCTGGCTTGATGTATTATGCATCGCAGCTGAGGGTTTCCGTGTGGCTCTAACCGTTTGTAAGTGTGCGTGTGTGACAGTGTGTTTCCACCTCAGCAGCCGATGCATTATGCAGAGGGACAGGAGGCAGATGTGCGGGGTGTGAGGAGCCTCTGTAAGGTTCTGTGTGTGTGAGAAAGAGGAGGTAATGGCTCATTGGGGAAACTGGTGAATTTCTGTTGCGTTGTGTTCCTGCTCTCTGGTCTGACAGTGTGAACGCCTCCCCGTACATGTGAACGTGAATACATGTATGTGTGCTGACATGTGGACGTGTGTGTGTAGGAAGCTGACTGATGCACAGTGACGGGTGGAGTTCGAGTCATCTGACAGCGATGACACCACTGCTGACTCCACACGTTCATGCACTCTCTGTTGGGTTTCTGTCGCTCCTCTCGGATTCACAGAGGGAAGTAAGTAATGATTTGTAAATAAATCACGAACAAAATCCAGTCGATTCAAAGTTATAACTGGCGTGAGGAAAAATCCAACAAGTGCTTTCAGGACATAGTCCCAACAGTTAGTCCAAACTACCACTGAGGTCACCTGCCAACATGACACTAAAACATTCACAAAGGTCATAAAACCTTTTGGATGGTTCAAGATATTTCAAGATATGGTGCCTCACAGCAAGAAGGTCACCGGTTCGATCCTCGGGTCGGGCGGGGCCTTTCTGTGTGAAGTTTGCATGTTCTTCCCGTGCTTGTGTGGGTTCTCTCCGGGCACTCCAGCTTCCTCCCACAGACCAAAAACATGCTCATTAGGTCAATTGGTGACTCTAAATTGTCCATAGGTGTGAATGTGGGAGTGAATGGTTGTATGTATGTTGCCCTGCAGTCGGCTGGTGACCGGCTCAGGGTGTACCCCGCCTCTCGCCCGTTGACAGCTGGGATAGGCTCCAGCCCCCCCCCCCCCCAACCCCGAAAGGGATAATCGGGGGTATAGAAGATGATGAATGAATGAACTGGTAATGATTTAACTTTAAGATTTACCAGTAAGAAATGATAATAAACCAACTTAAAAACAGGCAAGAAAAAGCAAATACTGTTTTATTCTTTAACTTAAAGACACTGACAATATACACGTGAGTAAGCAGACATGACATTTTGTTGGATTTCAGGCAGATCATCGCACTCATATTAAGAACAATGACACTTGATTATAGAAAGTTCTTGAAAGAACTTAAAGCTGCAGTAGAATTTGTATATGAACAATGGAAAAGAAGTGATCACAGTGATGAACCCACAGAGAGTTATCACTCTGTAGTTCCCCTCAGCTCTGCAGAACATTTTAGCATTTTCAGCTCATTGTTTAGGTTTTGTGGCCCACCTCCCACTGCACACGATCTGACAGGACTGCACATCTGACAGAAACGCTGCCAACGAGTTGGTGAACACTGCAGAGCATTTAGCACCTAACGGGCCAGACATTAGCCAGGAGGAGGTGGAGACCTAAACATGTGCCAGGCGGCCAGAAAGACGACTCCAAATGAATGCTAACGTTGCTCCATGTCTGCTAGGGGTGCAAATATGTGAATGTTACTAATGCATTTATAAGGTGATTTCCATAATAAGACCCTCCCAATGAGGTCTTAAGACGCAGAATTCCTGCTTTACATGTAGTTACACAGATTTGTCTTACAGGTCAGATCATGTTTCACAGTGGCTAATTTTTTTTACGCAAGTGTCAAGTCATTATTGCTAACTCCAATTAGCAAATGAATTTGTTTATTGTGAGCAAATTTCTATTTATCTCATTTGTAGAAGCCAATTTTTTTGCATTGCAGCAAATGAATTTAAAGAGCTTTTTTGAAAACTTGACTGACTGCTCTCACTGGAGAAATAATACTGCAAAGAGGTCTTGAGATGATCACGACTTCTTATTAAAGAGAGACATTTATTCTGAGCTCTAACAAGCAGGACCCCTGTACTCTCAGCTGAGGAGACAGAATGGAGAATGAAAAGGTCTCTGTTGTAGCCACCCACTGTAGGGGTGATGATAATTAGCAGGAATGGCATGTGCCTTGCCTTTGAATAATGTCACTGACAGTTAAAGGCAACCTATTGCTTCTCCCACTCGAATAAACTGACAGAAAATGAAGGAGACGGTTCAGTTAGACTCAGATTTGTCCCAAAGAACTGCAGTCAGTAGATGCTTATGCTAATGTGCTTTTGCTTTAATGTGCAATTGTGTCCCTCATTGCCTGTACGTCTCCATTATCCAACACACATCTCATTGACATTTAACAGCAGGCCTGCACAAACTTGGTGTCAGTTTTGTTGAAAAGAGCTCAGAGAAGCTTCTCGCAGTGAATCATCAAGTTGCTGCATCTGTTTATTTAAGTGCTTCCAATCTGAAGGAGCAAAGACTTCCCATTTTGTGTTGCTTAAGTTTGACCGGGTCAAATACTTGATTTGATTTTGATGTATATTGTATTGAATCTGGTGCACTGCTTTAGCAAAAGAAGACAGTTACCAAATAACCTTTTAAGAATGAAATCATGAACTACTGACTTGGATCTTCACGAAAGCTGGTTATCTTTGTGCACATTCAAGTCTTCAAAAAAGTAAGAAAGCCTGATTACAGATGCTGCACAGCAAACATCTTGGAGTCTTTCAGTATCAAAGTGTCCTTATCCATAATTAACTTTTCATCTTTTGGTGAGCAAGAAAGTCATTTGTAGGCGTGAGCATGCACGTACATGAAAAAACAATGTGCTACAGTCTGTTATACAAGTACCATGATTGCACAAACACTTCTGAGTCTGTTTTTTCATTTGAAACTGAACTGCTGCAGCAGTAATTAAAGTCAGTCACCTCTACTGTCGTGGAATTCTTACCGTGCTGTCATATCGTACCTGTTTCCTCCTCCTCCTCCTCATCACCTCCCCCTCTGTCCTCTCTCATCCAAATGATTTCTGCTCCTGCAACTTTTATGTAACCTCAGAGAATGATTAAGTAACCATGAAAACATTTTAAAAAGAGATCTATCTCTGTGACTTTCGGCGTTGTCCTCTCCTCACCTTTGGCTCCAGAAAACTAATAGCTTGAAGTTCTTTCTTTTCAGATGAATTGCTCAGAGCCTCTGATGTTTACACAAAGCAAAGTCTGTGATCATGTGCATGATGTGTGTTTATGTGCACATATGCACAGAGGCTGTGTAAAGGAGAGAAAGGGGAAAGAAACATATCTTTTATATGAGCAGTAATTAGCATAGCACAACTAATCCAAGCTAATCCAAAAGTGAAAGTCCACCACTGAGTTATGCATATGTTAAACTTTATACACGTTTTCCATGCAGCCCAGAATTAATGACCACACAAACTGGAGGCCTGTATATGGACCACATAAACCTGTTTGAAGATGTCCATATACGCAGACATCCAGTGTAGCTAAAACCGACGTGTGTGCACAAACTCATTTTTGCTCTTCATCTACCGCTTTAGCTTTCCTGCTAATGTCTCCTTCTTACCTAACACACAAAGACACATCTTGTCCTGCACAATCTACCAAATATCCACTGGTGACATCATTTTGAATGTTTGCTGCCTCATAAGCTGGTCAGCTGCAGAATACTAAACAAAAAAAAGGAAAGCAGCCTGCAAATCTCATTTTGGTCTGCTTAGATGCTGCTTTTCTGATGGTCTTTTCTCTTCATGCTTTAGCATGGCTTGTAAGCTCCAGCAAAGCGGTGAATGAATGTTGGAAGCTCCTGACTACAATAACTCAAATCAGAGATGAATGCAGCATTAGCCTGCCAGCTGCTGTCAATAAAACATGGAAACGATACACCACTTCAGAAACTGACAGAAAAAAGAACATTTTTTTCTCCCTTTATTTAATGAAAAACACAATTAACAAGAGATTTAAAACGCCATTTTTGATTTATAATTGTGTTTCCACGTTGGCTTAAACTCTTAAGTGTGAAATTGTTTACTCCTCAGATATGTTTTCTGATCCCTCAAAAGTTCTGTCATTAAAAAACTTCCTTACACTGAGGCCCAATCAGTTTAACTCTCTAACTGGGGTACCAGTGGGAGGGCAACCAGTTTCACCACTTTTCCTCAAACTGCAATCAGGACAGTAATCAGATATTCTGCATTATCCAAGGACAAAGTACAACTGCATCGTGAAATAAAACAAATTTACAAGTGACGGCAGCACCTCTCACTCAGGCTGTAATTTTCCAAATGGCAGAACACCGTAATGATAAAAGTCTAATCTGTCCTTTCATCAGCCCCAAAGTGAAAATCAATGAGACAGTGAAAAGGAAAAGAGAGAGCCAGGGGCGTTTAGTCAAAGCCAGAATACAACAAATGACATACCGTGTATGAACACACTCCTGCAAAGCCGCCAGCCCCGCATCTCCTTCACACCAGTGTATGAATAGTGTAATCAACATCTGAATAATGATCCCAGTTTGATTTTATTAAAGTCTCTCCTGTGAGCCGGCCCCACACTGCTCGGTGTAATTAGAGGGTAGTGGTGAAATGAGATGGAGAGCAATCATTGTTTTCTTTTTTCTGTCTTTTGCTTTCACTCAAAGTAAAGAAGACAACTCTGAATTACTATCAGCAGCAGAGCGGTCAATGGGTTTTATGATCATCATTATGTACAGTAGAATGTCAGATCCTGCTAATCAAATCCGGCTGCCTGGTTCCTTCTTTGTTTGTCTTTGTCGAGCTGTGATTTCATTTCATCTGAAAGCGCTGGCGTTCATTAAGAGCTGAAAGTAGCTGGCAATTTGAACAGTATGAAAGAAAAAGTGTCTCCAGGGCCGGTGCCACACTCAACATTTAGTTTGGTTTTAAACAGGCATGAAGGGCTTCTGTGGTACTCAGCGGTGAAAGCATCACTTAGAGGTACACTGTTGAATTTAGAAGCAGTTTGACTGATTCATTTCATGTTGAAGCTTGCTCAGGTCATAAGAAGGTGTAGCTTTGTCTTACAGCGCCTCCTAGTGACTGACTCTGGCTGTGCTCCACCTCCACCAGCATTAATAATATTTCAATATGTTATATAAAACTTTACTCTGCAAAGGATGGTTCAGTCCTGCGGGTACTTTTACTTTAAGTACATTTTTGCTGTTCGTACTTTTGTGTTTTAATCAGTGAAATCTTGAATTTCAGAGTATTTTCAGAGGAGTATTGCTAGTTTTAGTCAAAGAAATGAGTACCTCATACGCTCTATAAATAAACCTGAGACGTGATGTCGCAAGAGTCATTTTATTCAAAGGTATACACAAGATTTTATCAGCAGGGAGAGCAGAAAAGAGCTGGATGGACATTAAATATGGAACATAAGCACCAGACAAAGGAGTAAACAGATGCAGAGTCAGAGCCAGAGTGATACAGGAAAGGGCCTTTGTGATGAAAAACATCTGGAATCAGAAATGATTTGTTTGAACAAGTCATACAAAGTCAGCTTTGTTACCAAATCTTATCAAAGTATGCATCTACATAGAAAAATAACTGAAATAGAAACACATCAGGCACAGCAAAAATGGCCGACAGAAAGGGGAGACACGCAGCAGGAAAGATGACATCATCCATTACAATGAAACCACTGAGTGCAAAAACATAAAGACAAACGAAAAAACATTTAAATTAACGATGAGTGAACACATTTCTGAATCACCTCCAGTGGATCTTTATGGCTTGGTCAAAGTAAAAAAACCCTTTAATTTAGCCCCATAATTCTAAAGTCGTGTGTGGGTCAAACGAGTCCATCAAAAAGCAAAAATCTCAGTCGTTACAAAAACATCCCATACGATAAAAATCCTCAAGTTTACAATATGGCTGTCATTTTTTGGTCTCTTTAAATCACATTTACAGCTCGTGTCAACTGTCACCAGCAGTCCGTTCATTGAACTGCACACACTATTTACATTTAAAGTACAAAACAGTTTGCTGCAAGCGGCTCACCCCCCTGCAGAAAACATCAAAAGTACAAGATTATTTTTCCACCCTGGAGACGAATCAGCAAACAGCTTTTATACACACAGCAAACGCTCATTGAAACGGACCATTTGTATTCAGACCGGTACCACTGACTTTACAACACTGATGCCTCTACTGTATTGTCTACACCAAAAGCTGTAAGAATTTTTACATTTTCACAACTGATTCACAGTAAATCTACAGCCCTGTTGCAGCGTTTGTAGCCAGAACGCAGCAAAACTCGATCTTGAAAACCTTCAACATCAAACTGAGGATCAAAAGGTTTTTGATTTTCAGTCAATCCTGATAGACGACACCGAACACCGTTTGGTTACACTGTACAAAAATGTTGAAAATGTCTGTTTCTGGGAGGCTTTTCTTTGCTTTCTGGGATGCCATGGTCCTCTGAGCAAATCTTCCGATGCTGACATGCTGTTTTCAGTCTGGGAACTCCTGAACTTCCCTTCTCTCTTTTGTTCACCACATGAATCTCTGTGTGGCTGTGCTGTCTGGCCAGCGGAAGGTCTTACTGATGAAGATGTAAAGTGTGGCAGCATTGACCGCCGTGTACAGAAGAAACTCCAAAATGAGTCTGGGAAGAGAGGGGAGAGGCATGTGCAGGCGGTACATCAGGTAGGGAACGATGAAGTACCTGAACTCCAGCAGCTTCTGGGGCACCGTGGCAGCCAGGAGGCATGCCAGGAACGCCAAAGTCCAGAACAGCGAGCGCGACTTGAAGGAGTCCAGAAAATTCCACCCCGCGAACACGTACGCTGGGACGAGGAGGAAGCGCACCAGCTCGTGCTGCTGGAAGAGCCTCTTCCAGACGTAGAAGGGGAAGTGGCGGTTATCTGCCAGGAGGTACCTGTGGACGAAGGTGAACTTCCACACCAGCAGCAAGGAGACGCCAGTGACGAAGAGGAAGAACAACGGCTGTCTTTTCAGAGCCTGCAGGAAGCGAAGAATGCGGTAGTAACACAGCGAGACGGGGAGGGAGAAGAAGAGGGTGAAGGAAAAGAAATAGAAGAGCTGGGGGAAGTTGAGGCAGGCCTCGTGGCTCGTCCTGTCACCCACCACTATCCCATCATTCAGCACCACGAACACCAGGAAACCCACGCCGACCACCGCGTATGGCCAGGCCACCAGCAGCACTGCCTTCACATGACTGGGGGAGGTGAGGAACTCGAGCGTGAAAAGCATCACCTTCTTAGCTCCGCTGAACGACAGAGGGACCTGGGACGGAGGAGACTTCTCATCCCTCTTTTTCGTGTGCTCCACCCTCCAGGCCTCATCCATTTTGGCGGCCACCAACGTGCCCGCGCAGAAGGCCACCCAGATGATGTTGGTCTGGCGGAAGAGAATGGAGCAGACACCGAGGAACGCCGACGCCTTGTGGCAGCCGTAGAGCATCATGAGGTAGGTGAAGAGGATGAAGAAAGTAGACCCGGCGTCGGTGTAGTAGAGGAAGTTGAAGAAGTAGAGCACGGGGAAGGTGGACAGAGACAGCGCTGAGAGAACTCGGCGTGAGGTTGTTCGTGTCTGTCAAGACAGGAAGCGTGATATCAGAAAAGAAGGAAATGACAAGTTCACTCAGGTGCAATTGTAGTCATTGTTGGGAAATACCTTCTCCTTAAGGTGCAGTTTGCAGATGAGCAGGTACAGCAGGTAAAGGTTGCCACAGTTGAACAGAAGGTTGACGAAGCGCAGCATGGCGGTGGAACACACCACCGCGCCGGTCAGATCAGCAAGCCACACCACGGGCTTGATGACCCCCACAGAGACGAGGTAAAGGCCTGGGAGGGTGGTGATCATCGGGTCCCACTGCACAAGGATCAGAAAAATTTAATCAACCCTGATGATGTCATAGTGATGTCATCCGAGTCATCCTGCTCTGTGCTTGGAGACAAGTTTGCAACAGAAAGTCTGCATCACTAACTGGGGACATGGAGTTGGAAAGACATGGGTGTTCACCAGGTGGTGGTGGTGGTGGTAGGGGGGTCAAACAGAAGACATTATCAAGTTGCATCATGGGAAATGGAGGATCTACTTGGTTCCATTCTGGACTAAATGTCAGAATATCTCAACCTCTGATGCTTCAATTTTGACTGTTCTTTATTTAAAATGTATCTCACAACACTCCCAACTTAATTAAAGTTAAATACTAAAACACTGGAGGGGCCCTTTAAATTTTGTTAAGAAAGTCTGTGATGCTCAACATTATCTACCAGTCGTCAGAATTTCGTGCTATAGACGAAAGGTAGGACAACTTACATGGCGCATTACATGAAAATAAAAGTAAATAAATAAGAGTAACTGACTTGGAATTTGAAAAATGAATAAAATGAAATAACCCATGATGAAGATCCTTTAATCTCTGCACTGTGCTTCATAAAGCTGGCCTACATGTACGTTACAATACTTGTAGGCAGATAAACCTCCATTAATGCCTGTCTATATGTTTGACACGGAGATTAAAAGGTCTCCACGCTGCAGCATCATTTTCAACTACAGGAGCTCCGCTGTTAGCTAACCTTAATCCGCCAAACAATGAGACATTTCATGGCTAGCGCGAAAAGCACCCACCTCGTTGAATTTGCCATGGCAGTATTTCTGAGCTTGTGGTATATGAAAAATCTCGTCCATGTACGGCTCCCTTTGCTCCCGAGTGACTCTGGAGAACAGCAGGCAGGATATCAAAAAGTTGGTGCTGCAGAGAGCAGTGAAGATGTAGCCTTCAAATTTCTCCATGTTTGATGACGAAATCCGGTGTAAACGTAAGTGCGGTTCAAAGCTAGCTGTAATAGTGTTGTGTGAACCGCATAACGATTAGATTCGTGTGTTAAAACCACTGAAAGATCTCAATGTTGAAGGAAACTGGCTGCACTCGGTGCTGTTTTGATAATCGGAAGAGTTTTTATTTTTGACAGCTGGCGGTCCGTTTCAGAAACATGCTCGTGTCGGTACAGAAACAATTTTTATTAATTTCTAGGTTGTGTTATATAATTTAGCATCATATATCTATCAAATAATAATCACCATAATTACACGTAATATATCTTTTAAATACTAACGCTTTAAAGTTCCGTTTTCTTGCTTCTGGTGAGCTGTTTCCTCAAGGAGGAACGTTGCTCCTAAGCGGTGTCACCGTGTTATGGTTCCCCCAAGGGCAGACGTTCACGTTAAGCGCGGTTAATCGTGATTTCTTAGAAGTTCGTCAAACAATTGTTCAGCATGCATTTAACTCACAAATTAGAGCTTTTTCCCGACCAAAGAGTGACTCAAATGCTTTTCAAGGAGGTTAAAAATGCCGCAGAGTTGAGACAGAGTGCCATGGCGGGTAAAATACAAGGTGCCTTGATCAACCCAACGATGGTGAGACACTTGAATCAAAGTTTTATGCACTTTAGTTCATTAGTTCTTATGTTTATCCATTAGCTAACAATAGTATGACTTTCCACACAGAACAAACTGCTCTTTCTTTTTCATTTAGTTGGTGAATTCTTTCCAAGTGCTCGTCGCTGCCAACAAGGCTGTTAACTTACAGAAAACTGGGAAAATGAAGACAAGAAGTTTATACTCAGAAATAATCTTCAACCTGTCACCTACTAATAATGTAAGCAACCAAAACCTAACTTCCTTTTCTTTATATCAGTGTTCATTTCTTGATTTGAAAATGTTTATTGTTGTTGATGCTTGTTGTATGTTGCTTTCAGCCTTTGCTGTCTTCACTATCAGATATCTAAAAAATGGAACAGTCCTAGCTCATGTGTACGTCCTCCCTATGACAGATCTCAGAGGCTTTTAAAAGGTTTGGGATATCTGATGGCGATGACTCTGTAATGGTGGTCCTGGTTCACAACGAAGATGAGTCCCAGCTTGTGTCAGACATCACAGCCAGGGTGAACGGACGGCAGGTCCCAGTGGACGACGTGTCCTCGCTGTCGGACCAGGCACAAATCAGAAAGGTTCCCCATCTCTGCTTTCATTTTATACAACTCACGCCACATAATGTCCACTTGCATGGGCATCTGTGGACAACTAATTTAGTCAAATGTAGGACATGCACACACACTGTATATATTCTTCATTAACTGAGGACATTTTTAGATACTGGACATCTTTTGTTTCTACTTGAGAAGATTTCAGGAGCATTCCTGTTCATCTGAGCCCTTTTTCTCCTTTGTTTCAGCTGTATAAAGTCACTCCCCAGGAAGAGAAGTGCGGGTCTCTGCTGGACGCAGTTGTGTGCAGGATGGCCACCAAAGATGTCATGTAGCTGCTGCAGGAAGGACCAAAACGGGACTTTTTTTTTTTTTTTTTTAAGAGACAGTTGCCTTCCTTCATATGAGGTGTTTTTCCACCCCATCGTAAAGTCTCAAAACTGCAAACATTGTGCACTCCATGCAAACTCAAACTGTTATATATAAGTCATATTATGAACCTCAAGATTAAGGACTTCACCTGTCTTTTCTCCTGCTTGCATTTTCTTTGGAAGTGTTAGACTCTGACAGATGTGGAAAAAGTCTGACAGGTGGTGGAGGAATCATTTCACTTTATTTAACATCATCTTGAGTTCCCGCAGCAACTTTTCATGCTTCTCCGTCTTTCCTCTGAACCTTTTTCAGTTACTTTTCTCTCTGAAAGTTGAAGGTGAGCTCTGAGGTTTTTGACAGCAGGTGACAGTGATGTAAAGCTGGTCTCTTGCCAGAAATCTGTGAATAATGAATCCAAAGCAAAAAAAGCAGAAGACTATATCTGCAGTCACAACAATGACATGAAAGAGTCATTGTTGCTGTCAGCCCAAGAAGACGAGAATATTAAATGTGCTGGTTGTCTGAAACGTTTCTGCTTTGTTCTTTTAAGTCACCTTGAAAGAGGTTGTTTTGTTTATCCAACTGGTTTTCATCCTCACAGCATGTTACACAACCAGGAGACAACAACTAAAACCAAATTGCATATTGGCGGAGAAGAAAAGTCACATTCTAGTCGTGTTTGTTTGGCAGTCAGGGAAGTTGGCGAGCTCATCTTTGCCGATGTTGCCTCCGCTGAGGATGCACACCACGTTCTTCCCCTCCAGCTCAGGTATCTTGTCATTAACGATGGCAGCGAACGCGGCGGAGCCCGATGGCTCCACCACGAGTCCGGACCCATAGAGGGTGGACACGGCAGCCTTGATCTCCTTGTCGTTTATAAGGACGATCCCCTCCACATAACGCTGACACAGCTCGAAGGGCAGGGTGCCTGTGTTGCACAGAGAAGAAGAGATTCAGATCGCAGCAGGAACAGTAATGTGTTTAACCTGAAAAACAACAATGCCTTTGTCTAAAAGGTGAAGAACAGACCAACAAAAGTCTTAATTTACAGCCACAAAGAGAAAGATGGACAGAAACAGATTGAATGATACCTGCAAAAGGTGGAGCAAGTCCTGAGGCGATGCTTTTGGTGTCCATGCCCACTGGCTTCTTCTCAATGAAGCTTTTGTACATGGTGCAGGCTGAAAGACAAGTTCAAGTTCACTGAGCTGCTCGTCTGTGTGTGCGGCAGCTGTTCTGCTCCTCTTACCTCCTTCCGGTTCCACACCGTAGATTCTGGTCTTATTGCAGCCCGACAGTTTGATGGCAGCAGCCACACCGGCCAGCAGCCCCCCTCCACCACAGCACACCACCACCACATCGGGCTCGGGCATCACCTCCAGCACCTCCATACCAAGACTGCAGGCACACAGGTTCAGCTTAAATACTGGTACTTTTCGAATGCAATGAAATAAACCTCTAAATCTCCATCATACACCTAAAGAACAATAAATGACTACAGTGTATCAAAACAGTTGTAGGAATGATGGAATTTTGAGTCATCCACCATCAGCCCTGAGTCTACCTGGCGTGTCCTGCGATCAGATCCAGGTCATCATAGGAGTGCAGGAAGGTCATGTTGTCCTCCTGAACGCAGCGGTTCACCACATTCATCAGACAGGAGGTGGGAACTCGTTCCACCTCCACCCCGAAACTCTTGAGGATCAGAGGGACACTTTTATTACCACATATAACCACATACTGTAACTTCAGTCAGACAGCAGATCACCTCTGACCTGTATGAGGATGGATCTGGATGCTGGGGCGGTTTCCGGCATCACCACCTTCCCCTTTGAACCATAGTGTTTGGAGGCGTACGCGAAAGACTTCCCATAGTTCCCAGCAGACATGGTGACAAAATGACCCCCCTTCTGCCTCCTAGCAAACTGATTGGCCACTCCTCTGATCTTAAAGGACCCTGTTAATTAAATGTAAGACAGCTCTTCAGTGATGAGCCATCACAGGTGTGGCTGTGTGCAGTGAATCAAAGTGTTTCCTCATACCGGTCCTCTGCATGTTCTCCAGTTTGATGTGGATGTTGCAGCGGATGTTGAGGGGCAGCGTTGTCTGGCACCAGGGGATCATGGGAGTGTTGATGACACCCAATGGGCTGTTTCTCACTGTCTCCCTGGCGTCCCTCAGTAGATCCAGGGTGACGGCATCTGCAGACACCTCACCCATCTGTGACAGAAACACAGAGTTTAATGTCAGGAATACATGTGGTTAACACAGCAACAATTCTAAGATGACAAAAATGTGTGTAAGTAATATTTTTTCAATTACTACTGCAGTTTTAGATATTATTATTCTTATAGGATTTCACATCTGGCCTGGACACATCTTTTGTACAAATATCGAATAATATTAGTGAGGTATAATTTAAAAATCACTAGTAAAAATATTTCAAGCTGGTCTGCTAATGTTGGACATGTGGGCAGTCCTCGCACGCTTTACAGATTATTAACAGCTCATGAACGTCGACCTTTAAATCCTACTTTTAACAAAAGAGTCGTTCAGTTAACAATAAAGATATGCTTCACGTATTAGACTTATTTCCCACTAACCTTATAATCTGTTTGTTTTTTTTTCAGTCAGTGTAAAGTGTGACGGCCCCGTGATGTTTACTGTGTTACAGTCTTTGCGGCTCTCGCCAGCACCGTCGTTCCAATATACAACGCGTTTCGAGTCGGATGTTATTATTCAACGGACCGCAAACATGGCAGCGCCCGCAAACGACAGGAAAGAGCGGTTAGCTAACGCCTGTTTATTAGCTATGTAAGAAAAATAACATTAATAGAAAGGAGTGTCCTTTGAAAACATGGGTTTCATGAGACACGTCGTGTGCGCCATGTCTGGCGGCGTGGACAGCTCTGTGGCTGCCCTGTTACTGAAGAGACGAGGTGAGAAAAACCTGTAAAGTCTGGCAAATACACAGAAACACACCTGAGCTGACTTCATTATGCTCTACCTGAATAAGGAAGCACCTAATTTGTAATTAAAAAAATGACAACAAATGTCCTGCTTCTGCTGTCAAATGTGCTAGCATAATGACACATGCTTGTTTTGTGTCCTCCGTGTGAAGGCTACAGCGTCACAGGAGTTTTTATGAAGAACTGGGACTCGCTGGATGAGAGCGGAGTGTGCAGCACAGAGAAAGACTGTGAGGACGCCTACAGAGTGTGTCAGACCCTGGACATCCCCTTCCATCAAGTGTCCTATGTCAAAGAGTACTGGCACGAAGTTTTCAGGTATTTGTGGCTGCCTAGTACATTGATTGCCCACTGTGTTGATAACTGGTCAATATTCTCTGATTTCAGCTTCTTAAATGTCAATATTTTATTGTTCTTTACTCCTCTATGACTCTATGATCTCTATTTTTCACCATTTTCTGACATTTTATGGACCAAACCGTTTATCAATTAGTTGAGAAAATAATCTACGGATTCAGTCAACAATGAAAGTTATCGTCAGTTGCAGCCCCGATCATAATTGTGTTTTGGTTCAATAACTCTTTAAAGTGCATGCATTGTTTGTCTTCTGCTGCTTTCAGTAATCTGTTAAAGGAATATAAGAAGGGCGGGACACCGAATCCAGATATACTTTGCAACAAGCACATCAAATTCAACCATTTCTACAAGTATGCCATCAACACTCTGGGTATGTGATCATAATGTGGTCGTACACACACACTAAGCTGCTTAATATCTGTTTAACCTGTTTCCTTTTTTGAACTGGAACACGAGGCAAGTGTCCCGTTCAGTAACACTTTTAATTTGCATTCTGCTGTTATTGACGAAGGTGCTGATGCCATAGCAACAGGCCACTACGCCAGGACCTCACTGGAAGACGAAGAGGTTTTCCAGCAGCAGCACACCCCGCAGCGCACCACCCTCTTCAGAAACCGATTTGAGATTCGAAATCGTAAGAATTTGACTTTTTTTGGCAGTGAAGTTTCACCGCGGCGCAAGCTTTGAGGTCAGACGCTCGGACTGTCTTAACGCTCTGTTTCCTCCTCCTCAGCGGTGAGGTTGCACAAAGCAGCAGATCTCCTCAAAGACCAAACCTTCTTCCTCAGTCAGGTCTCCCAGGATGCCCTGCGACAGTCCATGTTCCCACTGGCCGGACTCACCAAAGACTTTGTCAAAAAGATTGCTGCTGAGGCAGGGTTTCACCATGTGCTGATGAAGAAGGAGGTAGCCCCCCCACACACACACATACAAATACATAAAGAAAAACATTTCAGTCATGTTGATATTCCATCAGGAGAGCATAAATATTGATTTGTTTGTGTTTGTATGCCTTTCAGAGCATGGGCATCTGCTTCATTGGAAAGAGAGACTTTGAAAACTTTATACTGGAGGTTAGAATTGAGTATTTGTTGCACATCATTTGGCTCATCTGACTTGTTTTCTTTCTTTCTTTTGGTGTATGAAAAGATACATGTAACTCTGTGCTGCTTTCTTCTGTTTCCAGTATCTGGAACCTAAACCGGGGAACATTGTCTCTATTGAGGACGGGTCTGTGGTGGGAACACATAAAGGTGTGTTTGTAACTGGCTCTCTGACAAAATGAAGAGCTGGTGTGTCACTATGACATTATCATACAGACAGAACCTAATGGCTCTCAGTATGTGTCCTCTGAATGACTTCCTGTCTCTTTTCTTGTCATTTTGTGTCCCCGTCTGTCCAGGCTGGTTCACTCTGACGCTGGGCCAACGGGCGAGGATCGGGGGCCAGAGAGAGGCTTTGTTTGTGGTGGACAAAGACATCACTACTGGAGATGTGTTTGTGGTGAGAAGTCTGTTTTTGTCTTCTGTCTCCTCCTCTCACATCTCATGATTAATGTTTTTTGCCAAGAACAATTAGAATTTACATTGATTTTGCTTTTTTAAGGTGTAGCCTTAGTTTGAAACATCACCAATATTTGCTTCTCCTTCATCCCTTACATTCCTCGTGAGTCAGGCTCCAGCTACCGATCACCCGGCTCTTTTCCGCTACACGGTGCGGACCGACCGCTTCCACTGGATAGCGGTTGACCCACCCCCTGAACTCGCCAGGACCCAGATGATGGAGTGTCATTTCCGCTTCATCCACCAGATGCCGCTCAGTGAGTCTGATGTCATCGGTGTCTGCACACTGATGAATAATATATTATTTACTGAGCAGGAAAACACAGCTTTTTTTGTGCTTTCCAGCTCCCTGCACGGTGACACTGAACATGAACGGCTCTGTGTGGATCTCAGTCTCTCGGCCAGTCAGAGCTCTGACACCTGGACAGGTGACTGCTCACACACCTGTGTTATAGAATTCAGTGTAACTGCATACTTATAATGCCAAAAGACTTCAAAAACCTACACAGTTCTTCCTGTAAGAGTGTAACTGTATCTTTTTTTTCCATTCCTCTCCCAGTTTGCTGTGCTCTACAAAGGAGATGAGTGTCTGGGTAGCGGGAAGATCGTCCAGCTGGGGCCCAGTGAATACACGCTCCAGCAGGGCAGGGATCGGATGCAAGCAGCTTTGCAGCACAAGGAGCAGCAGACCCCTGAACCAGGCAGCTGAGAGGAGCTCACAGCCCGGCTGCTGGAAATGGCGGAGCATCCTGTTCGTGAAATAAGCTGTCTGTTAGACAGGGCTTCGTGGCGTAGTGCCTGTTCCCAGGGTCACGTCTGAGGCTGTTACAAGCTGATTGTTTTTAAGGTATAAACAGCATTGATCACACAAGGAGAAAAGGGTTGATTTCTGTACTGTTTTTAGTGTTTGTGTTGATACTATGAGGTTATCTGCCAGCTGCTGGGATAACCCATCTGCGTTCAGGCAAAAGTGTGTTTTAATTGGACATTAGGTGGTAAGACGCTGATTTACTAAGTAACAGAAACTTCATTTTGAAAAGCTTTTCTGACTATTCACTTTTTCTAACATCACTGAGCAGATCTACAGCGGCGCCACAGCGATTGACATCAGGCACAGCGTGTCTGTTTCTGCTGTTACTGTTTGCTATGCATTGCAAAGATGACCTGCACCTCGACTTCAGATTATTTAAGGCACAAGACCGTAGGATATCACATACTTTAAAAAATGGTGGATGTTTTTATCACACCAGAGAAGAAAATCAAAGTTTGCCTTTTTAAAAAGTGTTTTCAGCTCTGAAATGTCTCAGTAGATTGGAAACAATCCAAACTTTTGTTTGGAGAGTTTTTATATTCTCAGTGGAAGAGAGGCTGTTTTTCAAGGACGCTGGTAGTCTGAGCCCTTTGATGCTGTTTTTCTGTGTTCTGTATAAGTGAGAAACCGATTACTGACCCAAAGAACTGGAGGCATAGAGCTGAAAAATTCATCAAATATCAAAATATTACCGCAGTTGTAATATGGCCAAGCGCAGTGTGTATATTTGCATGAGCTGCAGTTTTAAAAATAAAATGTGTCCTATCAGTAGGATTCTCTGGTTACAGCTTCTTCATGATATATGAAGCATTGTGGTGCTACAGCGATGCCCCAGCCTACAAATCATGTTCTCCACTCGTGAGGGAACATGATTGTTTACGGACTACAGCTAAAATCACATCTTCATTTTTATATATTTTGCAGGGACTTTGAAAAATTACCACTCACGCTAAAACTGTGACTCATATGGCATTTGCAGTAGCTGTGGAAATAATTGTGACTGTGAAATAACACCCTGCTTGGAGGGTCTGGTGGGATTTGACTCTAAGCCAGCAGGGTTATCGTCTCATGTCCACCACAGAGACCACCAGTGAAAGAGACTCTGATATTCTCGTGTTTATTCAATATAATTGGATTCAAAGTCGTCGTTTCCTGTAGTTCTTCCTGTCGTCTCTAAGGCTGCTCATGTTTTCCATGAATCTCCCTCCTGTCCTTACTGTCAGCCATGTTCATGCTGTGTCTGTGCCAACTGCAAACCTACACTGGTGATCCGTGTTAATGTATGACTGCTTGATTCTTTAAACCATTGTGACAAAAAAAGATTTTTTTTTCTACTGAAGCACCAAGGTATTCATTTAATTTCTCAAAGTACAAAGTCCAGAGGAGTCACAAGTTTTCTCCTCGAAGGAAAAATGTTGTTCAAAAGTCAGTTTATGTTGAACATAGGAGACATTATTTCCTAAAAACGTACCAAGTCCACAAACAATTGCAACATGCCAGTTGGTTCTAATGTTGTAAATAATTGAAAAGACAGTTTGACTGTTAAACCTTTTATTACTCAGCTGTTTTATACTGTCATTCTATATTTTGAAAATAATATATGTTTAGTTTGTTGTTTTAAAAACCCTGTAAGAACATTTAAAGTGCCTTTTCTCTTTATTGTTGTAGGTCATGAAACATGAATCCTTCCATAACTACAAACTGTAAATACTTTGACGAATGAGTGAATAAACCTAATAAGTGATGTTTTGTCTTGGTTTTCGTTGGCCTGTAGTCCCTAAATATCTGTCCAGAGTCATGATATACTTAAGAAAAATGCTGCATGGAGTTGTGCAGTGTTTGTCCTACAGCCATTGATCCACACGGGGGCGCTATGATACAACATTAATCTCCAAGGTGAACCTGTTATTCTGCAGCCGGCATTGTTTGGTACAAACAACAGAGTAGATTGATAGAGTAGATAAGGAATCCCAATGACAGTCACGACAGAGCTTAATTATGCCAATTTAAGTTCACCAGCTTGTCCAGAACACATTTTAGTTCTTGGTTTCCTTGTTAGTCATCTGTCAGCTCAAAATTGGGCTTTTTTTTAGGGGGAAGAAAACAAATGTTACAAGAATACAGAGAACATAAAGGCTCAAACAACACTTACAACAGAAAATAAAGAGAGTTTGTGGTATTTTGAAACACTTCAAAGTGAAAATAAAAGTAGGTAAGGTTTGCTGAAAACTTATTAGAATAAGAACTAGTTAGAGTTACAGATGAGTAGCAGTTGATTGGAGTTTTGTGACTTAAAGGCCAAAAACTGTACTTATTTCAATTATTTCTAATGTTTTTCAACGCACCATCACTGCTTACAGCCACTTCAACAAACCCAAGTTGAAAAGGAGCGACGCTCAGACACTCATTAGGAATTTTACCCGACTCTCACTCTATTGTAATAACAATACACTTGCGCGCATTGGTCACCCGGTCAGGACCACTTCCTCAATCTCCATGAGAAAAAAAAAGCCCCCCTGTGAAAGCGTCCCAGAGGGAGAACACAGCAGGTTTATGGAAATAAGCCTCTGAGGAGGAGAGGAGGAGGAGGAGGAGGAGGCGGAGGAGAGCCACGGAGCCATTTTGTACTCATTTTTAAACTCAGAGGAACGCAGCCGCTGCGCGCCGTGGATACTATGGATACCGAGCGTCTTTTTCCGCGTTAAAACTCCACTATGAGGGATAAAAGCAAAACGCGGTGTTGGGAGAGGGAGAGTTAATGCTTTTGCGGAGGAGTTTCGGTGAAGTTGGATGGGATTTGGCAGGTTTAAAAGCATGGAGCTCTCGATGTGTTGGATTTGGGTTTGTGTCCTGTTCAGCGTGCCGCTTGCGGGATGTTTGGAGATGCACCTTTCGGAGACTTTACAGCCCGGGACCCTTTTGGCAAACCTGTCGCTCGGCCCTGGATGGACTTATAAAATTGACAGGACTTTATCCACTAAATCCATTCAAGGCTTTTTCCAGGTTGAGAGGCACGATGGAGTTATCCGCCTGTCCCGCAAAGTTCAGTGTGCGCACACGGCGAGGAACCCGGCGCCTGTTTATTTCAGAACAGGTTCCACAACATCTGGAGACGTTATTCTGACACAGTTTAATGTGTTTGTCCACGGCCAGGACTGTTTTATTAAATACAAGAGAAAGAAAGCGCCAGGTAAGCCAGACATTCTCATTAAACACCTTTCAAAACTGGAGGCGACTTCCTGCTTCCCCGCAGGTAAATTGCTCTTGAATGTAACACAACTTTTGCCTACCCTTACGCGCAACATCGCCTTTTTGGACAGCGTGTGTGTTGGAGAAGAGTTGAGCGCAGTGTTCAGCAATGGGCATTTGTTCCTGGCCACTGACCTTTGTTTTGAGCACAGAGGAGAGCCCGAGTTGAGTTTGCACTGTGCGCTACACAGCTCTCCAGGCGGCAGGCTCTCCGTGCAGCTGAGCCTGACGCTTGTTAAAGTGCCTAAACAACACGGATCCCTCTCAGAAACCACCCAGGGAAAGTCTGGCAAATTGATCCACAGGGGCAAGCGACAGGTAAACGCGTCTCCCCAGTTCCAGCTCCCCAACTATCAAGTGTCCGTGCCCGAGAATGAGCCTGCAGGCACGCGAGTTATCACCCTGAAAGCCACTGACCCGGATGATGGAGAGGCAGGGAGGCTGGAGTACACCATGGAAGCTTTGTTTGACAGCAGGTCCAATGACTTTTTCAGCATTGACTCTCAGACAGGGAGCATAAAAACCGTCCAGTCACTAGACAGAGAAGTCAAAGACACTCATGTTTTCAAAGTCACTGTAACTGACAACGGCTCCCCTAAAAGGTCTGCCACTTCTTACCTCACTGTCACTGTGAGTGACACTAATGACCACAGTCCAGTGTTTGAGCAAACTGAATACCGTGTCAACATCAGGGAGAACGTAGAAGTGGGGTTTGAAGTGATGACAATCCGAGCCACTGATGGGGACGCTCCTTCCAACGCCAACATGATTTATAAAATTGTGAACGGCGATGGAATTAACTCTGTGTTTGAAATCGACCCCCGGAATGGCCTGGTGAGGATCAGGGAGCGGCCTGACCGGGAGACCCAGGCCCAGTATCAGCTGATTGTTGAGGCTAACGACCAGGGTAAAGACCCAAGTCCCCACAGTGCCACCGCCACTGTCCATATATTTGTGGAGGATGAAAATGACAACTACCCACAGTTCAGTGAAAAGAGGTATGTTGTACAGGTTCCAGAGAATGTGGCAGTCAACACCAAAGTCATCCAGGTGGAAGCTACAGACAAAGATCAGGGCAACAACGCCAAAGTTCATTACAGCATCATCAGTGGAAATGTTAAGGGACAGTTTTACATTCACTCCCCCACTGGAGTGATTGATGTCATCAATCCTCTGGACTATGAGATGATTCGGGAATATAATTTGCGGATTAAGGCTCAGGACGGTGGCAGGCCTCCTTTGATAAATGGCACAGGGATGGTTGTGGTGCAAGTAGTGGACGTGAACGACAATGCTCCCATGTTTGTCAGCACGCCTTTCCAGGCCACTGTGTTGGAAAATGTGGCCATTGGTTACTCTGTGATCCACATTCAAGCAATTGATGGTGACTCAGGAGAAAATGCCCGTTTGGAATACCGGTTAACTGACACCACGCCTGGTTTTCCCTTCACCATCAACAACAGCACAGGCTGGATTACAGTGAGTGATGAGCTTGACAGGGAGACCACTGACTTCTACACCTTCGGCGTGGAGGCGAGAGATCATGGTGTACCTGTGATGTCTTCCTCAGCCAGCGTCAGCATCACGGTGCTTGATGTGAATGACAATGTACCCACATTTACAGAGAAGATCTACTCACTGAAGATTAATGAGGATGCAGTCGTGGGGACCAGCGTTCTGACAGTGACAGCCGTGGACAGGGACGTCAACAGTGTGGTGACCTATCAGATCTCGAGTGGCAACACCAGGAACCGCTTTGCAATCACTAGCCAGAGCGGTGGTGGTCTCATCACTTTAGCCCTCCCTTTGGACTACAAACAGGAACGCCAGTACGTCCTGACAGTCACTGCCAGCGATGGAACACGCTATGACACTGCTCAGGTGTTCATCAATGTGACTGATGCCAACACACACCGGCCCGTCTTCCAAAGTGCCAACTACCAGGTAATGCTCAGTGAAGAAAAACCAGTGGGCTCCACTGTGGTGGTGATCAGTGCAACGGATGAAGACACGGGGGAAAATGCTCGCATCACGTATGTGATGGAGGACAATGTTCCTCAGTTTAAAATTGACCCGGATTCAGGTGCCATCACAACACAGATGGAGATTGATTATGAAGACCAGGCCTCCTACACATTAGCCATCATTGCCAGAGATAATGGCATCCCTCAGAAATCTGATACCACCTATGTGGAGATTATCATCCTTGATGCCAATGATAATACTCCTCAGTTTCTTAGGGATATGTACCAGGGGAGTGTATTTGAAGATGCACCTGTCTACACCAGCGTTCTGCAGATCTCTGCTTCAGATAGAGATTCTGGCTCAAATGGCAGGGTGAGCTATACGTTTCAGGGTGGTGATGATGGAGAGGGGGATTTCATCATAGAGACTTACTCTGGTATCATCAGAACTGCTCGTAAACTGGACCGTGAGAATGTTCCTGTTTATAACCTGAAAGCCTTTGCTGTGGATAGGGGGGTTCCGCCTCTGAAAGCAGCAGTTCCCATTCATGTGGTTGTCCAGGACATAAATGACAATGCTCCAGTGTTTGAGAAGGATGAGCTGTTCATTGACGTGGAGGAGAACAGCCCGGTGGGGTCTGTCGTGGCCCGGATCTCTGCCACCGACCCTGATGAGGGCACCAATGCTCAGATCATGTACCAGATTGTGGAAGGGAATATTCCAGAGGTTTTCCAACTGGACATTTTTAATGGTGACCTCACTGCACTCACAGACCTGGATTATGAGACTAAAACAGAGTATGTCATTGTGGTCCAGGCCACTTCGGCACCACTAGTGAGTCGGGCCACCGTGCACATCCGCCTTGTAGACATGAATGACAATAAGCCAGTGCTGCAGAACTTTGAGATTATTTTCAACAACTATGTCACCAACAAGTCTAACAGTTTTCCATCAGGAATAATAGGAAAGGTACCAGCTCATGACCCAGATGTGTCGGATAAGCTGCGGTACAAGTTTGAATCTGGGAATGAGCTCAGTCTGCTGCTGCTGAACGAGGATACTGGGGATCTGAGGTTGAGCAGGGATCTGGACAATGACAGGCCCCTTGAAGCACCCATGACCATTTCCGTCTCAGGTAAGAAGTAAATTATATATATTTCAAGCTGTTTTTTTAAGTGGAAATTCTCACTTTTCATGTTTCATGTTACATGTGTTAGTACATGCAAGCAAGGTGATAAAAAGTGTTAAGAGACGGGTCACCACGTGTGATGTATCATCACACTGCTGAGACTGGGGGCAGGTTTCGGCTGTAGTGTTGACTGTGTGTTCAGTAAGTGTTTGCTGCAGGCTCTATGCAAGATCCGGTTGTGCTGCTTTTGTGCCATTTGGGTGATAAATGTATTGTGCAAGTGGTTGGTTGAGGTAATAAAAAGGTGCTAATAGAAGCACACCCTCATAACCGAGCCGCTTTGTTGTTGCAGATATGTGGGTTTCTGTCAAAAGAAGGAACACACACATGCATGTAGTGCAGACATTTGCACACACACAATTTTCCTCCGTTAGAGCGTACAGTATATAGACTTCACTCTTTGAAGTGCAGAGGCTGAAGGTTTTAGCCTTATGTTGGTGTGCTGCACTGAGCTTTATGAACATCTTGTGGCAAGATGTCTCCCAGGATTTCACCAGAGTACCTTTCCTTGCTTTGCATAGTTTGTACAAGTCAACACTTGAAACTACCTCGATTTTGAATGATAGAGAGAGTTTTAGATCCAGAGTTTTGTTTTTACGGATAAACTGAGCTTTCTGTAATACAGGCTTGGGTCTCAAGGCTTGTGCGTTCATACGACAAGGTCATGCCGAAAGAATTTGTGTTAAGTTGCTTTTTTTCCCACTACAGAAGCAGACTTTGTTCTTTCAAGTTAAAGATTAGACAAATGCAAACACTTGGACATTCACATCTAACAGGCAGGGTACCAGCTACAGTAGAGGCACGCACACACACACTTGGGAAGAAAGCAGTGTGACATTAATCAGGCAGTTGGACGGGCGGGATAAATCTAATACCCTGACAGAATAACTAGCCTGTCACCTATTGACAGCCGGTTGCTCAGCCTTCTCTCTCTCCTTCTTTTTCTTATTCTTTTTTCGCTCTTTCTCTGTTGGTTGGTCTCCTAAAGCAAATTAAGCCCTAAAATGGGCAAACGGCCCAACACAGTGAGATCTCTGCAGCTCACCCTCTCTTAGTTTCACCCTATCATCTCTCTAAGCTAACCCTGGACCATGCTGCAGAAGGGCAAGCCCACATTCCCAGTCATCAATCTCATCATGTTTGTGGTTATTTTAACTGCAGGCTGTGGATCATTGTGATGACTAGAAATAATGCTCCATGCAAGGAAGTCCTTTTTTGTCCACTTGAATGTCTTTCTTTGATCATTTCCCCTCTTTTGGTCAGTGATGGATAAACAGGATAATATAGTAGTTCTGTAGTTGGACTTCAACTTGCAATGTCACAAGTTGTTGTCACACATCGTGGTTCATTAGGTGATGGAAAACTTTCTCCAGATGTCTCTCCCTTTTATTCTGACAGTCTTTTTGCTAAAGGACTTGTGCCTTGTGTTTGTCTTGGACAAAAGACAGGCTGTTCTTTTTTAAGTGCTTTATTGCAGTTATAGACGACCTGCAGAGCATCTGAGGAGGCAGCAACTGGCCACAATAGTTGTGAGGCCTTACAGCCCTCATTAATTGCCTCTGCATTCATGTTTGTCAATAACAGATGACAGTGCTTGAGGTATCGCTGACAGCAGTGACCTCATGATGGTCCCAAAGGGGAATGGACCTCACTTAATTAGTTGTAGCCTTGCACACACACAGACACACACACACACAGATATATTTGTCAGGTCATTTCATTCACAATTAAACAGATGCACATACTTCTCCAAGCCCCCCTTTTCGGTGGCTCACACTGATGTCAAGTCTTTGGTAACATTACCGCTGATGCCTTGACCTTTCAACCCCGAGCTCTTGGGAGAGGAAGGCCTGAGGGGTTTAGTGAGCTAACAGCACCTTAACAAGACTCTGATTGTGTCTCTTTCTCTTTCAAATTCAGGCTCTCTCCCATACTGGTACCCCATTTTGGAGTGCTTTAAATTTGTTGTGTGGTTATTGTTTTCACCTTTCCTCTGTCACTGTCTGATGTGAAGGTCTTCTTGGATCCTCTTGGCTCTGTCCATAAGTGATGAGATCTGAGTGTATAAGCTCTGACTTGCCTGATCAGTTTGAGCAAAAGACTGTTGATGCATCACAGTAAGCATTGATTTGTCTTGGCTGTAGAGGACCCATGGAGAAAAAGAGACGAGGAGGTTGCCATCTGCCATAAAGATTGTAAAGATTGACACCATCTTCTCCTTAAATCCTCCAATGAAGGCGCCTGTTTAAACCTGTGAAAGAAGTGCTCAGGTGCTTTCACAGTGGTAAACCGAAGGCCTGAGAATGTTTCTTTAGCCCTCTGCTGACACACAGGCCTTCCCTTATAACTCTCCAGAGATATACTCGCTTAACACACTCTGCAAGCCACAACACTGATCTATCTGTCCTCAGACTCTCTTTCCCTGTACTTGTGTGTGTGTGTGTGTCTGTGTGTGTGTGTGAGAGAGAGAGAGTGAGAGAGAGAGAGAGAGAGAGAGAGAGAGAGAGAGAGAGAGAGAATGATGTGGCTCTGTGGTTCGTAGCGAAGGGCTGGGTGTTCTCATTGTAAGAGCTCTTATCATAGCTTGTCAAATTTCACTTAAAACCTTTGGGGTTTTCACTGTTTTCTAAAAGATGATTATCTGTCAATTTCTGACCACCACAAAGGCAGAGTCGTACAGAATTTCATTGTCGTGCACCTTTATCCTTGCTTTCTTCACGAAGCCTCAGTGTGTGTGTGTGTGTGTCTCAGTCACTTACAAATTAAACACAAGCCAGCAGAGGTACACAGGAAACACCTCAATCACAGTTTCACCAATTTGTTACCGTAGTTGCTACATAATCAGTCTCTCAAGCCAACTGGTTGACTGCCAGAACTGACAGTCAGAGCCACCATATAAAGCCAAGATTTACCAGCGTTTGGCTGGCTTGGTTGTGAAAGTGCCTCAGCTGTCAGCAATCTAGATAATTGGTGGTTTCCTACAGTGGTGGTAAAAAGGAAGGCTTGATTTTAATCATACCTGATTGGACTTTTGACCTTAGGGGAAAGAAATATAAATTGATCCCAAGGAACTAATCTGAGCTGATGCATTTCATGGCTGCTGCGCAAGCATTCATTGTCAAAGTGATGATTTGGGGGTAAGCATTAGACACACAGGGATGGATGCAAACAAGTGCATAGTGTTGACGCCTGATGCACCCTGGGGAGGACGTGTATTAATCAGTGGTATTAATGTCATTGGTGCTAGCTCATTTGTCCATGTAGCCACCACATTCTTCTGTTTGCTTCCTGATTCCAAAAGGAATCAGCTGCACTGGAGGTTTTTTTTCTTCAGGAAAGGTCTACCTGATAAGTGGGCCATATAACAGAAAAGGTTAAAGCTTGCACAGACTGGCTATAGGTGGAGTTGTGCTACATCATTCAATGAGACAGCATAGCAGATTGTTACTTAAACGATTAGGAATGATTGATGCTAAATCGTCTTTTTCCACCTTGGCTCAGATCTTTTTCCTTACCCTCGGTGAGCGGGACGGCATGCTGCTACAAGCACCCATACACACACCCGCCTCCCCCCAGTCCACCCTCTCTTTTGCCCCATGGGGCTTTTGCTGAGCTTCTATGCCTTTGGTTTGGCTCTTAATCCCGTTGGAGGAGTTGCATAGCTCAGCTTTTTAACATTTCTCTTCTCGTCCGTCCACCCCCTCCAACACACACTTTCTCTGCTCTCTCTCACTCATCCCTTTCTCAGTACACATAAGATTTCTACTATGGCACAAAAGCTTTAGCTTTGTGCTTATTTTGAAAGCCAGCCCAAGATACAAGACAATCTGCTGGTGCACTTGCTGAACTTCCACAGACATGCTACTTAAAAGCATTCCTGTGAAAACCACCACTTCATCATTTATAGAGAAAGAGAAGTCTAATTGTCCCTTCATTAAGGGCCATAATTAGAGTTGTGCAACACACTGTATGGGGGTATTGGGTGTGATGTGTTGCCTTGTCCTTGGCATTCTTTTGTTTCAAATCATCATTTGGTCATGAAATATTGAGTCACACACGTCACGAAGGACAGAGGAACTCATATTGGGAAAGACAAATTACTCCCTGTGTGAGTCAAGGGACAAGCATCTTCCTTTCAGTCTTCTGTTGCCGTCTTTTTCCAGGTAACTGTCGTGCGTCTGCTGTTCTGACAGCAGAAATGTGACTCCTCACTTGAGCACAGGTGTGTCAGTGATGCACAGACAGTGATGACACGTGACCTCTCACCTCGGAGATCAAAGCAGGACATCAGGTTTTAAACACACACTCAGTGGTGAGAAATGACCCTGTACTGTTCTACACATGACTTTTGACCTCAACCTGATGGATGGGGCAGAAAGAGGGAGCGCATGTGTAGAGTAGAGATGTTATCTATGTGGCTGTGAGTGGATGATTCACAAAATTCATTCCCTGAGATTTCTTTCAATAAAAAGCTGCTTTTTAAACTAGCGTTGCACAGCCTGCAGATGTTGGAAGTGCTTGCATGGCTCAGCTAGCTGAAGGAGCCGAAGCCTGCATGGATGGAGCCTGTGTGCTTCAGTCCTGTCGGCAGCAGCTCATACATTTTCCTGCAGTATGTGTGCGTGAGATATGCTGCCATTCCCATGCTTGGCACCGGCAGTAACTGATATTAGAGGATCCCATTCATTCCTAAGATATCACACACTCTCGGCTTTAAAGTTTGACCCTCACCACATTCCTTCCTTGTCCTTCTATCTCACCGTGCTTTCATCTCACCTTCAGTCTTATTGTCTTCCCTCATGTCTTCCACTGTACTTTTCTTAAGAATGCACACATTGCTTGACCATGTGCCTGGAGTGTGTTACCTCTCCTGCCAGGCAGTTGTTGAAGCTAAATCTGTCCTGAGTGGTTACAGAAACTTATTAGATTACTGCCCCTCTGGCTTTCTCTATCTGTCTGCATGCCTGTCTGCCCCTGCGCGTCTCTCTTGTCAGTATGCCTGTCCATCTTTTTACATGTGTGCCTATGTGTGCATACCTACCTGGACGCTCTGCTGCCATCGTGTCCTTTATGTTTTTTTAGCCATGCTAGTGACATGACTCTAGATATAACAGTGTCAGCTGGTCGCTCTGCCACTTTAGTCAACATTTAAATTTAATGTCAGCATGCTAACGTTTGCTAATGTGGCCACTTTTTGTGACTTAAGCTACTTAAAAATGGAGAATTAATTTAAACTGAAACAGAAAGTTTGGTCTGTTTTAGAGGAGAGGACATTGTTAAGTGACATTGTTACCACATTCGTTTGTCTTCCTGCAAATACACTTACAAAATATTTCTAAATTCAAAGCATACACTCCAAGTAAAAAGTTTGTAGCACTTTCCATACCCGCACTGAAAACTTAATTGAATTACGTGATGCTCCCTTGTCCTGAGGCAGAGAAGAAGACATGTGCAGGCGTAATAACAGTGTTCATGTCTCTATATGCGTGTTCAATAGGCAAGAAAGGAATCATAGTCATGCTTAATCTTGTACATCCACAGTAGGCTGTAATGTTTGTAGTGTGTGTGTGTGTGTGTGTGTGTGTGTGTGTGTGTGTGTATGCCTCCAGGCTGTGGTTTAGAGTTTGAAGTGTAAATACGTACCAGGGGATCAGGACTGGTCACTGTTCGGCTCCACTGATGTCTGAGCACTCAATTACAGGCTAGAGAGAGGAGGGACGTTTATGGATCCATGGCTGTCTGCTGATGCTGTCACTGCCTGGGAGAAGAAGGCAAATTGCCCCCTTTACCTTGTGGGAAAAAAATGACTTTGTTTGACTTGGAAGATTCTAGAAGAAAATTCATTTCTGATTCTGTATTCCCAGGGAGGATGGTAGTTTTTACACTCGGTTTGTTTGGTATTTCTGTATCTCCCCAATCTGTCCACCTTTTCCCACTTGAGCCATCTGTCCTCCCACACTCTTAATCCATGTGCTGCTTTCTCAAGATCGCTGATTTGCCTCCAGCAGGAAATCTCTCTAAGCGTTCTGTAAGTTGCTGGCTGGAAAGCGAGCTGGAGAGTGCAGTGTCTTCCCATGATGCAAGTGTGTTTGCTGTGGGGATTTCAAAGAGGGGTTGTTTGTTTGCAAACACCTATATTTTGGGCCCAGGTTGAATAAGAAAAAGGGGAAGTGTGGGGGTATTCGGGGGGGGTTGTGCCTTTGCTTTGCCTGTGTTTTATTTTTTCCTTGCATATTGTGTGTATGTGTAGTATCCAGTTTGCCACACACACCTTCTCCCTCCCTGTCACAAACACACACACATGCAGGCAGGGTTATCTCTCGTTTACATGCTGCAGGACAGTGATTTCACCACTCAAACGCCAGTGGATTTTGGGTGGTGGTGTTGGTGGTGATGGAGGGGTCGTATTTGATTGTAACCTGACACACTTTCTTTTCCATTCTCTCTCTCACTCAGACGACACAATGCTCTTCTTTGTCTCTCCCCCCCGAGGAGGCCGGCAGAGCATCGCAGCTCGCCGGCGGCTCACGAGTGTGACATTACATGCGTCATGTTGTGCGATGACCAGCTGTAGGAATGTTAAGTGGTGGTGGGGTGGGGGCTGAGGGTGTGTATATATACAGTTGCTAGCCTGAGTGAATGGCATGCGTGACAGTGAAGGACAAGGCGACAGAAGAAGAGGGTAAAGAGTTGATAGAGGATAGCTGGATCCCTCCTCTACTGGTTGTCTGTTGGGCGGTGTTCACACATTTGAGGCCCACATCTGGTTTTGTGAGATGTGTTTTGAGGTTCTTGTAGGAACCTGTAAGAGGTCTGAAGATGCATTTGAATAGCAACAATAACAAAAGGGTGCATCTTTTTGTGCTTGATTTATGTCTTATTTATGGTCTCAAGCAAGTCTTTGTCTCCATTGTTGCGTCTTCCTCCATCCTGATCCTGGCTCTGCCAAGCTCCTCTGGTGCCAAGTTATGGCAACAGTCTCGTGTGAATGACGTGACATTTACTTGTTGTCACAGCAGCACTGACAAATTTAGATTTGAGCATTCAAACACCAGTCATGTGTAGGTTGCGTGCCACGAGGTCAGATTTTTACTGATACCTACTGTATCTGCTTATGGTGGACATGGGAACTAAACTCATGTGACTCCAGGCAGCTATGGATCTTTCATTCCAACACATCAGATCTCGCAACTCTTTCAGCTGAATTTTAAACATCTCTGGCCTTAATTGTAGAATCATTTTTTAGAATCAATCAGTTTGGCCTTGAGCTGCATTATTGACCTTTTAACTCTTACAAACCAGGTTTTACCCTGAGGTGTCCAGGCTGTTGTTCAGTCTGGACACCAAATTTCCATCATCAGGGTCCCTGCAATGACCGGCAACCTGCCTGAGGTCGATTAGGAACATCAAAAACTTGAGAGCACCGGCAGGTAGAAATCAGTAGCTGTTCTTCAGAGTGGACTGGACGTGGTTTTAGGTGTCTTCTTTGCAGAAGGTGAAAAGTTAAAGGAATAGTTTGACAAGCGGAAACCGACACGTCACTGTTTGCCCTTCAACTCGTTCTAAAAGCGACACTTTGCTTTTTGTGTGGATTAATCAAACAAGATAGAACGTGTAAATCAGTGAAATTTAGAGGTGCACATAGGGAATTTTCTCACCTATGGACAGAGCCTGGCTAGCTATTCATTCCTGTTTCTGGTCATTATGCTAAGCTACGCTAATCATCTGCTTGTGGTACCTTGCATCTAAATCTTTTGGAAGAACAATGAATAAAAATCTCCACACATCACAACCCCACTTTCATTTTAGAAGTTCAAATACTTGGCTGTTTGCTGTGTTCTAATCTGGCCCGATTACTTCTGCCACGCACTGTAACTTCATATCTTACCCATTACTGAGGACCAACCCTTGCTCCCTGTGTAATAGTCCTCTATGTAGAGCATTGGGCTACGATCCTCTCAGCTATTAAGACTTGGCATTGGCACTGACAATGCAGGTATTAAGATGAAATGTCAAACAGCTTAAATGGATTAAGTTCACTGGCAATAACAGACCAATATCTGTTCAGCATTAAAATCCTGTTGCTTAATCCAGAGCTAAACAAAAAAAGTGCCCTTCTGCGGAAACCCCATCCATGGAGATATCCTAAGATGTACTAAGACAGCCTTCTGTATGAATAAAGGCACTTTATGATCATTAATTTAATTAAGATAGACCAGAAAAGCTTTTGATTTAGAGTTTGGTTGTAAACATTTCTACTGACTTGAAAACTGACACCATCTCTAATTGTCCTTCCTTGAGAACTCCTTGATCGGGTCTTAACCCTCTGTGACTGCTGAATTTGGCCTCCACAGAAACTTCATACCAGATTGTGTTCACAGAGGTGTCAGTTTTACTCATTTCCCCGTCAGCCAGAGACGGAGCTGGTGACAGGTGTAATCTTGACAGTTAATAGCTAGTGTGTGGGGAACTTGTTGATTCATGCTGAGCTCTCAAATTGTTGTCCCTTTGTGTTTTACTGCCTGTCAGCCAGCACTTGACTTTCCGGAAATTTTATCTTTTCATTTAAGTCGCTATCATGCATAGATTTTGGGTGGTGTTGATGCTTCTATAGTTTCCTCATTTTTTTTTTCTTTTCCTATTCAGATGTGTTACTGAAGTGGCTGGCAACATACTAGACAGCCATGCCTTGCAGTCTAATTTCAAAGCCTTTAATTATACACAGGATAGTACTCCTGCCTGAGGATTGAGTAGAACCAACCTCTCCTCAGCAGGTAAATTGCTGTGTACTCTCCAGATTTTTAGGGTGATGGTAATTTTAGTGCAGTTTATTTTTAGCCAAACTAGCACAAAACAACTATAGAAGGGATTGTCATGAAATTTGTTACAAACACTCATCGACCCCTCAGGACGGATTGGATCGGATTCAGTGATGAATGACTTTTCATCATCAGGTCAAAGTTTAGTTTATGATGAATCACCTGCAAAACAAAAGACATTTTTGTCAGCCTCAGTGGTTAGTCTGTCTTTAATGCTTATTAGCACGTTTTAGCATGCCTACACAGGAAACAAAGATGGTGAACACAATTGCAAAAGGTGTTAGTGTTGTCATTGTGTGCATGTTAGCATTCTGATGTCAGCATTTGGCTTGCTCAAGCACCGCCTTGCTCAAGTAAATCCTCTCAGAGCTGACAGCATGGCTGTGGACTCTAGCCCCTTTAGGTTTCCATTGATTTTGATCATAACACCTGTATGTAACATATTAGGATGTATCTATTCTGACTTTTGTGACTCTATTCCCAGGGAGGCTAAACATTTTTCCTTCAGGGGAGGTCAAGCGCTGAAGGATTTAATATCTCGCTCAGGGGCACTTCAGTGGTCTTGATGTTTACAATCCTTAGGGGATTTGAGCCCTGACGAGAAGAACAACTGATTTTGGGAATACCCCTACCCCCCTTTTTTTTCTCCAGTGTGTCAGACGCAGACAACTGCTGTCATCCAGGGTGTCACCTTACAACCTCCCGTCAGCTTCTGCTCTAATGTGACAGCACTTTTCTTTTGCCAGGTTAAAGGGAAAATACGTGTGCATGCAGTATGCTGTTGCATATGCATCAAGACACACATAAGTGTTGGCAGGCAAAGCGCACATCACACCCTAGGTCACACTTGGCTCCTACAGGCGGAGCGGCTTAGGCCTCTGTAAGCATTTCAAAGGAAGAGACTAATACGTGCGGATTGAAGCTTTGTATGTTTTCTCCAACCCCGCGGGCCTCTTCTTTTAGCAGTGAGGCAGAGATTGATACATGCATGTAGACAGAGGGAGCTCCGAGGTATATTGGGTTTGCCTTTTGATAGGATGTCAAGACGCTTCTTTGAACTGAAACAAACTCCTGTTACACTTGGATGGGGCGACACACACACACGCATGCACACAAAAACACGTCCACAACCTGTGCGTAAGCAAGCATTTGCACTCGCTGATGCACACACAGGTACAGTCGCCCCTCTGTCACACACGGATCCAGATCACACACCAGCCATTGGACTTCTCAGCGCTCGACCCTCTTCCCCTGGAGTGTTAAGGCCAAGTTTCACACAAAGATCCCTTCCACCTTTTATACGGCACACAAAAAGTGCCTCACCCTCCTGAAATGTCTTCAGTTTCATGTGTATCAAAGTAGAAGCTACTCTATACTTCAGGAACAGCTTTGGCAAAGTGCAGCTTAAACATGCACTCTGAAGTTTCCAGTGAAGTTTTTTAATGGCTCATGTTACTGTTTTTCCTTTTTTCCAGCCATTTTTTTAATGTTATTGATTGTTATGGCTCTTCAGTTTATGTGTTTGTGTATGCTTATTGTTAGGTATTTATTAATGTGGAGTATTTTTACAGTTCTATCTTTTCCTATGAAGGCATAGTTTATGGAATTATAACACTGTGATGTTATACTGGCATTATTTGCTTATATGCAAGCATCTAGTTATGGATTTCTTATATATCTGTTTACAGCTACATTATAGTGTGTATAGTGTAAGCCACTCATCAATTGTCTATATACTACTTCTACACAGGAGGTTAAAAAAGGTTTCATACCAAGAAGTAACAGGACAAATTTAAGCAAAGCAGCATGATTCCCTGCCCTTTTCATATAATATCATTTTAGAGTGTCTAAAAGTAAAAATAGTTTTTGTCCACATGAATCCAAATAATCCTACCAGTCTCTTTTTTTCTAATTCTAATTAACTTGGACAATTATGGCATTTGGGCAAAGAAAAAGTTCTTTATTTTCATCACTGTAAGATATTCATCAGCACTCCTGACACCTCGGCTGTGGAGCAGAATCAGGACCCACAATGCCTCTCTGTGTCTCTGTCTGTCCCATGTGATGCTTGAAAATGACATACGTGCTGCCGTCTACCTTCAGCTGTGCCTCATTAAATTACATCCTGGGTTACAGTGAGGCACTGTTTGTGAGAAGTGTGTGTGCATGAGTTAGTGTGTGTGTTTGGTACCTCGGTTGATTCCAAAAATGCCCTTGGATGAAGTGAATGCCAAGAATCAGCTCATACTCATTCCTAAAGAGGCGTAAGGAGAAAAGTTTCTCACTGGAAGTAGAAATGGACCAAAGATGCAACAGTGCTGCTTCAACTTCTTGGACCTCAGTGACCTCCACTTGACTTCCTTACCCTCCTGTTTGCCACCCTCTTAGTCAAAGTGTCAGTGCAGATGCACTGCAACAAAGCCGGATGCTGCTTGTACTTGTGCATTAGTCCAGGCCATTTGCCAGCTCTTAACCCTGCCTGATTGCTTTTCGACACAGATAGTGAGGCTCACTGTTTGACCACAGACACTCCTGACAGCATACTTGCAGGCTGCTGGGCATGCACCCCACACTCTGCTCACCGTCATCTACAATACTGCCAGAATTGATTTCTGTGTTGATTTAGCTGAGTCGATAATGTAGCCATTAGCTCTTAATAGACTGCTTTAATGCTTGTGGATGGACTGCGGTTGCCACTCTTAGCCTGTCTTGCAATAAGGCAAGAAGTCATTTTAAGGAGATGTGAAGTTATTGCAGTGACTGCTCAGTGTCATTTGTTATTTTTTGATGGTGTGATCAATACATAGACAAAATTGCTTTTTAGCCTCATAATGGTGAAGTCACAGAATTCCATTTTTCCCAATAGAAAGCAGATCACAACTGAAAAAAAGAGACGCAGGCAAGCTGAGCCACAGTTGAATGTCTGCTTTCTCTCAGGCTGAAAAATGACCTGATGAGGCATTGCAGGCTCAGGGGTCGCGGTCACTTCACCTTTGGCCCCCAGGAGGTCACATAGACAAAGCAGAGGGCTCAGTGGCTCTAAACACAGGTCTTATCTGAGTAAACCTCCACTTACTGCGGGGTCGTCTGGGCCGTCACTCCGTCTTTACCCTCTGTGTGTCGCAGATAATGTTAGTCTTTCTTGGAAAACATGGAAAGACACATAAGCCCTTTTTCAGACATGGGATAAGAAGCATTGGTGGTTTCATCTGTCTTTTAAAGTGACAGCTTTTTGTTGTGCAGACATGGAGGTCCCTTACTTACGATAAATGCTGCTTACGACATGTGCAGGCAGAGGTAAATTGTGCAGAAAGATCCACAATGTACACATGATATTTGACACGTGTCATGCAAGAGGTGGTGGTGCTGTTGCAGAGCAGAGGTGAGTTGAATGGTCCAGCCTGCAATTGCTCATAGAGAACACATTAAATTCTAATGCTTCTGTTTAATCATTTACACATCAGAATAATAATTTAGAAGCTTGTGTCTCACTGAATGAGAAAATTTGTGTTCATGTATTCTTTCCCCTGTTTAAAAACAGATGTAGGTGGAGAATTCACCAGTCAGTCTGAGGTGGCCACGCCTCAGAGGGTTCACACAAAGACACAGATCGCCATTTGCATTTTATCTTCTTGTGCACCATCCTGTTCTCTCTATTAGAATACAGTCCCCTGAACGGGCTAACATGAGCTGCTTTAACATGAAAGGCACAGGTGAGGAAAAGGCTTAGCTTTGACACGGCAAAAATGTGGATCTGTGTGTGCCTTCGTCTTCAAATGCTGATGGCCTTTTTCCAGTCAACCCTGATCTCAGCCACCAGCTTTGTGTTGTATGTGTGAAGTGATTGTCTCAATGTGTCAAGAGTCACACAGGTTATAATGGGCTCACAGGTCAAGGCATTTCAATATGGACTTAAGGGTTTCAATGGAAACCTTTTATTCCAGGGATCTTTTGATGACAGAGTACTTTTCAGTGCATTTCTTTGGAGCAGAAGGGGTTTGTGATGTTAGAAGCTGTTGGTTTCCAGAATGTAATAAATCTAAGTTTCAGGATTATTACAGGCCACATTTTCACCTCCCGCTTGCTGGTTGTTGCAAGCCCTGGATCTTGCCATGCGAGCTCTTGTTGCTGATCGTTTTCGCAGGATCAGGGGTCCTCCATTTTTGGAGGGTTTTGAGATCTTGAGCCCACCCCCCCAGGTCATGTATGTGACATGGATCCTTAGTGCTTCATATTTGCACGAGGCTGAGTTGTCGGGTTGATGTTTGGAGCGGTTTTGAGTCCTCAGCCGTACATCTGATACCGTATGTGGATTACGGATTGGTGGGGGGTAAAGCTCTGATACATGGGGCCCAAGAGAGGCCCCTCCAAGTTCAACCATGTGTGTGATGTGAGGAATGGGTTGGTTCAGCTCCAGAGTCTGGTGCTTACAGTTTCCTTACTGAGGGTCCGGGATGACAGCTGGCCCTCCATGCCTGGCATACTGCGGGTCTCCAACACATTCATTACATATACACACATCTATACATGTATACATTCCTCGGGTGCTGCAGAATAGCTGCTCATCGCTCCTAATAGTTTGGATTATAGGACTGGTTAATTGCAAAGGAAAAATTCTGAGTATGTGTAAAATGTATTTGGCAAAAAGCAAATTCAAAAAGCAATTCCACTTTTACACTTCTGCAAATGTGAAAGCAGGACTGCAGCATGCAGTGCAACCGAACAGTCTCTTGCCTTTTGCTATATAATCAATGGACAGATGTGAGAGTTTTATCAGACTTTTCATCTTGACTCCCAGCCAATAAACATAGCTTTCAAAATGTCAAACTTTTCCTTTCACGCATGATTTTTCATGTATTCCCGTCGTATTTTAGTAAAGTTATAGAGCACACTGTAGCTGTAACTATTATCTCCAGCTTTGACTTTGCTGTTGTTCAACAGAAAAGTTACATACTGTTGGGACTTTCGCTGGTCTGATTGGCTGGCTTGCTAAGTATCCAAACAATCAGGCCACGTTTCCCTGATTGTTCAGCTCTATAGGAAGTGAATAGATTTCCTGCTGCTTGTATTGTGTGTTGCTTGTTAGTAGTATTTACTCTCTAGCATGTATTTCAAATTCAGGAAAGACATCTTGAAATGAGCTTAGACTTGTATTTTCTCCTCTGGCCTGTCTCCCCTTGCACACTCTTCCATACTAATTTGACACACAAACACACCGGGGCCATCTGTGTGTTTATGATGTGTCTCTTCCCTTGATTCTGGATGTGCTGAGCACACACTGATATGAGTCGAGGCCTGTCAGTCTTGTAAGACAGTATTCATAAAATGAGGGAGGAGAGCTGTGGTTAGTTGTTGTGGTCTGGCTTCAGGGGAACTTGGTTAACAGATGGGATGATCATCCATTGCCCCACACACACACACACACACACACACACACACACATTGACATGCACTGATATAAACAGTCAGCCTTGTATTCCCATCCATACCTGCTCTCTGTAGTCACTCAGTCAGTGGGGTCCAGAAGACTGCAGGGCAATAAAGTGGAAATGGCCTATTATTACTAAAGCGATGACAGCAGCCGTGGGCAGGCATCACACACTGGCATGCCTCTGGCATTGCGTAAGCGGCGGTGTCCTGTACTGCACGCAAATACTCTGTCTTTTCCACTTTTTTCTTTCTGTCTTTTTCTCTCCTTCTATAGCTATTTGGCATGCTTTGTGAAGTCTATAATCCATACATTTCTTCATCATGAGGACTTGTGAAGTCAGATCCCATTTTTAATTTGTCCAAGGTTGTTTTATGACCAGCTAGCCCTTAAACTAATGACCTCAACATCGGCCTCAGCTATACTTTGTGTTTAGAGCTTATTGGCTACTGTAAGCATGTGAACATGCTAAGCCAAAATTCTGACAGCAGTAAATATTACCTGTTAAACAGCAGCGTCTTTGTTATTTTGCTCATCTTAGCACGCTAACATTTACATTTAGCTCAAAGCACCTCTGTGCCTTGACAGAGCTGCTCCCATGCTCTGTACTGGGATACTTTATTATATCAACCAAAAAAAAAAAAGATATGAAAAAGGTATAATTACCATAGTTACGTTGTGGATGCACTAAAATGCATCCTTGGCTAAATAGCTTTGACATAACTGGTGTGGATTACAGCGGACCTCTCACTTACACACACACACACACTGGCTGAGTACACAAACACAGCCACACACACTGTTGTCTACCGCTGTTCAAAGGCAGAATGATTTTTCTCTGGCGGACGATAGACCTCCCACCTGGATTAAACCACATCTGGTGAACTAGCACAGATGCAGGATCAATAGAAAACACACACTTCTCTCTGACACACACAGACCGTCTGACTAGAAGTCACGTCTCTACCTACTTAATAGTCTCTGCATTCCAGCCTCCACCACAGGAACGGCTTCACCTGCAAGCGAAACCAAGAAACATCCTTAGAATTGAGTGAGACTGAGCGCTGCCTCTAAGTGTGTGTGCATGTGCAGTCATGCTTGTGTACACTTGTGTATTCACATGTAGTGTGTGTTGGCCTTCTTTCTCATGTCCCACACATGCACAGAGCCAGCAGACCATAGGATCCTTCCTCTTATTGACCCTACTCCTCCCTTCTTTCCCGCTCTTTTGAAAGCATCAAAACATGTCATAACACAACCCCAAAACTTCAATAACCATTTCTTTAAGATATTCTGTATTTGTGATTGATTGACGTAAAGCGCTGAGGCAGTAATTCACGGGACCATTAAAATTAGTCTTTTTGGGGGTCGACTAAATAGCTGTGTGATGTTGGGGCGTGTACCTGCAGGTTGAGCAGAAGTCATAATTTACTGTTTCCCCACCCCATGAAATCCCCCTTTATGAGAGAAGGGACTGGCAGAGAGAGGAGGAGGATGAAGACAGAGTAATTTAAGGTGACCAGAATCATGTCATCTCACACAAAGTGGCTTGTGTGATCTGTAATTTTGAAGATGCTGCAGCACATTGTCAAGATGTGGTCATCTGCTGTCTTAGCCTTTATAGTGAGTGAAAGAACATACCGACAAATACAGTCCTGAAGACAATGATTACTAGTTAATTGTGTATTAATGTAAAGTTGATTGAGAAAGGAGACAACTTTGCATTTTGTTTTCTAATATAGAACCTGAAGATCTGAAGTAATCCTGCTGCATCCCTTATAATAGGAACCTAGGGATGCTATCATTAGCGAGGCTGCGTCTTGACAGTAATTGCTACCTAAATTTCAGTGAGGAATGTTGTCAATTTGTCAACGTTGGTGAGATGTAGTAGGACCACCCATGCTAAAAACTATGTGGTAATGTAGTGTGAGTAGTGATTAATGTGTGTCACACTGGGATGGACAGTTTTCTTGAATCTGAGGTGTGATTGTTTAGAATTTCTCATCACTGTGCCGCTTCTCCATCATTTACAGCTTAGAATATGAGGGCTTGCAAGTTACAGATTCATCACTAGTGTGTTATTTATTGCTGATAGGAGCAAATACCCCCTAGAACAGAGAATTCATTATGCAAAAAATGTACTTTTCATTACTTTCAGGATGCTTCTTTGCTTAAAAACTCAAATGCATAGAGGTGGGGAGACTCTAGAAAGAAAGAAACTGGTAAGCTGACAGAAAGAGATCCGTCTCACTGCCTCCCTCCTTTTCTTTTCCTGAAGCTGACTCATTATCACACACCATTCTTGTCAGCCGTGTCACTGAGCACAATACATTGACATTTAACTGACCCTCTGGAGGAGAAGGGGGGGGGGAGAAGGAAAGAAGTAAACAGGAGAGAAGGAGGAGGAGGAAGATACAGGATGAGGAGATGGAAGTTCTGGCTGTGATAAGAGCTGAGGTGAGGGAGATGGACGAATCTTGAGAGGAAAGGAGTAAAATGAGCAAAAGAGAGAAATAAGGAGGTGGGAAGAAAGGACGGAAGGGGAGAGGATAGAGGAAGGAGGTGGGGGGCATCTCCCTTTTTTTACCCTCACATTCCCTCTTTTTCTGACTTCAAAGAATCTCCCGGTGTGAAGGAATTATTCCCCTCCACTCAACCGTACCGCTTTGCTACACCACTGTTTTCTTCCCACCGGTCCTCTACCTCTGCAACCCCCATCATGGACACATTTAATTGTTGCTTCCACAGAGAATAGTCTTGTAAACGGGGTGTTAGGGGCTCTATTTAAATAGTGGTGCTATCATAGCTGATGCATTGAGGGTATGAATTCTACTTTGCATGTTGGTTGCTGTGTCCTACTGGTTCTAAAAGCAAATATTCCTACTCTTTTTCACTTCTGCACTAGGTTTCTGTCTTAATTTTCCTCTATCGAAAGCACACAAAGACTAGGGGACTTCCCTGGAGATTAACATGATGAAGGCCCCAGCCAGTAAAACCCAATAAGGGCCCATAAAACCCAGACACAAAAAACACACGTGGAGCACAAACAGTCTTTGTCGACTGCACCTGAGCTACCGTCCATAATCTTTTCTCTACTTGCTTTTTTTTTTTTGTAATCCAAAAAGAGGAACAGAGAAAGTCATGTATTTCAGTTGTGGCTCTCCCAGGTTGAATCAGGGCCAGGAGAGGATAGAAACATCAAGAGGTCAGCTGGCAGCCAGCAGCTCCAGGTGGGCTGTGAGCCTGGCCGAGTCCGAGCAGCACTGAGACATCTGTGTCTGTATCAACACTGTTTCAATCTGCTGGCTGGTGCAGTCGCTGACTAACCAATCGACTGAATGCATGAATGAATCAATGAACCTGACTGCCCGAGCGCCGGCCCAGCTGACTGAGTTTGTGACTGAATAGATTTATGAATGACTCACTGATTGAACAAATGTTTGGCTGGGTGACCAACTGGCCGACAGCATCTGAACAGCTGATATGCAACATGTGTTAATACGGAGCGTCAGTCAGGGCAATTAGCCAAAGATTTTGGAATGCAATCTCAGCCTCTCTAGAAACTTAACACTTAAGACATATGTGTGTTTATGTTTGTGAGCTGTGTGTTTTTTCAATTTTATTCAGTGGCTTTTGAGAAGAAGTGAAAATACTAAATGATCAGAGAATTTACTGTTTACTGTAAATCACTCATATGTGTAAAGACAATCTGAATCAAGTGCAGGAATGGCGGACTCCGCCACTAACAATGACAGCTACAGCTACAGCTATAGAGAGTTAATTGCAGAATATAAATACATTGAATGAATTTTGCTGAAAAATAGATGTGATTTTAATGAATGAAAAACTTAACGATTGTAACTTTAAGGACCACCAAACTGTTCACTTAAGCACCATCTCAGTTAAGGGCGGCACATTTATGAAAGTAAATGCCTTTACAAGCCGCAATGTGTGAATGTGGCTGCTCAGCATTTACAGAGCCGTTGTATCCTGATAATTGTGAGCTTTCACCCTTCCTCTGACAGCCTCAAAGTTCCGGCTACTACATTAACAATTTATAGTATTTCCCTAGACTTCCTGAAGTTGACAGCAGGTCTGAAAGCAAGCCTCCAGGCCTTGAATACTCGACAGGAGAGCAGAGGGTGAGGTAGCTGGGGAGTTTTAACGTGGCTAATTAGGAATGAAACCTAACAATTATAGCAGTCTGCTTTTGTAAAAGTCGCTCTATTCCTTGTTGTTTAATGCGTCTTTTCTTGCCTCTGTGGGATGACAGCAGACATAAAGTAAGAAACCGCAAATATTCTTTTCATCCAGTGGCTAACCTTGTAACTAGCAGACCTGCCCCTTGCTGAGGGGGGAGTTAGATAAAAAAGAAAAGGTGTGAACAATGAAAAAGAGGAAAACCAAAGGGTATACAGTACGTAAGCACACAGGACTGAAGACCAAGATGACATACATTCCCTGCAGTCTCCATTTAACTTTAATGTTATTTTCTTTTCCCATCACTCTTTAAATTGTCACTGCTTGATCAAAGGCATACGACCAATGCAATGTCAGTGCATGTACTTGCATATAAATACCTTGATGAATACTTCAAGTAAGGTATTATTTTGGGCTATACAGGCAGAAGAGCAATGCAAGACTCCAGTAATAACCTATTTTGGTGGAGTGATAACCCCAATACAACTACAATAGTGTTTCATGGTTTAGAACCTACCAATATATTTCCATCATCATATTAATTATTATTGTATTTTATTTATATTCAGTGGGACCTTAGACAATAGTTTCTGGGGTTTTGTTTAGGATATCATCACATACAGTATTATGGAAGTTTTTTGCCCTTAATGGCTTTATTATGGCAAGTTTATATAATTTTCTAAATGTGTCTTAAACAATTAAAGCCTCTACGTCTACCTTCCATCTTTTGGAAACACCACTAATCAGACACAACATGCTAGCTGAAACTAATCACTTTTGTGTTTTCAGTGGAAGGATGAGATCATATCTAACCCGACTGTGCTTTACCCAGGCAGCCATGTCTTTGTGAGGAGGTGGAGTTTGGCAGAGCGCCACTTTAATACCAGCAGGGGTGCGAGCAGGATGGGGGTATTCAGCGGGCATTCAGCAGGTGTCTGAGGGGTATTCAGGGTTGTCAGAAGGGTCAGTGTCTCCCGAGCTTTGTCCTTGCAGCGACCATGAAAACAACTCCATGCAGGCACGCACCCGCACACTTGAACACACACACACAAACGTCTGGGAAGATTTGCCCAAATCTCTATTTAAATTGACACAAGTCTCATGGTTTCCCAGGGCGACCCCACTACGCCACCCCGCCCCTCCTCCGTCCTGCTTTGTTGAAAAGAGCCAATCGTGCGTTGGCTGGTAACTAGGCACCCTATTTATCAGTAACCAGCACCAACAATAACTGTAACCCGACACCTCCTCAGAGAGAAAGAGATGAGGAAAGTAGAGAGTTGGAGTGAGACGGAGAAAGAAAAGGAAAGAAAGAGAAACAGAAAGTCAGAAACGACCAGAAAAAGAATGAAGTCAAGTTTATGTTTAAACTGTTCTTTTTAGAGTATTATGATGTATATGTTCTGTGGATTTGTCGCTTTTGTAAACTGCTTTAGTGACTGAAATCTTAATCTTTTACACCACTAAGAAAATGTGGTACAATAAACATAAACAACTGAATGAAAGAAACACAAACATGTGAACGAGAGCCAGGATGAGCGAGGGAAGAGCCGCTAACGACAGAGGCAGAGAGAGGATCCAGTGTCAGTGTAATGGATACTCAGGTCCTATTAGGCCATTCATGGCTGGGTAGCCGTTAAGAGAGCAGTGCAGGCTGACCTGCGAGGAGGCTTTTGATCAGTGTGCCCCCCCCCAACCTACTATTTGTCCACTGTTAGCTTATCAAATGGGACCATTACTGCAGAGTGCAGGAGAGGAGGAGCAGTGTGTGTATATGTGCATATAAATATGGGTTGTGTGTTTAAATGTAAATGTGGGTGTATGATTAGCGTTTCCACATACAATGTTCTGTAAATGTGTGTACGTGTGTTTGTTTGGCAGCTGAGATTGTGTATGTTTGTGTCTGAGGATGCTGTGTGTGCAGAGCGGCAGAGCATGACCGACTGTTGACTATACTGCCTTTAGATAGTGCGTGTGTGTGTTTGTGTGTGTGTGTGTGTGTGTGTGTGTGTGTGTGTGTGTGTGTGTGTGTGTGTGTGCGCGCATTCCTGGTTATAGTTGAGTGATTCCCTCCTACAAAACAGAGAATGGCCCATTTGACTGGTCACCTTTCTGTGATCTCTTGAAGAAGGACTTTAAAGTGCTAATACTAATCACACACACACAAGCTGAAAGGACTCCCACGCACCATGGTGACATGAGCCATCCTATCAAAGGTACTGGTGTCTACTAGTATGTTCACCCTGTTTTCATTACCAGGTTGTCAAATGCTATCGTTTTTCTCAGGCCCCTCGGTGTCTCATACAGATGCACAGGGTACCCTTCAGGATCTTTAAGAGATGCCTGCCAGAAAACCTTTCTAACACGTGGTGAATGTGGAGTGGTTGCAGTTTAAGGGAAAGATCGTGGTTCGGGTTACTACCAGTACATTTATGTATGTGACCATTTGTACTATGTTGTTTTGCTCTGAAAGTTGCTGTGGATGGGTTTACTTTGAAGTTGGTTGAAAGCGCGGTGCATCTCATAGAGATGCTAATGTATAGCTTGTGCAACCGTATGAGACGCCAAGGGGCGTGACAAGGTGTTGGTGTTTGACCCCCAGGGATTCAGAATGGTCTGGTATGTAGGCGTGTGCATGCAAATCTAAGAAGCTAAAAATCTTACATATGAACAGGTGTGGCATGCACCATGATTTAGCATGTGGTTTGGTGACATAGGTCACGTTCACGCCTGTACTTTAGTTCCATTGGTCCAGACCAAGGAGAAAAAAGTTCCATGGAGACCAACAGCGAGATACGACTCTTCACTGAAGGTTTTGTGATGTCACAGTGAGCTCACCATTAAATTGATCAATTGTGGGTCTAATATGTTATTGATTATGTCCCCAGAAGTTCTGTTTGTCCCCCCTGTTAATGAGGAACTGTGAAATTAGAAGACCAAATCAAAACACAGCTGTGTTTGAACTCTTTTCCACTTCCTCTTGATGATTTAAAATCCCTGAACCCCTACATTGATAAATTTAGATTTTAGCTGTTGGAGGTTTGTTTCCCTTTTTTGATAAGGCACAGTGCATTTTACTCATTTAATGCATTGTGTTTTCTGTGTCTGATTATTTGAGCAAATAAATAAACAAACTAAAACTATTAAATATATCGCTTATTGCTTCGCTGAAATGTGGAAACGTCGTCTTTGCCTCAGTTGATCTTGGCTGTTTGTCTGGACGTCAGCACTTTGCCTACTTTGTCCTGTGGGTTCCTCGGCCACTTCATGGGTTTTTTAAGTGTCTCCCCATGTGTGTGTGATAAACTCCACATGACCAGTCTTTCTTTCCAATGTAATAGACATCCACCTGTAAAAACAAATAAAAAATACCTGCAGTTATTAAATTACAGGTAGCATTTAAACTATGGTATCTGTTGAAGGTCTTTTGAGGAAAACAGGATGACACTACCACTAGATCGTTGACAGATACTGAATGATTAATTAAAAGTGACAGTTAAATTACATTTCGCAATAAACATCTTCAATTAGACTGTCTCTCAGCTGTCAGACCAAGACAGAGAAGCTATTCCTGGATCATTTTTCAGTCTCATTAATTTACCTGCAGAGTTTGCATGGTAAAACCTGGCCCACATCTTCGCCTTAAGTGCTTTTTTGTTTGCCACAAACTCAAATGGTGAAAACAGAGCCAGGCGACACCTGGAGGCTGCGACCTCTGAACCTTTAATAAGAAGGAGTGGAGGGCTTTAACTCGATTAGTCGGCTCAGGGGATAGGACGTGGGGAGGGAGAGAGAGCTGACACAGCGAAAAGACTGAGTGCTCGGGTGGAACAGCTAAGTGGATTTAATAGTGTTTTAAAATCAATTATGAAAGCGGTGCTGAAAGAGTGCCTTCGATTGCTCGCATATTTAGAGAGCTAATGGTGCTTGATAGTGTGCTGTTAGGCCTGTGCTTTCCGTCCATGCAACAAGACTGGTGTTATGTGCTGAAATGTCATAATTGAGTTTGAGTGAGCCAAGCAACGCAAGTGTCACATGACATTCTCCTAATTTAGCGGAACAATTTATTTCTCATTGATTTACAAAGGGTGGATGGCTTAATCCAGTTTCACGCGATGTTCCCATCTCTCTTTCACTTCCCGTTTCTACTTTTCTCCGTCCCGAGGGCGTCTTCTCAAACTTGTTAACAACAGAGTGTGATGTTGACTACTCATTCTATCATCAGAAATCTTGTCACAACAACAAGCCTGATGGCCTCTCTTTCCCTCCATCTCTGCTTTCAATCTCATGTCCGCACCTGAGCTTCGCTGATCGTGGTCTGTCTTGTATCTCCGTGATTAATTACCTTCTTTGGCAATAGTCAAGCAGGCAATGATCTTAACAAGTGCACTAATACCAGTCAACCCTCAGGCACTAAAACAAGCCATGCGTTCATTCGGGCTCGTTTTGCATTGTCTGGCCTCCTCATCCGGGCTCGTTTAGTATTGTCTGGGCACAAACAGTGCTTCTATTCTTTTCACCCGTCTCTCCCAGGGATCCTAAATGGGACATAGATATTCTAGCTGGGTCCGTTCTTGGCCTGGCACTCGATGCCCCTGAGTGCTCTGCTTAAGTACAGCCACTAAGGGCACTTGTGGAGGGCTTGTGAAAGTCTGTTCTGCTTAAAGGTGAAGGTGGAGGAGAAGCTGATACAGCGGCACAGGCTTCTGAACTCGCTCGTGTGCCAAGCCAAAGGTTTCAGGTTATCACAGTGTGTTGATGGTTTCTAACAACCGGCCTACACCAGATGTGTTTCAACCATGTATTGTCAGATGGAGCAGATATACTTCATCTGCAATCCATACAGTTATCTATACTGGCAGTGTAGCAGCTTGTCCCTTCACTGATCCTTTAACTGCTACCCAAAGTGTCTTCTTAGACTTCTAGTCTGTTTTTGTCAGTGTAGACAATAATATGGGACTGGAGCTGTTGTTGCTTAGATTCTGCTTCATTGTGTAATTAGTGTAGACCAGATGTATCAACGCAGATACCAGTAAGACAATGAAATGTGATCCGTGAAGGTTGGTTTGAGCAATAGATCCCAGAGTTTGAAGGCTTTTCTAATCTGCAGTTGTCTAAAATACTATGAGGAAGGGTTTTAAAACCCTGCAACTCTGCCAGGTAAGCTGTTGAAATGCAGTACATAACCTGCCAGGAATATATGCTTGCAGGTACTGAGTTGTGGAAAACATTGAACCAGGTTCAACTTTTTTGCAGATGATTCTGCCTCTGTTTGCCTGATCCCTCTGCGTTGGCTCCCCTGCTAAGCCAACACAGCTGTCCCATTCAAATGAATGAGGGGACTGTGCTCTTTTTTTTTTCATGTAATGCAGTTGTCCGTGTGAACATGGCCCAAGGCAGAGTCCAAGGCGGAGTCCACTCTTGCAATGGGCTTGTAATAACGAGAAGATTCCTCAAATATTGTGCACATTGACATGATTGAAAAACTATGAAAATCAAACAGATTTTTGCATTTGCATGATTTATTTATCTAAAACTCATTCGAAGAGTAATTTATGGTTAATTTTGGAAGAGTTTGATGAGTTGATCATCTAATCAAGTGTGGGAAGAGTTGTTATTAATGTCTGACAAGAAAAGCATTTCAGTCTTCTGTTTTATGGTAGGCTTGAATTGACTTTGTTTCAAGGAAAAGCCTTTTGAGCCTTTGGGAGGCAAATCTCGACATCAACACGTTTCTTGGATTGGTTTTCTCTTAAACAAGTCTAATCATTGGTAGGAGGCTTAAAGATTGTTGTTTCTAATGCGAGATGTTCTCAAAGTTCGACCCAAAGGATTCAACCACTGATTCCTATTTGACCAATGAGCTGCTGTCCCACCTGTTCTCGGGACTGTTTGATTGGTTCAATCACTGATCCTGGTTCAGTCAGAGTGTCTGCGTGTAATCCCACCTGTTATCCTGCTGACAGCCCCAGCCCACACCCACCCACCCAACACCCAGACCACACCAACACTCCCTACCCTCTTCCAGCCACTCACTCCTGGGGTGAAAGGAGTCTTTTGTGTGCCTGCAGCCACTTTTTCCTCTATGAAGGCCTAAAGAGAGAATGAGAGAGAGGGGGCTAATCCCACTAGTGTGGTCACTACAGCGAGAGGAGGATGAAGAGAGAGGAGAGAAAGGAGGGGAGGTCTTTGGCTTGCTCAGCCCCCCTGAAGAGTTGCAGGTGTTGTGGGGAAATTAGACTGCAACAGCTGTGCGTTTATGTGTGTAGGCTTGGTGATATATGGTCACACATGCACACACATTTGCAGCTCTGACACTACAGTTAATCAGCCTCCTGCATAACAAGACAGAAGTGAAATGCACTGTTTCGCACACACACGCACGAACACACACACTGCTTAACCATCCATCCGCCTCCTTCCTGTATTGCTGTTTTCATTCCCTCTATCTTAATCACACTGCATATTAAATAACATACAGTATATCATTCCCATCGTTTCCCCTCCTCTCACTGTCTCCATCCATAGTTTTCCTCCCTTTTCCAAAATTTCACCCCTATGTGACTGCCCATGTCTATCAAGTTTATCTCTACGTGTCTGTGTGAGTGTTCACAACTTAGCCCCCCCGCCTTCAACACTTTGATATGACAGACAGACGGGCATACCTGAGAAAAAATACGCCCAGTCGCTTGTGGAAGGAGATGAGAGAGCCTTTTGCTGAGTGCATCCAGATATGAGCGAGCGTACTCTCTCTCTCTCTCTCTCTCTCTCTTTCTCTCTCTCTCTCTCTCTCACACACACACACACACACACACACACACACACACACACACACACACAAATGCATGCATCAGCAGATGAGTGCCAGTGGATAGAAGCTCTCCAGTGTCGAGTGTAAGCTGACAGAGGTTGTACAGTGCAACCGTGGCTCTGTCAATCCCTGCGATTAAGGTGACAGCTAAGCCGTCTTGGGTGTGATCGCACTTGTGCAACAACCTATAGTTTTGACTTTATTATTCCTCCAGAGATCAGATGATCAGATTGCTGGAACTGCACCCCTTTGATGTGAAAAATGATGTTTTTACACGTCATGAAATAAAATACAGCAGGAGTCTGGTCCTATGGATTTATTTCTGAGAACCCATAAATCTCTTTCTTTCTCTGGTCTTTATCTGTGAACCTGCTGCCTCTGGCATTCCTGTGGTTAATCATCCACCCATGGTTAGCTCTTGTTAGCGTTTGAAATCACCACGGATAAACAAGCCAAACATTTAACACACATACTGTGTGATGGGAATATGTGACAGTGTTATACTGAGTGTCCCTGGCCAGTTGTCCTGAACACTCATTGAACTTTGAGGTTCATTTCAGTGATGAATTCAACTTTTGCTCCTTTTATATGACTACTCAGTCACAGCTTTGACTTGGAACTGCAAGTCAAGGGAAAAGTTTGACAATTTGGGAAGTTGGCTTTCTAACTTTCTTGCCCAGCTGTGTCCAATATTTAACAAAACCAGGTGTAAACCTGTCATTTCTACAGCTTTAAAGGTGCTGGTAGGCTGATTTGTTGCCTCTGAACAGAGCCAGAAAAGCTGTTGCACCCTTTTCCAACTCTTTATGCTAAGCTAAGCTAACTGGCAGCTGGCTGTAGCTTCATATGTAACAAAAAATCTTCTCATCTAACTCCCAGCAAGACCGAAAATAAACTTATTTTCCCAAATATTAAATTATTGTTTCAAGAACGTAATACTGCTACAATAACCTTATCAGCCTGACATCATGTAAAAGGGTTTGACAATGACACAGCACAGCAGAAAGCACCATTTAAGGCTGGCAGGTATCATAAGCAATGTCCCGTTGTAGGATTCTGGTTTTTAGTCCTGGTACATTAAGATAGTCATACAATCTGGATGTAAAGTTAATTCTCAAATAGAGGCTGGGAGTCGAAGCTCAATTCTGTAGCTGTCTAATATTTAGTGGATATAAAAGTTTGATTTTAGTTCCTCAGATATTCCACCAGCACAACGCTTTTGTCCCCCAGAGTCACTCTTTAACCATCCACTATTGTAATCTGCTCTTCGGTCCCTGAGACGTTTCTCCCTCATTTCCTGCTCTCACTAATCTCTTTCTCCTGTCCATCTTCTGTTTCTGCGTCGCTGGCTTTACGTCTTTTGATTGATGGTGCTTTGATTGAGTTAACTTCAGTGTGATTTTTGCAGGGTGATTTCCCTCTGCTCCCAGCATACAGGATGTCTGTCAGAGTGTCTGCAGGCTGCTGATATGTGATCTGATGTTGGCGCTGGCCGCCATGAGAGAGAGAAAAAGAGAGAAAGGGAGATGAGACTTGACATCTTTTTGGACTCTGAACAGAACAGTTGGAATTACTAAAGGGGGGCAATGCTTCCTTTGAGGATAACTGAAATGTTTTAGCGGAGTACGGGCACACAAAGAGAGATTAGAGAGGCGAGAGGACAAGCCCAAAGATGAGAAAGAGAGATTTTTACTGAAGTCAGCTCAGAGCAGTTGAGAGTTACTGTTCTGGGCAGTGTTGGGATGTTTTAATGGGAATTGGCAACAGAGAAGAAAAAAGTAGCAAGAGAAGAAGAAATGTTGCCAGATTCCTGATAGGCTGGGGGTGTTCAGGTGTGTTCAATAAGGTGGAGCTGACAGTTGAGTTTCTGCCCAGTGATTGGCTGGACGCCACTCAGGTTACAGGCTTTGTATTGAGTCAAATATTTGAAAGAAAGAGGGAGAAAGTTGTCTGCTGCTACCTGACAGCCGTTTTCATTGGCTTCTCTGCTGTAAAACGTTTAACTGTGCAGTAAAAAGTGTTGCGGGGTGAAAAAATGGCAGAGGAGATTTTTACAACGCCCTGTCGTATGCGCTTCCTGCCTTTATAATGGCAGGCCTCCCTTTAGGTTTTAACACTTTAAGCTCTAATTACCATTCTCTTTAGTCATGATAAATGTCAGCTGGATGGAAATGTTTAGCTAAGCAAGGACTTTTTAGGGAAAGAGTTAGTTCCAAGTCAAACTGGTGTTTTCTGGGGATCCTTTTCACATAAATAAAAACAAAATAATACATGAAAATGAGTGAAATGAAAGTAGCCTATAATCAGAGGAATGCTTCTGCCTTTCAGCAGGGCTTTAGCAGGGCAGGAATTGTGTGTGAAGGGTGTAAAGTGTGTCTCTCTGGTGGGCTTGTCACCTCTCTGAAACCTGTCAGGGCTACAAATGTCTTGTTTGTTTTCTGTTGTTTTACTGGCCGTCCCTCTCGTGAACTGACTAAACACAGTTGTTGATGTTACACAGTGGAGTTGGGCAGGGGGGGTTGGCCACCAGCGTTGTCTCTAAATCACATGGATCTGCAAACCAATGCAAATACGTTACAAAAAGAAAAGTCCTGTCTCAAATACGTATTGTGACGGTTATGTTTTCAGACGTATGGATGATCGTAGCCTCAGTAATGCAGTTGTTTTTTTAAGATGAAGACCTCAGTGTATACTGTACATAATTGTTGTGTGTGTGTGTGTCATTGGGAGTTGTGTGTGGTTGTCACTCACAGTGACAGCTGGACAGAGTGACCGTCAACAGTTCAGGTTTGTCACCATGAGCACCGACCACAGACACATCACAGTGTGTGTTTGTGTGTGAGGTGGACCCACGGGGTCTGGGGGTTACACTGACACTTGATAGGCAAATTTATGAGCTTTGTGTGTGTGTGTGTGTGTGTGTGTGTGTGTGTGTGTGTGTGTGTGTGTGTGTGTGTGTGTGTGTGTGTGTGTGTGCATGGGTGTGTGGTCATTTGTCCCCACATACAACAAGTGTGCCATTGGCGCATCTTGCTTCACAGGTCATTAACAGCTCTTATCACCTCCGCAGCCCCCACCACCTACAATGCAGGACTCTAAATGTGTGGCCTATTCATATATCTTCTTTTGTTTCTGCCAATAATTAAACCGCCAACAACTCCCTAAATGCAAACAACTAGATTAACTGATTCCAATTAAAATGTTTGGCACATCTTAATCATTAGATCCACATTTATCAGTGCTGTAAGGCTGTAAAAGTGCAATTACCAAATCATAATGTGCCATAAAACTCTGCTGATCTTTACAAGGGCTATGCAGTGAGTGTGTGGATGCTTGTAAATGTGTTAAATCAACACCGCAGCAAATAGAGATAAGGGAATGTGCATAGCTAATAAACGATTTACCCATGATACTTCAAAAGGGTTGCGATTACACCACAGCTTTGGTGCTCTGACCTCTTGCACTTGCTGGATCTGTTAAAACACTCAGTAGTCATGAGTCCCATTTAACCTGTGTGTGCACATCTGCTGGTGGGTGCATTTGCATGTGTGTGTCTGATGGCATACTTACACACATAGAATGTTTTTTCCCATGGCGTCTGCCTGTGACACACCCTTTCCACAGTTCAGCCCATCCTCTGCATGTGTGTGTGATCCCATGCTAGCAGCTGGTGGGCTCTATAAATAGTGTGGGTTGGGATGCCCCTAGAAAGAGAAAGTTAACAAACAACTGGAAAAGTGTCCTAAGACTGAAATATTATTCTTTTTTTTTTTTATTAAGTCTTGACATTTGTCAGAAAGTAATTTTTGAGCAAGACAGATATTTGCTTTCCTCGAACATGTCACGCTACTTGCATCGGCAGTTGGATTTTCTCAGCGCCGCCCTTGTCTTTCTCTGCCTCATCAATCCTGCTTCACATCTTTCCATGGCCCTGTGATCTTTTCTGTCACGGTCAGCCATTTTTAGACCGAGCAGCAGTTTGACTCCTGCTCCTCCTTTGTGGTCTCATTGCTGTCCTTGGTTTTTCACCCCACCGCCATCCTACCCTCTGCTAACCCAACAGTTCAAGTCCTTCCCACTCTGAGAGGCTAATAGAGAGCTGATTGTATCAGAGTGCAAATCTGCTGCAGTTTACTTAGTCACTTAATAGCTCTGCTTGTGTGTAGAATCAGTGAGTGGCATGTCAGTTATCGTGTGAAAGCCATACACTGAGCATCGCTCTCAGTATGTAGTTTGTGTGCTGGGCGTGAAGCAAGAATGAATATATGTGACTGAAAGAGCTGAACTGTTGTGTTTAGTTAGGCCCAGTGGTAACAGATTGTGTCAGGACCTGCTTGGTTACCGACATTTGATGTGACTTTTTTTTCCTCTGCCACATTTTGAGTCCATGCAGAGTGTGCGTATTCATGTGTGTGCAAACCATCAGCTGATGGATCTCTGGCAGCAAGTGGAATAACAGCGTTTTCCCCGACCTACAGGGTGAGACAGGTGCGGAGAAATAAACACACGGTAGCCAACAGATCCGTCTGTTAGCACTGTGTTGAATGAGCACCTCCATTCCGGCGCATTACAGCAGCCCAGCACACCACAGCTGCTGCTTAATGTCACCATCCTGCAGAGTGACTTGTTAATGTGTGTCTGCATTTGCATGTGTGCTTTTTGTCGCTCCATCGCCACCCATGCACCGTGATTTATGTCCCCCACAGCCACGAACCAGCAGTAGCTTGGCTGCATTGAGCTAATTGACCTTCATGTTGCGTCCCATTGTGAGTTATTCATCCTAGTGTCGTTGGAGTTGACCTCCAGTCTGGTTAGCAGCTAGCTTGAGGCTAGCCTGATGAGCCGGCGTGTCCACACCCTGCTCTGATCGACTGTGCGTCTGTGTGTGTGAGGAGAGTTTAGGGTCCTGAGAAATGACCTCATCTGCATCTGAGAGTGACAGGGCACCTGTGACCGAATCTCACCATGACTCTTTCACCCCTAAACCCACACACACACATACATGGAAACGCACATATGACACACTCACAACCTGTGCTCAGTGTGGTGCAGCAAAGCTGTGCAATCTGACCCATCTCTCTGCCCTGCTTCAACAGTATTATCCCCCCTGCGTATTTCATCTGGCCTCACCACCTGTTGTCAGCTGTATTTCACCCAGCCTGTGCCCTCTGCAGCCTATAGCCTTCTGTTTCCCTCCATAGGCACCAGAGCTTACAGTTGTGCCAGAAGTAGGTATGAGACCAGACCCACCTCTCCCCGGGGGCAGAAATCCTAGACTGATCCAATTACTCCCAGCCGAGGCTTGAATCGCACCGAGTCTACTCCAACTGGCAACCACTTAATTCAATCTAGCGGCAAAAGTGTTGCAAAGTAAACAAGTCAAGCTGTTAAGCTGCAGCGTTGAGAGGGCAGAGGAGATAGGATTGGGTCCAAAAAGTATGAGTATCACTTGTATTGTGTTATAACGGTGCTTCCAGATACCACTAACCACTATATCAGAGTTAAGGGCGAGGTTAGCAGCTCTTTCCTGCTCTGTTTTCGGAGATTACTTTGCCATGTTAGCAAGAATAAGGCAAATCCATTTTCTTCTTGTAATACTGTACCACAATACTAGTGCCAGCCTCTATCCACTAAAACAATGCTGCTCCTTCATTTCTGTGTTTTTTGCATGAATCATCAACTGGGGAAGAGGCTAACTTTTTGCCTGGGACATGCAGCTTTAGCACGCACGGGGAAAGACAAACACTTTATAGACGTTTAATAGAGAGAGATTGGCAGAGAAAAAGGAGAACATGAGTGGAGGAGACAGAGGCAGTTGTCTAGAGACATAAAGACGGAGCAGTTTGGCAGTAAATCAAGGGGAAGTCACAACTCTCAAGTCTCAGTGAAACATGATATTAGTTGGGAAGTATGTGGGAGAAATATAGATACTCTATGACAGGAAATATATCATTGCTTTTGTAGTGTAATACCAGACTTCACTTAATATTTCTTTTAGAAAAAGGGGTGTCTTTATTTTGATGCCAGGAATTGAAAGACATTTTTGAAATGTACTTGCCTCCTTGTAAACTTTTGGAAACACCTTTGGCTTGCACGTGTGTGTTATGGTTGGTTTAATGTGACCTTCCTTTGCTTTGTTGATATGCACTGTATCACAGAAAGCACTCTCCTCGCCGCAACCCGGCTTCATGTCAAAGAACACATGGCCTGGTTCGGGTCCTTTGAACTTTGTCTGCCTATCTTTGCGCTTTTAGATTTATCAGACTGGTTAGCTAAGCCGGAGTGTGTTGTGTGCAGTTAACTGTCGTCAAGTTCAAACCTGTTTTTTTGTTACCTTTAACTGCCATTTGGAGCTGCCAATAAGTTCATTAACAGCAAAATATCTGCTCTCTTTCTTCCAGATGGAATCCATCACATTGTGGCCCTCTGCATGCTGCGCGTCACCATCATCACTGATGACATGTTGACCAACAGCATCACAGTGCGCCTGGAGAACATGTCCCAGGAGCGCTTCCTCTCTCCCCTGCTCAGCCTCTTCCTTGAGGGCGTGGCAGCTGTGCTCTCCACCAAACGGGAGGCGGTGTTCGTGTTCAACATCCAAAACGACACCGATGTGCAAGGCTCCATCCTCAACGTGACCTTTTCCGCAATGCAGCCTGGAGGCACGCCGGGTAAAGGGACGTTCTTTCCTTCTGAGGAGCTGCAGGAGCAGATCTACCTCAACAGGACTCTGCTCAGGATGATATCCTCTCAGGAGGTAACACACATATGTATACGGACACAAAAAATGCACATACACACATTCACACTAGTGCAAAATGATGGAGACTGAGATTTCTTCTTCTCTCCAGGTGTTGCCGTTTGATGACAACATCTGCCTGCGGGAGCCCTGTGAGAACTACATGAAGTGTGTGTCGGTGCTGAAGTTTGACAGCTCCCCTCCCTTCATCTCCTCCGACACGGTTCTCTTTCGGCCCATCCACCCCATCAACGGGCTGCGCTGCCGTTGTCCGGTCGGTTTCACCGGCGACTACTGCGAGACCGAGATCGACCTGTGCTACTCAGGACCCTGCAAGAATAATGGGAGATGCCGCAGCCGAGAGGGAGGCTACACCTGCGAGTGTCTGGAAGACTTCACAGGTGAGTTGAGATTTAACAAATAATTGTAATTCAGCTCGTTGAACAAATCTTAAGACTTTTTTATATTCAGACCAAGTTAGAGACGAGCTGACATTTTTCACCTATACTAAACTATATTGTGCGTAATAACAACAAACACATCTGTGTGATTCCTTCATCTGTGTATATGAAAGCAACCACAGAAGATATTTTTCTCCAAAGAACACTACAAAAGCACTCATATTCTTCCTGACAAAGGCTTTAATGACTTACAAAACTGCCAAACCGCACTGACAGGTTGTAAAAGCTCTCACCACCTCTTATTGTAGCTTGAGGTCGACCCCAGTTCAAGTAGGGCAAACATGCTTTGTAATGCTGTAAGTATAGCCGCCTGCACACACATGCATGTACACACATACAGCAGATTTATTGCTGTATAGAGGTGTACGGAATGCTGACTATACTGGTCAAACCAGATCCGTCTCAAATATCACCTTACCCATTCATCAAAACTACATTAGCTTTAATACGGTTTTTGCTTTAAAACGTAATCTTAATATTGTGAAATACGATCACTGTGTGAAGGCACTGCAGCACAAAGGGGCGGCTCTTACTCTTAAGTATAACTCATGAAAATTTGGCCCCTATAGTCCGCCTTGTTTTTCAAGATTCAAGTCATTGAGAAGTAGTTATTTAGGATCAGTGAAGATTTTTGGCAGGTAAATAAATTCTCTGTTAATCCTCATAAATGAATGAGCTAAAGCGGAGACTGCCATAACTTAAAACTGCTCTCATCAGCGTTTTTGTATCTACAATAGTCAATACGTGTGCTGTTAAAGGGATATAGCAACAAATCAACAACCCTGCAGGGTACCTTTAACATGAAACCTGGCTTTTACATTGATTTCAATGAAAAGGTCAAAGAACTGTAAACTCAGCCAGGAAGCTGGCAGTTCCACTCACTCTGCACAGCCGCCACATGGTAGATGAGCTATGGGAAGCCTTGGAAGCTTTCATCATTCCCATTGAAACCACTTTCTGAAATATTTCTCCATGTCAGTGATCTTCCTCCCGTACTTCCCCCTTGTGCATCTGATACCTGTCCTATCTGTCTCCCTAATTCCTAGAGGGCCTCTGACAGCCGTCATCCCTCCGCCTCTCCCAACACTCTACCACTCCTCTCCTTCTCTTCCTCTATCTTATCTGATGTAATTACCTGATTATACCTGCCGTTGTCACTCATTGGCCCTGTCTCGCCTTCTTGTCCTGCTCCCCATGTCCGTCTTCTCCACTCACCCATCATATTTCCCTTACCTGCATTTTGCTGCCCCCCCTTTGAAGGTCACAGTTCAACTCAAGATAGTCAGGGCCCATCAGGGGCCATTATGGGGCTGATGACAGGGGGCCTGCTCTGTCCTCCTTGGGTTTCCTACATTACAGGGAAACAGATCCTTATAATTCGCCCTCGGAAAAAAGGATTACGCTGAGGAGAGAAGGGCCATTAGCTGGTTCCAGGCTGTGGTGTTGGGGGGTCTGTGTGTGTCCCGGCTGGACAGATCTTGTCTGGACAGCAAGTTGACACACAACACTGCATGGGACACAGTAGCAGCTATCGCAAATAATATTACAGTTCAAAAGAGGTCTGCTGGTGTATTAGTGGAGGAATTTACATGAGCCGAGCCAGGAAACCAGCTCACTGATTTTGGACAAAGCTGGAGCCACATGATCATTTAGGAAGAATTTCCCATGGTGAGACCCACAGCGCTTAGTAACTCAATTAGACTCTATGATATGAAAAATTTGATATCAACACGCAGCCTTCAGGTTATTCAGTGAAGGACAGACGGCAACCCCCAGTCCAACTAGTGGCCAGCACTCGTAGACATTGACAAGGGTCCGCCTGGAGGATTTGACCGTGCTCAGACCAACTGCCAAAAGGAAGCCAGGCAAGACAACCTCTACGTTGGTTTAGAGCCAACATGGTGGGTCCAGGTTAATCAGTAGAGAAAAGGCTTATGGCTGCAGGCGTTTCACACCTCAGTTGCAGCTACTGGTCAATCAGCAGATGGACTTTTGTGACATATTCTTTATTTCCATGGATAATTTGTCATGCACAGTTGACGTCATGTGTCCTTACTTCCTCTGCGCATTTCCATTCCAATATCTCTTCAGAGCTGGAAACTCAAAGAACTAATGCATTGAAGTAGCTTTTATTTTCTGAGTATTTCCTAACTTTTTATTCCATTAGGTTTTTAATTCTTGGGACTATTTGGTGAAAAAGGCCAATACAACATGCATATCATGCATTCCTTCCTCATGAAATACTTGCAAAGCTGGTTTATAACATATTGTTAATTGTGCATTGTTTACATCCATGTCTTCTTGCCGGCATTTGTTTAGATCTGCACCCTCCTGTACATGCATGATACAAAACTAGCGGTCAGAAATGGCACAGGGTACGTTTTAGGTCAAGTTTTGGTGTCAGTCACAGAGCTAAAGTCTTATTTCGAGCCAAACTATTTTGTAGAAATCATCAAAACATACAGATTACTGAGAAATCCCTCCTCAAAACAAAGTCAAACAAAGTCTCCACTGACAGTAGCTTCAATAGAGGAGAATGTGTTCACAGCTGTGGTGAATGAATGCACATTAAAGCGCTGATGAATGATCACGCAGACATATATAGTGGATTGTAGGAATGTAGTGTATTCATTCAAGCGTGGATGCCTTCTGTAACTTCAAAAAGCCCAGGCTAGAGTGACAGTAAGGAGGATTTATCTGGCAGCTATTATCTGATCTTTATATGGTTTAAAAGTATCAGCATGAGTTCAGCCACGGATTTGGCTTAATGGAGGAATGCTCATCCCTGTATCCAACTTCTTTATGCTTTCTTTCTTCCTTTCTTTGTTTCTGCTTTCTTTCATTCATCCACTCTCCATTAAGGTTTTCCCCTTGCCACTCTCTGTCCATGCTCCTCTTTATAATCTGTACTCTCTCTTCTCTCCAAATATGGCCAAATTGTTGGCTCAGCTTGTGGCTAAGACTTGTTCTTCCCAGAAAAGGCCTATAAACATGACTTTGTTGTTGTTGCTGAGGTTTAGACGGAGATGGGCCTGTCTTAAACTGATCTTTTTAAGGGACTTTCAAAATATAATGTTGACGTGCGCTTGACTTATAATCAAAGGCTCCATGTTACAACAGCTGAATTCCAAATAGACGATACATCCAATAAGTCTGTATTCCAACCGTAGACAACACGCTTCACAGAAAAGATAAAACGATGAAAAAATAAATTGATGAGATCATATGGTGGCAGGCAATTTATCATTCACGTTACATTGCGCTGCTATTGCAATACACATCTCATATCTTCAGACAACATAGACAGAAGACAGAGGATGTCACCTGTTCAAGCCGAGGCAGCAGTGAAGATGGCAACCACAGAATGAACCAACAAACTAGCAAAAAAACAACATAGGACATACAACAGATCCAACACAGCTCAGAAGTCTCCTCTTTTTTTCTCATAGGCGAGCACTGTGAGCTGAACGCATCCTCAGGCCGATGTATACCCGGTGTGTGTAAGAACGGCGGCAAGTGTGTGAACCGGCTTGCGGGTGGTTTCATGTGCCAGTGTCCACTGGGGGAGTACGAGAAGCCCTACTGTGAGATGACCACCCGCAGCTTCCCCGGACAGTCCTTCATCACCTTCAGAGGCCTGAGGCAGAGGTTCCACTTCACCGTTTCCTTCACGTGAGTACTTTCTTTTCCTTTCCTTCAGTCCTTTGTTTCTTCTGTCCCTGTTGTTTTCTTAACCATTTAACATAAAGTCCCATTCCTTCTTTCCGAATGACAATGTGTGGATGAAATTCAGCTCAAGATGAAAGACTGTTTGCTAATTCTCACCTCCTGAAGTCACTGTTACATTGCCTGTCAAGCACTTTTTATTGGCTCACGTGAGCTAAATAAGCTAAAGTTAGCCGCCTCAAACTGTCTTTAGCTTAGTGAGCTGGACGTGCCAACGATTACAGCTTATGTTAGAGCAGATAAACACACTGTTTAATCCTTTACTACACTTTTACTGTTGTGTTTTTTTCTTGCTTTTAATATTGCCATAGCCTGTGACCAATTACTACCTATACAAAGTATGTGGTATATTTGCCACCATATTCAAATGATTTATTCTCCCTTTGAAGAGTATTGTAAAGATGGACGAAATTTTGGATTTATAGAATCTTGGCTGCTCCCTGCAGCAGCGGTGCATGTCCGTCATGCTTGTAGCAGTGTGTTGTAAACGGTAATTGAGGGAGTGTGAGGAGCTGCACAGATAAACACAGTGGAGTTCAGTGAGCTAAAGTGTGTCAGCTGGGACGTGCTGAGGCATGTGCACACATTTCCATTGTGTCTCAGTTCCCTCCTCTTCATACACACATGCACACATATATAGGAGTGGAGGAGAGACATATGCACACTGCATCTGAATGTGCAACTTTATGAGGCGTGCTTGTAAAAGTGCGGGGGGAAAAATAATCCTGGTTCAACAAGGTTGCGACACAGTAAATATTATGAAGAGAAAATCTTTTATCGCACGTTTCATGAGCAGTAATAGGTGAGATGAGTCTGATAAGGCAAGTTCGTAGACATCATGACGGTGAGAAAGGTTGGCAGCGCGGTGAAAACAGGAAAGGCCGTGTGATGAGTTTCCCTTATCAGTGTTTGGCTACAGCCATCCTGACTTCCTGCCCTCTTGGCCTCACTGGCATCTGCCTGCTGACTCCTCTGCCCTCACCTTACAATCTTAATGCACATACACACACACACACAAACTGCGACAGATGTGAACTTTGTTCCCTCGTCGAGCAGGCTCACAAGTAGGCGCTGGCTCAATTTCCAGGCCTTTCTCCCTCCTAAAGTGGATGCTCACTCATGCATCATCTCAGGCAGGGGAACTGTTTCCTCTCTGCGGCTCACCGGTGTTACACATCCTGCCTTTCCTTTCCAAGTGACTTTTCCTCAAGAGCTCCTCGGCCCTTTCATCATAAAGCTATCTGCGAGGCCTTCACCTTCTCAGTCCCGGTCTGTTTGAGTTGGATAGGTGCTTAGAAATGTGACAGGAAACATGAGCTACAGCCGAGAAAAACAGTTTGAATCCACTCAACCCTTTCGGCGTGACAAAGTCTTACTTTGGACTTTGAACTGGATTGATGAATCCTTAATACAGGAAAAAGCTATTTTGTAACTACTGGATCTCCATTTCCGGCTTGATTTCACCACCATTATTCACGCTGATCTTTCAGAATACATAAATATAAAAAAAAAGGATGAAAGAAGCCCTAAATCTGTCTGTCTCTGCAGGTTTGCTACCAGAGAGAGAAACGCTCTGCTTCTCTACAATGGCAGATTCAACGAAAAGCACGACTTCATCGCTGTGGAGATCATCGAGGAACAGATTCAGCTCACCTTCTCTGGAGGTTAGGCCCTGTAATGTGTGTGTGTGTATGCCAGTGTGTGTGTGGTGACCACTTGAAATGATGTTGACATCAGCGACTTTGTAAGTAGATTAACACAGGTGTAAGAGCACTTTATCTAAAGTGGCTTTCGCAAAGAGCCTGCTAAATAAGTCTTATCAACATACACTTTCTTTTTGACAAGGGTGTGTGTGTATGTGTGTGTGTCTGTTCATGCACGAATCCAAATGTTCATTTGTGTGTGTGTGTTTCAGTGTGTGTAGGTAAGGGAGATGGGTGTGTTTTACTGTTATGAGAGGAGCTGTTTCCCCAGAGAGGCAGCTGCCAGACTGATTAATGATGGCACAGACCGTTGACTGGCAAAAAAACACCTACACACACACACACACACACACACACACACACACACACACACACAAAAGCTTATACCAGTGAATCACCCAAAACTTGATATTTTCACAAACAATGTAAGTTCTTAAAGAATGCATGCATGCTTAAATATACAAATACACATGCATGCTCACACACATACCGTTCATGTGCAATCAAACACACACACCCACAATCAGTGTCAAAACTGCCAACTGTTGGATTGCAGATCAAACACATATTCTCTGGAGTGGTGACTGTTGTTTTTCAGAGTCGCTCTACTTTCCCATGGTACCATACAGGGAGGAATCCAGTTCAGTACGTTTACGTTAGGTGAAGTCTGCTAGGGAGCTGAGCCAAGTCTTTATGCCCAACTTCAAATCTGAAATATAGTTCAATGTTGATTGCATGATTCATCAAATTAATTACTAAGAATTATGATTCATGTCTAATGAGAAAAAAGTCTTTGATTTGTTTGCAGTGTTTCTCTGTCAGGGCTCTATACTACATTTGTGTGGTGTAGTAAACACTGTGGCATGAAAAAGTGAGGGCACCCCAGGTCAAAATTTCTGTTATTGTGTTAAGTAAGTTAAAGGTGAAACATTCTTTTCAGTATTTTGAAAGATTAGTGCGTTATTTTCGATGTGTACAACTGTGCAATTTTAGAAAAAGGAAAGGAGAATCATACAAAAGTTTAGGCACCCAAAGACATTCGTGCTCTCAAATAACTTTTACTGAAGGTCTCTGAGGAGAAGGCCATAAGAAGATAGCAAAGTGTCCTCAGTTTGTTATGTAATTAAGAAATGGCAGTTAGCAGGAATGGTGGAAAGCTTTCTGAGAGAACTGCTTGTACGATTGCTACAAAGGCTACAGGAAGAGTGAATGAAAATCCTCCAAACATGAGCTGAAAGTCTTTGCAAACTGTGATTCTTGCCAAAGGGGATGTTACCAAGTACTGACTGTGCAGGGGCCCTTTTCCTTTTTTGCTATTTTAAGAACTGCTTAACATATTAAAGAAATGTATCGTCTCTATGCTGTTTGTCAGTCAGGTTATCTTTTACTATTCACACTAACAGAAATTTTGACCTGGGGTGCCTGAACCTTTGCATGTGACCAAATATGGGCGAAGTCGGAAAGACAATCACTCACTGAACTTACACATACTTCTCCCTCTTTCTGCTTCTCACATGCACAGCCAGAAAACTGAGATGTCACATATTAACTCTCTCTCTCTCTCTCTCTCTCTCACACACACACACACACACACATTACTTGTCAGTGTTGCTATGCTCATTATTGATTTCCAGAGCAGTGGATTCTTGCCCAGGCTGCTCCTGCCCTTGACAAACAGAGCAAACCTCCCAGTAAATCTGCTGCCATTGTGCTCTACAATCTTCACACTGAGAGCCATTGATACTACGCACTAATACTGGCTTTCCCAAGAGTTGTTTTATGATCATTGTGTGTGTCTGTGTGTGTGGGGGTCTGTGTATGTCAAGTAAGGCCATGGAGTTTACCTTAAATGCTAACTTATCAGTAACCTCTGGAATATGTTCCTCCTCTCATTTAGCTGCTACTGCTTTACTTACTCTTATATGACAAGGAGCTAATGTTAGCAGCTTTTAGCTAATGTTAACAACTTTAGATGCTGACTCAGTTTGCAAACTTTATGACTCTTCCCTATCCCAAAAATAAAATTGATTCAGGAATTGAACACTGAGAAAGTTGCATACCCTCGCTTTGAATTAGTCATGTCAAGATGTGAACTGTAACTATGCAGCAGGCATGAACATCAGCCGTGCTCAATCATTTAAATTACATTATACTCATAATTCACTTTTGCTGTTTGCCTCTCTTTCCTCTCCCCTTCCCTCGCTTTTCTCTCACCCCTTCATCAATTTGTCCTTCTCTCTTCATTCTGACCCCTATTTTTCCACCCACCACTCTTTTCCTTTTCCTCCCCTCTTCCCTCATCATCCAGGTGAGACAAAGACCACAGTGTCTCCCTACATCCCAGGTGGGGTCAGTGATGGCCAGTGGCACTCCGTCCAGCTCCATTACTACAACAAGGTAAGCAACTTAATCACCCAACCGACCGATGTGCCTCCTTGTGCAGTAGTCTTCTTAAAATTTCCCTTTCAGCACTTGAAAACATGAAATGCATTTTGTTCCATGAAGTACAAAGTCCATCGATATCATTATTAGCCAGTGTTGAGAGTTGAAATGTTCACGAGTCGTATCTTGACCTTGACTTCTGATTCGGGAGATTATCTTAGCAGTGCACAGGGTTTCACCCCCCTACCTTAGCCTTTGACACTGAATTATGGTATAGATTATTTTGCATGAAGTGCAGGGGCCTGGCTTCAGCTTCAAGGCTCAAAAGTTCAACAGCTGTATTGTCCCACTACATAGCTTAAGAATGTATATATGTGGTTTTCATTTGTGGATTGTCTTTATATGTAGCCTATGAATACTTTCATAATGATACAGTCTCAACTGAATTGTAATCACTGACAAAAGGGTTTCTTTTCTTAGTTCGGTTCTCTAGACTTTCCCACGATGGTCTTCTTGCTTCTTTACGAAGTCCAATCTCAGAAAAGAGACAGTGATTATTTCACAAACTAGCTCATGTATCCGCTTCAGTTGTTATATTAGACGGGCTTACATTGCAGTCAATTGCTGGTGTTCATTTCCAACAAACTTCCAGGGCCTGTGGGTATTGTTCTTATAACATTAACCCAGACGGGAAATAAGATAACACTGGCCCTCTGAACACGTAGATCCTATGATTTGTGTCTGGTTATTACTTGTATATTTCATCAGAACTTGGAATTTCCTCAGTTAGCTTTCAAGTCAATCCAGTCAGTGGTCTACCGCCATATAAATGGCAATGTTATATATGAAAACTGAGTTTAAGTGTACCAATGCTAATCGGACAGTTATTGTCTCACCTGGCTAAGATCAATTTTACACATTTAAAGTAGAATCAGTGGTTAATTTGCCAATCCATTCAACCTTTGTGGACACGTGACACACCACGTGTTAACCTTATTCAATAACCTTTCAAAGCTATTATACTAACTCTTATGCATGTGCTGTGCTATGTTCTGACACTGATTCCTCTTTTCTCACACTTTTTTCTTCCATCTCTTTCTGCTTCTTCCTTCATGTGCCCGATGCTGAAAGGTGTGGCGTCACCTGCCTGACCCATGACTCCCAGTGTCGTATTTCGGCGGCACTTGTGTTTTGCAGCTTGTTAAAGAGAGTAACATGCTTCTTGGCCTAACGCTAGCCTACAGTGCACACCATCTCACATTTCACAGGTTGTTCGCCTCTTTCTTGTGTCTATCAGCTATAGAGCCCATAGCATACTCGGTAGCCTTGACAGGGAAGTATTCATCAAAGGTGATGAAACAGACTACCATAATGTACCTTGTTAGCTGCAGGGTCACATGCCTATGCATTGTTTGAGGTGTATTTAGTCTGTATGTCTGCCTGTCCGACAGCACTGCCTTTTTCATGCTAGAGACAATAGCCTAAACCTTGTAGTGCTTTGTTAATGTCGCTGCAAGGCTCCTAACTACTGTAGGTATTATTTGCAGGCCACAGTCAGTTGCCATTGAAGACTTTTCTGTTTTGTTTGTCTGTTGGGTTGTGTCGTGTTTGTAGGGATGTCTCCATGGAAATGAGAGATTCATTTTCACGTCCGAACAGATTTCCCGCTTTGTTCATGTTCTGTGCAGTTCACTTTTTTCCCTTTAGCTTTACTGAACCTATAGGCTTCCACTTTGCAGCTGTGTCATGCGGATATTAGTAGTATATGCACCAACACACTGTTATGATGTTACACCAGTGTTATGAGCGCATCCAAGTGTTATTAGCATGTAAAGCAGGGGATGTGTGCGTTCCACCAACGCCAGTCTTCATAAAGACTAGTGTTTTTTCAAGGCAGGTGACACATTCCGTTGAATTAGCTTAAGGCCAACTGTAGAGCTGACACGGGGTCAGCTTTTCTTCATGCGCTGAATGATCAGAAGTCAGATTGACTGATGGTAATTTAATCCTACATCAGTTGCTGGAGGGATTAGGGGAACTGTATATGGCAGAAAGCAGTAATGTTCTCATAATAGATTAGACGTGATGACATGTGAATGTGTGGATGTGAATGAAGCATGTGTCTGCCATGCATGGAAGGGTTTCACGTACACGTTTGTCTGTAGGTAGCATTGCTGGTATATCTCAGAGAGACTAGAGAGAAGATCAGAGCCCAATTCTCAAACTGTGATGTAATCCAGATTCATTTCGGGATTGTCACTGTCATAAATCTACAGACTGTAGTCACTAGTGATTGAGTATATTGTTTAGAGATCAAACTGCTCATTGGCAAAACTAATGTTAGCTTGATAAAAAAAAATGACCGGATCAGACTGAAGAGTAAACAAGATGATCAAGCCGATACATCTGAAAGGCTGTTTAATAATCATGTAAACGAGTAATTTTATATTTCACAAAAATAACATAGTGTACCTTAAATTACTAAACAAGCCCATTACATTAACCTAAATGACAAAATAGTGTCTAAACAGAAGCATAATAATTTCACTCTCCTTCTAAACTGCATGAATACTACAAACTCTGATATAAATATCAAATATTATACAGTGAAAATATATTGTTTAGCCCCTTAAATTGTAGTTTTTGCAGCTACTGTATGTGTTCTGAATGACTTGACTGAATGGCACTACGGCTGTTTAGAAGCCAACCAATTTTGGCATGACTTAAGGTTTTTCCAAGTAAAGACAATTTGTAATGGTGCAACTTGATTTACTAGTTTGAAACTCGCTAGCGGTTGCTAAAGAGCTGAAGAAGGACTTAACACACAAACCTAGTCATACTGTGGATTTACAAATAGTTGCAATCCATGGGCCCCAGTTGGTTTTTAACGGTCCTAACGGCACGCTCACACAATACACTCATGCACGCACAGACGGTGATTTATTGGGTCAGATTATGAGGCGGTTGAAGTTGTGCGGCTGCCCCCTTTTTAAAGCCGCTGCTGCTCAGAAGAGCCAGGGTGCTTCTGCTTTAAAAACAAGAGGTCAAAGGTTGGGAGAGGGTTGGCATGACAACAGACATGGACTTGCCATTGTTGCATTGATGTGGGTCGGTCGGAAAGCTGTGTGTGCGTGTGTTTGCATCTGTGGGGGGCAGACAAATACAGAGCTTCTCTGAGTGTGTGCGTGTGTGTGTGTGTGTGGGGGTGTGTGTGTGTTTAAATGTGTGCATATGTCCGTACTGCTATTAGTGATGTTACACAATAGAAGTGGAAGGATAAAGACATGTTTGAAATTCCACCGTCTCAAGGACAGTCAATGGTGTCAGCAAGGCAAAACTAAACAGGAAACACGCACACACGCACACATAAACACAGATAAAACGTATATGAGCAGCAGGAGGTTTTGTCTTGGGTTTTCATGTATGTTAACTACAGGAAATGATGTCTCTCGTCGCAGGAAATGGTGTTATTTAGCTGGACGCAGGGCACCTGTCAGCTGGCAGGATGTCAGTTGTGTCATGATGATATCTGCCCGGTCACCTGAATGGATTACACCAGGATGAAAAAAATGCGGGAATGTATTATTTAATTCACATTGAATTTGATCAGAAGCACAACCATAATTACTAATCCATAATGCAGACCATTTTTCCCAGACATATATCATTTGTGGTTAGTTGTTCTTGACTTTACTGAATGAAAATCTTAATTGTAACTTTTCATTTTCATTTCCAAAGTGGCAGCAGAAAATATGACTTTGCAACTTCGTCCTCTACGACCTGTGTCATTAATCCTGCAGTCTTTCAACTTCTATTTATAGATGAGAACAAAGTATGAAATGATGCTTATGAGTGAAACACTTATTAACTGTAAACCACAGGTAGGACTAAACTATAATTAAGTCCCATGTGATTTATCCACATGGTGCCAAATTCAGTGAAGCAGAGCATGACTGCAGGTTGGACATACCAATGTGTTTGCAGCAATTTTATAATGCTACATTATGCTGCATGAAGGCTTGATGTTAGACATGTTAATAGTGTTACACTGGCTAATATGGGCTATGATATTTACAGCTAGGGTGTGTAGACAGCATTCCCAGACAGGCTTAGCTGGCTCTTATCACCAGCGAGTACCAAAAGTACTCTTTCTGCTTCTGCTGTTCCTCCGTCGCTCTCACTCTGGTGCTGTTTACATGGCAGGACTTTAATCATCAGAACGTAAGTGCAAATTACTTCACAGCATAGCTTGAAGTGCTTTTTAAATATACTGTGTGTGCATTCCCCTTCTGGTGGGCTGAAACACTTGATGTATCTCTGTAAACCTTTTGGGGTCACTCAAACAGGTCTTGCTATAATATTTGAAATACTTTTGTGCAGTGAAAGTATTGAATAGTATTGAAAACCTTACTTTGACGTCCACATACCACTGGGGCACCACAGGAACAGTGTGTGGGATTTAGTGGCATCTCGCTGTGAGGTCACAGTGTGAAACCAACTACATACCCCTGGCCTCACCCTCCCCTTCCAAGCATGTAGGAGAATCTACAGTGGCCACTAAAAGTGTGAAAGGTGCTCTCTAGAGCCTGTGTTTGGTTTGTCCTTTCTGGGCTACTCTACAAACATGGCGGTGCAACATGGCAGACTTCGTGGAAGACGACCTGCTCCGTCTGTAGATATAAAGAGCTCACTCTAAGGTAACGAAAGCACAATGCTCTGAACAGTTATCTCAGTCTGTGCTATAAAATACACAGCTGCTAGCCCCCTCTTTGTATTTTCTCTCTGTCTCTTTGTTGATGTTTCAGGGTTTATTGAGTTTCCAGGACAAGTGATATGCAGTCAAACACATGCATACAGACGCGCACACACAAACGCGGTGGATAATTGCTCTTAAAATAAATACAGTGCTTGTAGTGGTTGTGGAGATATCGTCCATCTCCTTGTGTTGTAGTTTTATTGCTAATAGCCGAGGCCATATGTGGCCTCTCAGGGTGGCCGTAATAACATAGAGGGACGGACACATGCCTTATTAGGAGCTTGACTGTGTCATGGCGGCAGACGCACACTCCTGCCTATGGGTGTGTTATGATGTGGCACTGCAACATCATGTGATTCTGCACAGACACGGGTGCATGTTTGTGTATTTTCTCCGCTAAGTGCCTTTTCAAAGGGTTAAGCAGTTATTTTTTGAGGTGAAGCCCCAGACTGCATTCCCCGGCAGGGTGTGCTTTTAGAGGAAGAGGCCATGTTATTCTTTGTTCTTCTTGACGCAGAACGCAGTTTCCCTAGACCTCAAACACTTAAGGTTATCATCATACATAAACACACACATTGCCTTTAAATGCCAGAAACTACTTTTTTACTAATTATGATGCATCAGACAGTATCTGTGGCTATTTAAACAAAGCAGATATACTCCATATCAGAGGAGACATGTTGTCTAGTGGTTTTAATCACTCATCATTATTCTAACACACAGCACTGCAGCATGTAAACATGCTTCCGAGCCCATGTTTTGTGTCAGTGTGGTGTAACTACCTTTGCTGACATGTGGAAGCCGGTTTTGAGTGTTCGCATGCTTGTGCCAAAAGGAATATTCCCCATGTTTCCCCTGCGTAAATTTCACCTGCTCTTCCCACAGCACAGTATTTCACAGTGTGACGTAAATCTGCCAGTGACAACTTTGTCCGAAGGCGGCAGTGCATGAGTTGTAGCCTATTGTGTGAGGTTGTGGGAGACATGTTTTTCAAGTGGGCACGAAGGAATTAGGTTTTACTTTGGATGTCATTTTTGTTGGCTAATTAGCTGTTAGCAAATCCACCCGCAGACACTTTAGCACGCATGCCTCTGTACACATACCATGCATTTAAATGTATACATGTCACATGTTTTTGAAGTGTGATTAATACTTTTTTTCTGCCCACTCAAGTAAAGTAAATAAAGTAAGGTGAAAATCCCCCAAACTGGAGTGATGACTCTCTTGACAACACCCAGCACACACACACACCCACACACATATATTGTGTCGTGGCTTGGTTGTGGGCTGCAGGTCTAATGTGGTGTCTCTCTCTCACGGTGTCTCTCTCCCAGGAAGGGGGGAGTCTGATGGACTCCAGTGGGGCTCTGCGGCTCCCGCTCTATACTGCCTGGCTGGAGCTCAATCAGAAGGAGGTAACCTCTGACCTCTAGCCTAGTCCCCACTGGTGGCTATTTTTTTTCCCCGGGGTCTCATTTAGTCCCTGCTCTGCTTCTAGTACAGTCTACTGGACTAACTCTACTACACATGCTTACCTCAGATATACAGAGGTAACATGAGGATGTTTGCCTGAATTTAGTCTGGCTGTGGTCTGGACTGGACTACTGAAGAGGCTGCGGTAGATTTTGGGGGTTTTCTGGTTTTGTTTGCCGTAGAAGGTGTGTGGACTTGGTAGTTTGTAGTGCCAATATGAGGCTTTCTTCTGTCTCTCCTTCTTGGTGAAGTCCTAAGCAAAGCAGACACCCATTCATCAAAACATTGCTCCATAGTGCTGCTAGTTGCCAATACAAAAAAACTCACTTTCATTGTTTTCTGCTTCAGCCTGGTGTTGCATGTCCTGGTGCTCTCACATTCTTCTTTTAAAACAACCATTGACCACAGATGGCAGCATAAGAAGGTCATTTTCGGAGTTTTTAACACATGCAGATCTGTATATGTGGTGTGTGGACAAAGACTTTTGATGGCCATGTTACACACTGTGGTAGGGACAATATATATATATATAGCCTTATGGTCTCCCAGTTGAAGAACACCTTTCTCTCATTGAGGACTTGCTTTATTGCATCACTGCTGCATCTTTCTGAATGCTTTTTAACCATTTTGCATGTGCACTTGTGTTTTTTTTAATCTAACAATGTATCTCTGTCCTCCTCGACAGCCCTATCTGCCTTCCTCTATTTCTCCGTGTAGCTGGAGAAGCTGCTCCCATCTGAAAATGCACCAGTAGTGTATAAGCAGAGATGACACAGTAACAATCTTCCTTCTCACCTGTCATCTCTCATTGATTTCCTCCATTGAGGTTTGTTCAGATGAACTAAACATGTCAGAGCTTTGGCAGACAGGTAGGTAGACTTCCAGTGAGCTGTGCCTGTCTTTTCTTTGGCAGTGGTGTGGCAGGTCAAAGGACCGATTCTGTCAAGGAGGATTAACGACGCTCAGAAAATGGCGGAGATGGCTCTTGTAATGAGAACGGACTGCGAATGGCTCACATGCTTCTGTTTAGATTGTTGTTTAGTTTGAGGGTTTTGATTTTTGATTGTATCCTTAATCTTCACTTGTGACATCCCTACCAGCCTTCGGTGGTTTGTATACATTTGAGAATTAACTAAATAATAGTGAGATGTGTGTCAGTTAAATAGAGGAATGTAGGTATGTCTACACCCTGTTCCAGGCTTCTGCACTTCTGGCTGTTGTAGCCACGTTCTTGTAAGATTTATTGTGCGTGTGTGTGTGTATGTGTGTGAATTGTTGGGCAGAAGATCATGGAGATTGATGATTAATCAAATTTGTAGGTTATTTGTGTAACCCTGGTTCTCTGAGTAGCATGAGTGAGGTGTCTTCTAATGGAATAGGGCCCCTTATATATTCACAGAAGCACTTATTTCATTATGCCAGCCCTGTGCTGAGACCCTCCACTACAGCATCATTTATCATTTGGTTACCTCTTTTCGAAACTGTCCTCAAGTTGCCAGGTGGTAGTTGCCTGAGATACCAGTCCAACTGCCTCCATCATAGGTGGTTTTTCACCTGTGTCCAAACAATGGAGTACTGTATGGTGTCTCTACTTGCTAGCAAATGTTGCTTTAGAACACCTAGCAAGCTAACAGTACCTAGCCTGCAGGGATGGAGTTGTCAGACACATGACAGGGTATAGCTTGGCTTCTGAAGCGAGAAGAGGTGATTGAAGCCAAATATATATAAAGACAGAGGGTCCTGACACAGATGTTATGACTGCTGCCCACTCAGTCTTAAAACACCCACATCGTTGAACCTTTATGTTCAGACATTGATGTGTGTGTTTATCTAGACAAGTTACCAGTCAGTGGGAACAGCAGATGTGTTCAGGAGTGTGTCATTGAGGAATGAAGATAAATCTGATAAATCTGTCACTACACACCGCCTTCATACGAGACTCCCTCACCTCTCTCTCTCCTTCTCGTTCATTTCTCTTCACCTTGGCTCGTTTTTGCATTCCTTCCTCGCTCCCCTGTGATGTGAGGGAGTGTGTGTGTGCCACTGAAAAGAGGAAATTTTACACACCTCACCTAGCATGACTTAAACCTCTTATTAACATTGAGAGAGACAGGCGGTGGAATTTGGGGCGAAAAGAAAAGGAAGTACAGAAATGAAGCTGAGAGAGATAAAACATCCATATAATTTATAACCACTCTATAGTCCTGCCTCTAATGCGTCTTCCCTCTCCTCCTCCTCATGCCTTTATCTGTCTTCTCATCTTTCTCTCTTATCTCTTTCCACTTACATATATGTCTTATCTCTTATATGATCCCTATCAAGTTCAGCTTGATCGTGCCACTCAACTGCTGAGCATTAGCATCACTCCTGGTGATCTTTAATAGATAATGATGATAACGGTTACATGGTTAGCTCTCAGGGTTCAGATTCAGATACATGCTAACAGATAACATCAAATCCATAATTACATTTTAAAAACTGCCTATTATTGCTTGTTTATATTGAAAAAAATCTATGATATTTCTTTTCTTGCTAAGGGTTAGATGAGAGGATTGAGATCACTTTCCTGTCTGTGAGGTAAATATTAAGCTAGAGCAAAGAGATGGTTAGCTTAGCTTAGCATAAGAGCGGAAAGCTCAACTTCCTGTTTTTACACTCTGGTTTTTGTATGGATTAAACAAATGAGACATAACATGCTAATTAGTGCGCTTTAGAGGCGATGCTAGGTGGGTTTTATTGCCTTTTGACTGAACCAGGCTAGCTGTTTCCCCCTGCTTCCAGTCATTATGCTAAGCTAAGCTCACCAGTAACGGGGTGGATTCTCGGCTCCTGTGATTTTGCCTAAAGGTAACTTTAAAGATAATCAAGGATGTTCTTTTTATGATAATGACTCGTCGCTGTGCAATGAAATTTTGAGATTAAATGCTGACGTAACAGAGTTAAAATGCAAAACCAGATTTCTTTTCAAATCAAGACTCAAGATACCTAATCCAGAAGACATGGAAGAAAGTTTAAGATTAATCACGCAGAATAAGTCAAAGAGACAAAACCTGCCTGGAAAATATGCTTTAACAAGCAGTCAAAAAAGCATCAATTAGAAAGTAATCCCCTTGATGTCAGTAAAACAGGCTGGTGGCCATGTTTGTCGTGTTGTAAAAGGAATTTTCTCAAGCCGTTCCAGATAGGATACAGTTACACTGACCTCCGTTTTTGTGTCGTCCGAACATTTGCTTTGCTGCTTGAAAGCTACAACAATGGCCGCTGTCCATCTGTTACACTGATAGATGGAAGTGAGATGAGACGATGAAGACAGCAGTAACATATAGGCTTGAACATGGGACATCATAGTTGTGCCGGTGTTGAGCTGTGTGTGTGTTTGCGTGTGTGTGTTTGTAGAATTCACACTTCTAGGTTTACATAGCCAGAGGGCAGGTGAGGTAATGTGGACATGACAGTCTGCTGCTGTCAGAGGCATAGTGGGACACACTAGCCTGTGCATAGCAGGGCCAAAAATCAACTTCACACACACTCACCACACACACATGCACACACACACACACACGCTTCACAGAGAGATATTGGTTTTGGTTCAGTGCCCATCATTTTTTTGGCTTCAGTTTATGTTCTTTTCTGGATACTTTATGGTAATAAAAACGTGTTTTGTTTCTTGTGGTTACCTCAATTTAACACAGCATTTACACACACACACACACACACACACACACACACACACACACACATCTTAAAGCATCAGGAGATCACATCAAGTGCAATTTTCATCCAAGTATGAGAGAAACAATGGCATTTCCTCAGGCGAGCCCAAATAAAATTAAAGACCATGCGCTCTTTTTCCTTTATCATCAAAATGAATCGTGTTGCCTTTTGCAACTCCGCTGGGCACTTCCTGCCTCACACACACACAAACACACACACACACACACACACACACACACACACACACACACACACACACACACACACACACACACACTCAAATACAAGCTTGCTGGTTGCTCACTCAACACACAAGCTTAAACACATTCTGCAGACATCCTTCCCATAGTCCCCAGACACACGCACAACCACATAATCACCAGTATTCCCTCTATCCCACCCTACACTCACACACACTCACACACACACATATTTCCTGGTCATTAGTTGTTCATTTTGACAGCGTTTAGGGTGTTTTTGGACTAGGTTGTCGAACTGTGTTCTGCATGTAACTTAATCTGTGTAGCAAGGCTCTTTATCCTGGCCGCGGGGCTGGTTGAGTTATCATGTCGGCTTTGACAGGTGGTGCGGAGGTTTAGAGTGTGTGTGTGTTGGTGAGAGGGAGATGGTCTGTGTGCTTGGGTGGGTGTTTCTCCTGTGTCTGTGTGCAGACAGGGTGCTGCTTTGGAGAGGAAGTGTGTGTATTTGAACTGCATGTGTCAGTATTTGGTATACGCTGAAGTTATAGTGTGTGTGTGTGTGTGCGCGTGTGTGTGTGTGTGTGTGTGTGTGTGTGTGTGTGTGTGTGTGCTCCTCCGGCCGCTCGTGTCCTCTGCCCTCCTCGTCTTTGTCGCTAGCTGTGGGGATCAAGTGCGTTCCCATGGTTGCGGCTAGTCTAGCGCCCCTGGAGACGACACCTTAGAGAGAGACGATCTTCAGCAGCAGAGTTGGATGGAGGGTAAATAAGAGACTCTCATGGGGCCCCCCAAAGTGAGGGCCAAGTGCACTTTAAAACCAGGGGTCAGAAAGAAGCCTGAAACCATATACAGTTCTACCGGCCATAGTTAGACAGCTGACAGACACGCTCTGCTAACTGAACACCAATGTTCAATTTGGGGCTTTGGCTTTCAATTTGGCGGTTTGAAGCAACCAGTAACTCAAGGATATTTGTATTTAACAGCACCTCTTTTAGAAAGCTTTATTAAAGGCCTACTCCAGTTATTTAGTAGTATGTTTTGTAGTTTTGTCTGACATCATTTGGTCTTATTATGCTTTTTTGGAATTAGAGCATGCTTGACTGATGTGGGGAAGTAAGTGTTTGTGAGTGTGCGTATGAGCCTGGAGGAGTTATGTACCAACAGCTGCGTTAATGCTCCCATATCCCCCACATATTACACAGATGCCCTAAATACATATAGTTTAGCACAAACACAGTGTGTGCATTCATGTGTATGTGTCAGCCTATGAACTATCAGCACCTGTAACAGCTGCACCCCCTGAGATTTTTGGATTGCGGATCCATTATGTATCTGGTTATCTCTCTCCCTCTGTCTCTCTTGTGTTTTGCTTCCTGTCTTTATCTCATTTCTTCCTCGCTTGACTGAGCTCAAAAGAGATGATAAGATTGTAATCAGCCTAACTACAGAGTCCTCTGTTAGACGACGAGCGAGTGAGTTTCTCTACCTGACGAATCACCCTTTGTTGCCATTGAAAAGCTTTTACACAGTTTTCACACTTTCCCTTTTGTTTTCATTCCCCCAATGGGTCGAAAAGTCACTTCAGCCATTGTTTCAATTAACCTGCATTTATCTGAATTTTTTTTAAGGAATAGCTCCAACTAATGTAAAACATGTTTATCACATGGGCTTGATATCCATGTTAACAGTAACGTAGCATATTGCCAGTCGTTATGGTTTTATTAAGTCTCTGTTCTCTGCTGTGAATTTGTGCATAAAGAAGAGGACGATGGCTGCTATTTCCTACTCTTTTGCCCCTTCTATCCTTCCTTCCTTCACTACTGTTGAGCGTCTTTGAACAGTTTTGTTGTTTATGTTAAGGTCTTCATTGTTCTCCTGCTACTGGCTGCATGGTGCCAACCTTTCTTACAGCTTCAGGCTGCAGACTGAGCAAAGCCAGATCTTTTTTCATTTCTTCTTCTTTCAATGCACTGGATCAAGTCCCTTGATCACAGGGGACATTCATGCATATTTCACAGCAGGGTTAAAGCAGCATTAAAGGTGCTCCTCATTATCAGGAATATTTTTAATTACACAGGCATTTCATAAACATTTGACCACAACTGCAGCCAAGAGAGGTTTCCCAAAGTGTTTCACCACAGGCTGCCGTTGTGTCAGTTCAGTAAGCAGAATCCATGTTACGTAACGACACAATAAATCATGACAGCTGAAGATTTTCATCAAGGACTCATCCTACTTTTCTGATTTGAATTATGGCACTTCAGCCAACAGCGGGAGGCCTCAACAAGAGTTTACTGGTTCACACGTGGGCTGCCTGGAAAGGCTGATGTCTGTGGTTACCATGAAGATGTCAGACGATGAGGGTGGGAGGGTTTAACACAAGTAGGTGCCTGCAGGTGCAGAGGGGCAATTGGCCGGTTGCCATTGACAGGGGTGTGGTTTCCTGCTGGCATGATCGCTATACGTGCTCCACATGCAAGGTCATTGTAGGTTAGTGACACCCACAGACACATGCAAAGTAGGCTGTGAGAGGTAATGAGGCGAAATAGACATTAAGGAGAAGCAAAATGTGAGGATTATCCCTCAGGCTGCAGATGCTATGTTCTGAGTCTATAGTGGACATGATGGAGTTCAGAGACATGATGACGCTTTGCTCCTCGAGCAGGCCTGATACAGCTCGTGTGGGCTGCACTATCTATTGTCACACTTCCACAGGAAAGGGAATCAAGTCCTTCCAAAGCTCACTCACTATTTCAGCAGCCAAAACAGCGATGGCGTCAGAGAGGTACAGTGCTGCTCAGCTGGAACTTCCTGTCCGTCTTTATGGAAAGTGTGAAAGTGTTTTTCGGTGGAATCAGTGGAAACAGGGCACGTTGAAGGGAGTGGCAGCGATAAACTCCCTGTGGGTTGGAAAATATGCCCGGACCGGAGCCCACCTGAGCCAAAATAGAAGACACTGCATCCCTCTGTTGCTTGTTTTCTACCCGTCTGCCAGTTTCTCTTTTGTCTGTCTCTTTCAGTCTCTTATTTCTGGTTTGTCCACCTCCCTATTTTTGCCCGTCGCTCTTTCTTTCTATTTCTCGGCCTCCTTTTTTCCCTTCTCCTTTGTTTGCCGTGTCTCTGCCCCACCAGTATCTCATTACTCTAATCCTATTTATGAAGGAAACACACGCATGCACATTGCCTTTCAATCTAAGCCCATCTTTTCTTTCTCCATCTCTTCCGTTTCTTTCATCAACATGTTGCCCAGATTCACGTGAAAGAAAACAAGGAACTAAAATGAGCTTTTGGAAATAATTTCTTCAAGAATCTGTATTTGATTCATCACTTCATTTGGTGACATTGAGCTGTGTAGATGCGCCTGAGTGTAGACTCAGTAAGTCTGCTATCACTCAAACTGTCAAGCTTTTCACAGCCTTATGTAAACACTGTACTGTGATCAGGTCTGGGATCTGTAGTCCCATTGTTGTGTGTTGTTGTAGTTATGAGCTTTGCTATTCTCCCAGGAGAGATAGCAGGCCATTTGTCATTTTGAGCTATTGTAAGCTACTCACAGAAAGTGAACTGTAAACTCCTTTACTGTAAATATATTTGTCATGTAAGCTTTTATTAGTCTTCTACCTCACTTTTATGACAGTGAAGAGAAGAGGTGTTGTTTAATCAGTGGAAGCATTTCCCTCTACTGACCTCCGCAAATTCCTTCTCCCTCCTTTTCCAAGGCCACTATTGTTTAGGAAACGCTCCATTGAACTTTGGTCTCAGGTTAGATATTACAAAAACTAAAGCGATTTGGTGGCCTGATTCTCTAAGCCGATCCACATTTTCTCAGATCCAACATTTGTCGGCCAAAGGCCTTGATGGAGGAATTAGCCTACTTTGTAATCATTAGGTGTGAGCGAATGCACAATGGCCTTTTTGTCATCTTAAGCCAAGACAGGCCTGTGTGCTTCCACTCCAAGTCGGCTAAAGTCAGCTAGACGTTGTTTATGTTGCGCTGATCTGCGCTGATCGAGCACCAAAGCTGCTGTCCCAGCTGAGATTCTCATATCGAATAAAAAGAAATAAAGGAGGAAATCATCCATCCAAACAGTACTTTTGGCACTCAGGTAGGCAAAAAGTGGCCTATACCTAAATGTCACGTAGTGCAGAAAACACCCCCCTCCCATTTTGTATAGAATGTACATATATATATATATATCTTCTATTTTGTAATTTATACTTTCTTACTCTCCTCTGTGTCTCTCCTTAATTCCTACAACTATTGCTGTAGTCTGTAACACCCAAATTACCCGGTGGGGATTGATAAAGTTATATCTTTTCTTGCGATCTTTCCAATTGCACCAGTGGAATATCTGGTGTACTACTCCTGAGATCCTAAGAGATGTACCTATTATTAATTAATATTGATGAATAACTGGATGCTATCTTTATTTTTCAGCCCAACATTGGCCGTCTAGGCGTCCCTCATGGCCCCTCTGGAGAAAAGGTGGCTGTGGTTGCTGTGGATGACTGTGACATCTCCATGGCAATTCGCTTTGGAAAGCAGATTGGCAACTATTCCTGCGCCGCCCAAGGCACCCAGACTGGGCAGAAGAAGTAAGATGGTGTCTTCTTTTTTTCACTCATCCTTTTCTTTCTCTCTTTAGGTCTTTACATTCATTATCTCCAATTAATTCCAAGCACACTCCGCACACAGACGAGTCAGATTAATAGTTAAAAATGTTGTGCCTTGGGGGCTACGTCAAATTGCCTTCATTACCACAGATTACACAACTCTCATTCTACCCTCCTGTCCTCCTTTTGTGTCTTAATCTCTGTGTTCATCCTCAGGGCCTCTCTGTTGTCAGACATGGCCTAAGACAACCAAAAGCTCATCTCAACATATGCTAATCCGACCTATTCTGTGTTTGTCACACGCTAATTTTTATTTTTATGGTATGACAGGTTTTTTTTTGTTTTTTTTTGAGAGAGAGAGCGAGTTAGCATGCTGAGACACATTTGGTGTGCAGAGGGTGGGGACAGAGGGAGAGAGAAAGTTTCAGAGAGGAGTTAATGAGGCTACATTCCTTCAGGAACTTGTTGCACAGGTCACAGAGGCTGAGAGGTATTTGGAGGATACTTAAACTGTGTCAAGCTGAAATATACAAATGTACTGTATAACACCAGTGTGCAATGTTGTACAAATTAGCAACTGACTGACGTTTCATTGTGGACAATGTCTTGACATGATCCAGAGGGTGACTGAGGCACAGAGCAGCAGCAACTTGTCTTTCAGTTTGGCCTGTAAATGTATTTTTCTGCCCTGCTATTCCTATTCCAAGTCTCTACATCAACACTTTGGAGACCCCGTACTATATTAAAATGCTTTACCTTAAACTCAGAAACATATGTCGGCTGTGGTCATCCATCCGTCCATCAGATTGCATAATTAATAATCATACAAACAAATTCTTTATGGGTGATTTTGAAGCAAATCTGAAGTGTTTCTGTACAGCTACGGCTGCAGTTACTGGCTCTAAAACTGGTCCCAAGATGCACAGATTCCCATTCGATTTGTGTAAGGACTTCCTTCATTGAATTCCTTAAAGACTTTTTTGAATAAGCTCCACATGCTCCTGGCCAAGCAACAGTGCTTGTGCTGTATGTACACAACTTAGACATTCATTGGTTTAGTGGGGGCTTTTTGTGCAGCATTGCATTACATTAAATCTCTTAAAGCCCTTTGGCGTTTGATGTCGAGTGCTTTAGAGGCAGTGAGCAGCTTCCTACACGACCTAGTATGTGGAACCTGACTCGGTCATGGTGATGGTAGTAGTTAGCCTTGTGACAGCTTAAAACCTTGGACACAATAACCTTCTCTCAGAAATGTCAATCATGCTGAGGGTTGGTTCTTTACCTCAGTGGGCTTTTCTGGTGTAAACTCAGGTCATTGATGGAGTGACACTGATTTATAATAAATTATTGCTTTTCATTTTAAAGCTTAGTCAGCATGTGTTTGTGTCCACATCTGACTCAAATTTGGTGACTTACATCACTCTGACCATTTGCAGGTCACTGGATTTGACAGGGCCGCTGTTGCTAGGCGGAGTTCCCAACCTGCCTGAGGACTTCCCCGTCAGGAACAGAGACTTTGTGGGCTGCATGAGAAACCTCACCATCGACAGCAAACCCATCGACATGGCCAGCTTCATCGCTAACAACGGCACAACAGCAGGTTAGAAATGCTTCATGGTAAAACCAAAGCCATCCAACAGGATTTGATTAACTGATTTTTTTCTGTTTCTGCAGCCCATAAACAGACACATACATTGCACATACAGATATTAATTATTGATTTATGTGTTTGACGTCAAGGTTGTCCAGCAAAGATAAACTTCTGCACGAATGACATCTGTCAGAACGGAGGAGTGTGTGTCAGCAAGTGGAACACCTACAGCTGCGACTGCCCAACAGGTTACGGAGGCAAGAATTGTGAACAAGGTAAGAAGTGTGTGCATAGCTTAGAGTGTTTGTTTATCCCCAAAGGAAGAGGGCGTTCAGTTTCTAGGCTTTAAAAAGGAATCTCAAAATAGAGTCAAAAAGTGCATGCATTCAAAAAAAGGTGTGTCTCTGGATGGATGTGCCTGCATCTGCATGTTTTGTGTGTGTGTGTGTCTTGAGGACTTCCAGGAAGTAGCGTGTCGGTTGGGAGATCAAATCGGATAAGGAACACCTCCCTTTACTCACTCTGAGTCATGCAGCAGTCACAATGGAAAGTCAGAGCAAAGCATCTGCTCACTCACTGCACAGACACTAAACATGGCCTCAGGTTTGGAGATTTAGGACCAGAACAAAGTGTGACTCATTGATCAAAACCCAGACTCAAAAGATGAAATAGAAGATGCACACACACACACACACACACACACACACACACACACACACACACACACACACACACACCAGCCCCATAGCTGTCCTCTTTGTGCCTCTGTTGCCATCACAGCATATGTGTGAAGCACAGCTTATGTTACTCTATACAGTACATATAGATAGGTAGATAAACATTTCTAGTGAGGGGTTATACATTGGTCCGTGTTTCCTTGTTAGGAAGGACACTTCAAGCACCACAGCTCTCCATCAGTGTTATTTACACTCTGTAAGCCATCTCATGTTCTTCTATGGTAAGGAGATAAGTTTGATTTCCTCCTTCAGGGCGAGCTTCCAAACAATGTGTGAAGGTATGAATACCTCTCCTTGCCCTCTCGTCTATGAGGTAGCCGCCCAGTCAGTGCCAGGCCCCAGTATCCAGTATCTGAACTGGGCTTGGATCACAGCAAGCTAGGAAGAGGCTTTGGCTGCTCTGTTGCTTGTTGACACATTTGGTTTGAGGCTTCGCGCACCAAGCCGCCACATGAGAAAGGAGAGATGTGCTATTGTTTATTTTGCGCTGCCAAAATCATCCAGACTGGACAGACATTACAATACTGAAATCCACTGGAAGTCAGATTTTTAACTGTGCAGACTGTTTTTTTCAAAGCAAAGAATGAGTTCTGCTATGCTTACTTAAAGCAGATTACAGTCAGGCTAAACATGCAGTATGTTGGAAAACACTTCTACATGCTCATGCGTGGCAGTAGCTTGTTATGACAAGTGGATCTCAAGTTTTAATCTCTGGACTGGTGTCAAACAAGCAGCTGCACTAATTAAATCTGGGTACAGCAACATACCTGGTTGATTAGTTAATATATTGAGGAGTGTTCACAAAAGACGGAAGTTATGCTAACTCAGTTTGAATTCTCATTGAACTTTGCAGCAGACTTGTGCATGTCTGGTTAGGCTCAAGTCCTCAGACCTGGTCAAGGCTTTTACAGAGCTGCATAAGCATCATTCTGATCCAGCAGAATTAGGACTGAGATTAACACTGCTTTCCAGATTGTTGCTCAGCCTCTTAGTATAATGGTAAGGAAATGATGATGGTCTGTTGTGATTTAGTGCCCGTGGAATCGACTGTGTTTTATGTTGTGTCGTGGTAGCATGGCTCATCTACAATTTCAGATGTTATATATTACCTGCTAAATATCAGAATGTGGTGTGAGCATGTCGGCATATTTATGGAGCATGCTAACATGGTCACGTTTGCTTAAAGCACTAGTACATTTGCCTGACAGGTCTGCTTGTAAGGCTGTGGACTCTTTCTGTCCTATTCTTTCAAGCTGGGTCTTGATGGATTTAATGAGAATTGAATGGAGCTTTGATAAAGTAGTCCGACTAAAACCACTGTAGCTGCCTGTAACCAGCTTTCTTTCATAATTATAGCTTGTGTATATGTGTATTCATGAAAGCTTCTGTTGAAATATGTGCCCCGGGGATCTGAAAACATAGAGTTTATGCTGTAGATTATGCAGGAGAAGACACTCACTCTATCTTGTGCTGAAAGGTGGACCCTCGCTGTGTGTGTACGTGGGCCGTTGGGTGTGTTTGTGTGTGTTTCTTGATCTCTCAACATGCACAGGAGCTTAAACGACATGTGCAATATCTGTAGGATTTTGGGTGGATTTTCAGAATGTCTTCAGACATTGGATGTTTGTCTAAGAATTACTGCGTAGTAATCCTAAGGCATAAAGTCTAGTGTAATTCTATCACATGAAATTAAAAAAAGGTACAACATCGCAGTTCACAGAAAGCAAACAGTGAACTCTGAAGTCACTCAATACTTTGAAGACCTATAATTTCAGTAGAAATTAGATGTAAAATCAATATATTTTTATATTCAATATAAATACAGCACAGATTTATTCTTAATACCAAACACTAATCCTGTTTTGCCCACAACCTAATTCTTGCTCTTCCCTGCTGTCTTCTTCCTGTCCAGTCATGCCGTCTCCGCAGTTCTTTGACGGCCAAGCTCTGGTCTCCTGGAGCGACCCGGACATTACCGTCGCTGTTCCCTGGTACATGGGCCTCATGTTCCGCACCAGACAGCCTGCTGGCACCCTAATGCAGGCCAATGCGGGACCCTCCTCCACCATCAACCTCATGGTGAGATACAGTATAAAGTATATTGTCAACTAATTATTGTCAACAAAAATGTCATTGTCATCAGCATATAGTTCAAACTGCTTTACTGCTGAGTACAAATTGAATGTCTTCGCAGGTGACTGAGAGTACTTTTGGAATGGAAAGGCCGTAAGTTGTACACTTAAAACTGCAGCCATGTCACTGTATTTCTCTGTCTTTCCCATCCTCCAGGTGAGTGAGCAACAGGTACGTATGGAGGTGCTGCTGAGACAGCAGCTGGTGGCTTCGCTGGGCTTCCCCCAAGTTCGGGTCAATGACGGGGAGTGGCACCACCTGTTGGTAGAGCTGAGAGCTGTTAAAGATGGGAAGGACATCAAATACATGGCTGCTGTGTCCCTAGACTACGACATGTACCAGGTACAGGAAAATGGCATCACAAATAAACGAGGATGTACACATGGGTCAAGTTTTCAACAGGAAATGTTCGGTTTTTGTTTTTAAGCAGAAGTCAGTGGAGATCGGTCATGACCTCCCAGGATTGAAGCTCCAAACTCTTCATGTTGGAGGTTTGCCTGGAGCAAACAACCACGTCAGCAAAGGATTTGTTGGCTGCATACAGGTAAGTGTATGTGTTTTCAGTTTGAAAAGAAACATAATAGCCATTTTCTCTCTCCTTAGACCACTTCTTCTTCTCCTCCGTCAGGGTGTGCGTATGGGTGAGACATCCACCAACGTAGCCAACGTGAACATGGCTCAGGGTCTGAAGATCCGCGTGGAAGACGGCTGTGACCTGGCTGACCCTTGCGACACCAACATCTGCCCTGAGAACAGCCACTGCAGTGACGACTGGAGCACGCACACCTGTGTCTGTGACCCAGGTAAAACGCACAAACTCGTCCCTTATAAACTCTTAGATATCACTCATTAAGGTCTGAGAGTCACTCTTTGTTGTGTATCCTGCAGGTTATTTTGGTAAGGAGTGCGTGGATGCTTGCCAGCTCAACCCTTGTGAGCATGTTTCCACCTGCGTTCGCAAACCAAGTTCTTCCCATGGCTACACCTGTGAATGTGGACAGAACTACTACGGCCAGTACTGTGAAAACAAGTAAGGTCCCTTCCACTGTGGAGGTGTGTGTGTGTGTGATTAGAGGGAGATCATGGGGAGATTTTCAGTAGTACTGAGTATCTATATTAAAACATTTTAAGACAGTCCTTTGTATCCAGATGTTCAAAAGAAGCAGACCAAAACTGGACTTTGCCCCCCAAAGAGACAGCACACACAAATCTGCTTTAGTTATTTTAGGCTAATGCTCTTTTTGTAATGTTGCCAACCTCCTGAGTCCTTCAGAGCCGCTTTATTAGTCAGTAATCTGAGTTTGTGTGTATGTGTGTGAGTGAGAGGGAGAGGTCTGAAAGATCAGACATCAAAAAGAAACAATCAGACTGAAATTTGCAAGTCTGTTTATTTATTTAAGTGAAAGTGGTTCGCATTCTCAGCATTGTCTGAGAGCGCACGTGAATTAGCCATCCCTGATGGAAAACCAGCCATTTCCCCTGAACCCTGACCCCTATGACACGCACCATTTCCTGTCTTAAGCAGGATGTGGGATTCCCCCGCCACGCCTGACTGATCCTCCATAGGTGTTCAGTCACAGCTGCCCTCATACTGCCGTTCGTCTCCTATCAGATCACACCGTTCAGTCATAGATCCCATCTCTTGACTGAGGAAGAGACCCTGTGTGTGGCTGTATTGAGTCACACCTGGTTGACTGACATAAAAGCGTAGAGGAAGTTTATTCTAGATCCAGGGTGACAGAGAGCGTTGAGTTGGAGACAAACTTAACATATAGTCCACTATCAGATTTAGAGTATTTTGTACAAGCTGATATCAAGTAATAAATTTGGTGTTTTAGTCATTTGAAGAAATCTAGAATTTTTTGGTTGCAGTAAGGTTAAAGTTGTTGGTTGCTGGTTGTGAGAGTGAGCCAGTTAAGCACTTAAATTGCAGGTCAGACAGCTGAAGACCAAGCTGAAACTCACTGTAGAGCTACATAAAGCTCAGAGGAGCTTTCACATTGTCATTTGATACGTTGTTATTTTAATAATATCTCCTGTAGCTGCTTTAATTAATGTGTCATTGTCTTTGATGACAGAGTGGAGAAGCCATGTCCTCAAGGTTGGTGGGGCAATCCCATGTGTGGACCCTGTAACTGTGACACGAACAAGGGATTTCATAAAGACTGCAACAAGACCTCTGGAGAGTGTCACTGCAAGGTAAAAACATGCAAGAGAATGCTCCTAAAAAGATTAATTAAATTGAGACAGTTTGACTCCGAAGAAATAACACAATCTCCCACTTATAAATGGAATGATGAATTTATGAGAAATTAAACAAACCATGAATAATTTCAGTACACTCAGGGTTTGTGCTGGTACACCCTTACCTGGTCTGGTATGACCAGTAGCTTGTGGTGGCTAATGTTAGCTAATGTTAGCAAACCTTGGGTACATACTACTTCAATTTCTGTTGCATTATGTTTCAGCATTCAGTATCGTCATCACTGCTAAGTTAAAAATCATAGGCCATAAAGATGCACCAATAGCACCCTCAAATGCAAAAAGGTCCTCCAAGTTCACTTTTGATGACCTAAATATAATATTAGCCACCTATGCCTTCTCCTCTTCCTGCAGGAAAACCACTATCGGCCAGAGGGTGAGGACACTTGCTACCCCTGTGAGTGTTTCTCTGTTGGCTCTGAGTCGCGAGTGTGTGACCCCATCACCGGACAGTGCCCTTGTAAAGGAGGAGTCATTGGCCGTCAGTGTAACCGCTGTGATAACCCCTTCGCTGAGGTCACTCCCACTGGATGCGAAGGTATGTCTAGTTGCAGATACTAATATTCAGGCAAGGAATTGTGAATAGTACTAGGAATAGTAAGTTGATTAACTTTATTAATCCTGAACAGGAGTGACTAAAATCTTAAACAATATAGTTCCAAAGGTTGATAGAAATTAGTTTAAAAAAATAATATAACTTCTGGAAATGACCAATCAGTGATAAAATAGCCCCGTAAAAGGGCTCATTTTACATTAATTTTCTATGCCTGCTTTGATGCACTTTCTGTCTTTTATATATAAAGCACTTGGTGCATGTCATTTCTTTGTTCTAAAGGACTTTGAGCTGCATTTCTTGTGTGAAAGGTACAAATTAAGTTTATTTTTATTTTTATTATTTGTCTAAATTAAAAAAATTAGCACAGTAAAGCAAAAATCATTTCAGAAGTTGGGTGTTTTATTCCTTTAAGATGTTCAGGCTCACAAAGTGAGCCCTGATGAATCGATGAAGTGTCAAAAGGAGACAAATAGTGTCGCTCACATCTGCTGGTGCTGCAGTTGAGCTAACTTCACGTCTTTGTCGCCACCCAGTCAAGCAGAAGAGGCAAGTCTGGCTGGTGGTCTGACTTGGCAGTGGGACTGAACACACACAATACAGTATAGATGAATGGAAGACAAAACCGCAAAGTCCCCTGACAGAAAATGGATGTCAGTGTGTTTACTGTTTGACCCAATATGAAGCTCTTCAACATCTCAGAACGTGTTCGGACTTTTAATTCATGCAAGCGAATACAGTTCTTTTTGTTTTAAAAAAAAATCCCCCGTTTCTTGCTGTGTTTATTTTTCATGAAGTAGATATAAGACAGATCTCAAGGGTCAAATAGAGTCTGATTCAGGGAAGGAGTGAGGGAGTGAAGATGAAAGAATGAAACAAGCGAGACGCCTCCTTGGACACGTCCTGCGGGTCACTGAGACGAGAACATCCATGGCAGGCCTCATACCGATCTGTCAGCTCTGCACCAAACACAGCAGCGCCGACAGAGAGACATTCAATAAATCTGAGGTTCATGTCACCACAACCTTTACTGATGACAGAATATCTTGTGTTTTCGTAGATCCTTAAAGAAAGGTTAAGTATATCTAAAAAAAAAAAAAAATCATAGGTACATAAAGACTGGGACATGCGAATGGTGAGCTTATTCAATCAAAAGTAAATGATTTATTCAGGTTCTGAAGTTATGTGTCATAGCAGTGAAGTTGAACCTAAGAGCTAATGAACCACAGGGATTACAGGCCGTGTGCGACTAAGAGGAACCACAAACACGCCAACAAGCCTGCAGATCCCAGCTCGGTTTGTCTTGGAGATTTGTTAACCCAGATACGCTGAAATGTATTATGTATCAAAGCTTGTGTGGCTCTGCAGGCTTAATTTGGCTGAGTGTGACTGTGCTGGTCTGTGTGGCTGTTTCATAAGTTGGAGTGGATCAGCTATGTGGTGTCCTGAGGTGGAACCAAAGCAGACATTTACCTATAAAAGTGATTTTTTTTGTGGTAGAAGTGCAGGTGGTTCAAGTTCAGTTAATGATACATTTCTTTTAGCGTCTAAACCTTCTGCTTTTGTCTACAGTTGTGTATGAGGGCTGTCCCAAGGCATTCGACGCAGGCATCTGGTGGCCCAAGACCAAATTCGGACGCCCAGCTGCCATGAACTGCCCCAAAGGATCCATCGGTAACTGATGACAAAACTAATCTGTGGGGTGATTATTGAGCTGTGGACGTAGCAGTGTGGAGAAGAGTCATAAAGTCAGCAAGCTGGCTATTGCAACAACAATCCTGAGTGTATTTCATGAATTGGGAATGTGTTTTATTGCTTATGAAGTCAACTTTACATTTTTAAACTTAAGATTGAGTTACATCTTTTATCACAAGCCACATTAAAAAATAAATCATGGTGATCTCTGTGCCAAAGTGTTCACAGTTACTGGCTAACAGCAGTTAGATTAAGCTGCATGGGTGGCTGTGTTTTTTGTGAGTAAATGTATTTGAGGCGTATAAGCGCAGTCTCTCTCTTTGAAGCTTAACAGCACAGTAATAAGACTCTCTGATTGGTCCATGAATCCCACAGAGCGTTCTCATCAACCAATCATGTACAGGTTTGTCTGTAGAGACTCTTGGAAAAACACCAGGTACTGTACAGTAATACCCCTCCTCGTCCAGCTGTGTGTGTGTGTGTGTGTGTGTGTGTGTGTGTGTGTGTGTGTGTGTGTGTGTGTGAGGGAGATTAAGATTCCAGTTCGCTGACCTGTTCCCAGTAAAGCACTGTCACTTTCCTGGTTACCCCCTTAGTTACTGCCATCACCATGGTGACCCCTTTGTCGCCCCCCCAGACTCAGTGGGGTATTTATTTGCTAACAGTGCTCGTAGCCTTCTCTTAGCTCCAACTGGCAAGTCCTCCGGCCATTTCTTCTTCTGCAACAATAGCATGTGAAGAGACTTTGCATTTGGATGAAGTCCTTTCTCAAACTGAATCAGACTGGAACAAGTCAGTTTGGGTTCAACTCTTTAAACCACTGATAGAGGAAGCGTTTTGCATTTTGGGGGTTTTAGCTGTTGCACATTTTGGAGCAGTTTAACTCCAGCAGCTGATCAAATAGAGGTTCATTGTCATACTGCTCAGCGGCTGTTCCATCATTCGAACCTATGACTTTCTATTTAGACAATGGTGTACTTTTTACTTTAAAGACCACTGTGCCTAACTTAGTTTTGTCTGACATCCAATTCTAGCATCTTTTTAGGACAATATTACCTGTTAATACAAATATAGATTGAATAATTTTGTAAATCCAAATAAGTAATTGGCAGAGCTTTTGTTTGCCCTGAGTAGTGTCTGTAGGTATTTCTCTCTGGCTGTAGAAAGCCACAACACCCTTCACCAGTAAGGCAGGATAACGTATGCTTACATTGTTTTAATGTACTACAATATTATTTTGTCAAGACATATGTCTGTGAAACACTTGCCAGAAGCTTAATTAAAATTTCCTCTCTGTTTTTGTGTGCATTTTTTTTTTGTTTTGTTTTTACAGGTACTGCCATCCGCCACTGTAACGATGAGAAGGGCTGGTTGTTGCCTGAGCTCTTCAACTGCACCACCGTCACCTTCTCCCATCTGAAGAAACTGGTGAGTGCTGCGCAAAATAAAACATGGACAGTATACCGTCACTTCCAGTCAAAAATGTCACTCAGTTATGACCATTTTCAAGGTGTAATTTAAATGTGTTGAGATACTCCTCCAGCACATTACAAACCACTTAAATTAACTTAAAAAATGAATTATTTATAAAATATTGCACTTTCTTTTTCTAAAAAGTTGTAATTTAAAAAGGCAGAGACAATTCCTAACTTTTAACATTTTTAGGTTGGTAGGCTTGGTATTTGTTTAAAAAAAACAAAAGGCATTTTATGGGAGTTGATGTGTCTTTGACAAAGTGCAATTTCATAGGAGGAAGTCCATGTGAGATTTATACAGAGTTTTGCACTTACTGTGTTTCAACCTGAACCTAATACTTGAGCTTGAGCTTGTCAAAGTCCCACTAATCCCGGGATTGACCGATTTCTATTATGTTTGGTCGCACCCACTCAACTTTCCTTTGCCGTGACCTGTTTGTTCTTGTTCTCTTTCCATCCTTCAACCCTCCAGAATGAGGACCTGCGTCGCAACAGTTCGAGGATGGACAGCGAACGCTCCAAGGCCATTGTGCGTTTGCTTCACAGTGCCACCAACAACACAGAGCATTACTACGGGAACGATGTGAAGACGGCCGCCCAGCTGCTGAATCATGTGCTGCAGTATGAGAGCCAGCAGGCAGGATTTGACCTTACTGCCACGAGGGATGCAGAGTTCAATGAGGTAGCGAGGAAAACCAACAGGATGTACAGTGGATTTTTTCAAAATGTTTCATGGAGGCTCTCCTGGATGGATTTCAACTTCAGGAAATTATTGGAAAAGATCTTGAAGCTTTCATTTTGTGAAAGCCAGTCTGTAGCACTGGGAGCACTGGTGGCACACTGCCCTCTACTGGCTGATTCTCTCCAGGAGAGCAACCTGATCATCACCATCACTGTAGTTACCTAATACGTCCCCAGCTGCTAACCCTTTCAATAATCATTTCATAATCAATTATGGTGGCTTTTCACAGAACTTGGTGCGAGCAGGTAGCTCCATACTGGATCCTGACAACAAGGAGCACTGGGAGCAGATCCAGAAGACTGAAGGTGGCACCGGCCAACTGCTCCGCAACTTCGAGGACTATGCCAACACCCTGGCCCAGAATGTCAGGAAAACCTACCTGAAACCCTTCACCATCGTCACCGACAACATGAGTGAGTGGAGAAGCCGTAATCACACCATGTGGGGCTCGGACAAATAGTCACATCCTCATCCTTTGCCTCTGTCTCCTCTTCCTCCTGCGCCTTCTGTTTGGCTCCTTTATCTAGTTCTGACCGTGGACTACCTGGATGTGTCGGATCCAGAGAGGGCGACTTTACCTCGGTTCCAGGACATCCAGGAGGAGTATTCCAAAGAGCTCGGGTCCTCCGTCCACTTCCCCCAGTTCAACCTCCGTACTCAGGGCCACAGAGGTAGGAACATTTAAGTCAGCCCATAAAGGCTCTGTTCCTTTTATGCTGCTGAGTTTAAAATGTCTTATCAGTCACTATCCCCTCCCAGCAGACACTCCTGCACCTCCAACTCAGACCGATCCCCCACAGCCGGAGGAGCACACAATGTCTGACAGGAGACGGCGCCATCTCGAGCCCACTGCCCCTCTGCCGGTTGCCGTGGTGATAGTGTACAAATCACTGGCGGAGCTCCTCCCGGAAAGATACGACCCTGACCGCAGGAGTCTGAGGTAGACGAGCGGCAGTTACATTTCAGCCATATGTGACACAGGATTAAACCATGAGGTGCAGTCAAACAGTTACAAACAAGGCAGTGAATAAAGTATAGTGAATAAAGAGCCCACACCAATCTGAACTCTTAAAACTCTCTCCTGGACTCCTTGGACTGTGTATACAATTCATCATATTCTGTAAACCTTTGAAGAAATGCGACGTCGCATGGAAATACTTTATCTTTAATGTTGATACACGCCATAATATTTACTGCAGTTGTGTTTGAAGGAACCACCTTATCAGTGCCTGCAGTGGCCTATAAGATTCTGTTAAGCTGTTCAGAGAAACTGAGCATGAATTCGGGGAGTGTTAAGTTACTCATATACATTTAAAGTAAAAATACATTTACATACAAAGTTAACATAAGGAGAATACAACTAAATGTAAACAGGCTTTGGTTCTGTTCTGGCATGTCTGTGCATCTGTGTAATAAAGCCATAAAAAGCAAATCCTGTCATAGATCAGAGTTAGAAAATGTTCCATGAATCATTTCAGGTCTTACTTTTTTTTAATGTCTTTCCAGGCTCCCTAACCGCCCAGTGATCAACACAGCCATAGTGAGCGCCACGGTGCACAGTGAGGGTCCCCCTCTTCCTCCCATCCTGGACCCCCCCATCACCTTGGAGTACACCCTGCTGGAGACAGAGGAGAGAACCAAACCTGTCTGTGTCTTCTGGAACCACTCCATCGCGTGAGTTCAACTTTACACACACACACATGCACATCCAAAGATTTCAGAGATCAACTTAAAACAGCTTTCTTAATATGTTTTCTTTGCACTCTCCTGTACATTTCTCACATTCATCTGTTGTGTGTGTGGGTGTTTGTGGCTTTAGGATCGGCGGCACAGGCGGCTGGTCCGCTAAAGGCTGCGAGGTGCTCAACAGGAACAACAGCCACATTAGCTGTCAGTGTAACCACATGACCAGCTTCGCCGTGCTCATGGACATCTCCAAAAGAGAGGTATGACTGAAACGATCTGTCATTTCGGCTTCATATAAAACTATTCTGCCTTTTGCCTTCTATTGACTTCTAACTTGATGTCTTGGGACTGCTCTGCACAGCACGGTGATGTTCTCCCCCTGAAGATCGTCACCTACACCACAGTGTCTGTCTCCCTGTTGCTCCTCCTCCTCACCTTCATCCTGTTGTGCCTCTTGCACCGGCTCCGCTCCAACCTCCACGCCATCCACAGGAACCTGGTCGCAGCGCTCTTCTTCTCCGAGCTCGTCTTCCTGCTCGGCATCAATCAGACTGACAACCCAGTGAGTGTGTTTCTAGCCCCGGGGAGTGGAGACACTTTGCTGTGTGTCTGCAACACATTCTCTATTTTAAGGCGTGGTTCCCAACAGTTTTTTATCAGACGAACCCCCACAGCCCTGCAGATGAACTCAAATACCCCGTCTGTTTGAAAAGTTACATATTGCTAACTCACTAACAAGTTCTCACACACTCTTAATTATAGCGCTCAGCTATTACAGCTGACTCAATGGATATATAATTTCTCTTTTTTCAAATTAGTTCAGCTACTTTTGATCTGATACCAGTGTTAATTGAATACACTGTACGTCTCATTATGTGGAAGAGACAGGCATTGTTCTTTTATTGTAAGACAGCATCAGACAATCACTGATTTAAGGGAGTTTACAGCGATTAAAGGCGTCATTTGGTGACGCTAAACAGCCTTTGCAAACTTGCTCTGCTTTATATGATATTTATATGATAGAAAGTTGCCCCAACCAAGTAGTTCTTTACATCACAGACATTTGGTCCAGTCTCTGTTCACGCTTGCCTGTGCTGCATTATGCAGAGGGTAACATGTAGGTAGACGTAATATAAGAAGAATGACATCCAGGACATTTAGATGGTAAACAACTCACACCGCAGATTCATATGATACAGGAATACTCCAGTTGCTTGTGGCGTGGTGGAACTTGAGCGGGGATAACGATGTTTCACTCTGTTTATTGAATTAACAACTGCCAGGTATCCTACGATATTTGTTTGGCCTGCGGGCTCGATGTTGACAGGAGCTTTACCAGGCTTAATGGGCCAAGGCCTACCTGAGAGTCTGTCTTCATTTGACAGATTGTGTTTTGTTACTTGGCTAATGACTTCAGTAGTCAGGAATGTGCTGGGTGCCAGGGCCTTCGCTAAATATAACCTCCTATAAGTTATTAAATTGACTGGCTGGAAGTAACTTCATTATTGTAAATCTCTAATTAAATAAGTGTAGGATATAGGATGAGAAAATCTAATGAGCTAACTGGTTAGCTAACTGGTTAGCTCATAATCCAGTTTGGGGTTGGGTAGGTCACAGTAACAGCCAGAAACAACACACATGTAGACATGCAGTAAAGGATCAAAAGGTGTGGGAATTCTTTGAAGTCTGCTGACACAGACGTTCAGACTAACACACACACACCTCTGTGCCAGTAGCGGAGACGTGCTGTGACTGGTACGTGTCTCCAGATGCAGGCCTCAGGGTGGTAGGCCCTGGCAAAGGTTCCCCAAAACAACTTATTAGTTTTCGCTTGATAAACCTAGCATGTCTGTGGTACAGAAAACATTATTAATCTGTTAATTGGCGGGTAATCCTGCTTTTTTTTTTTCTACAGGAAGTGAGGTTTGGAAAGATGAGATATTTGGTAGGTCTTGGGAGACAGATTGAAAGAGTGGACGAAACTTAATGCATACTGAGATGCTTAACCTTCTTTGGCTATCTGTCAAGTTTCTTCAAAATAAAACTTGTTTAAACTTGACACTGTGGTCATGAGTGACAATTAAAATAATAAGGTATGATTAAATGCTAAAACACAGTCTAAACATAGCAAAAGTGGAAGAGTGATAAAGTCAGCAAACTGGTTCAGTAATGTCAGTTTTAAAACAATATCGGGCTAAAGTTTAGCGAACATTTAGCCACCAAAAGCTACTTGGCCACACCAAACCAAGTGAGGCCGTGCTAGCAAAACTCCTGAGTGCGTGTGAGCAGTGATGTTTTGTTGCGTATGAGTTCAGCTTGTCATATGTGAGTGGAGGAATGTTATTCCTTCTTTTGAAAGTTATGTTGTTTTAAATTAAATGTCAGCTCTGACTCATCTGGCCAAAGCAGGTGTCTGCGCAAGACACCGCAAGATCATCACGTCCAACTGTCAGTCCTGTGACACTGCGATGGGAGGGGACTGCCAACCCGCAGCTGTCATCCTATCAGTGCATCAAAGAAATCCACAGGCATGAGAATAGAGAGAACTTAAACCGAGCATTTCGTCCACGTTTAGATAAATCAGAAGGAGACAAAAATCTTCAAAATGGACCCACTGATGCTAACAATCAGATCTGACTGACAGAATTTTGGAATTCATCATTAACTGCGACTGTTGGATGGAGAAGCCAGGATCAAAGATTATGAGCATGGACGTTTGTGTGCAGGTTCTCGATAAGTTGTGGGAGTCTTGCCTTTTCTCTTGCAGTAATATTCTGAGTCACAGTGTTTTGACTGGGATGAGGCGACTGAAGCGCTGACTAACAGCACGCTGTCGTATCTGCATCTGTGCGATCCTTTAAAAGCCAAAGCCAAGTCTGCAGAGAGATTTTAAAAAGGAGAGTGTGATCTGTTTCGCTCTGAATTCATAAGTGCATGTTTGTTCTCCATCTAGTGTTTAGGTGTGTGTGTGTCAGAGCTGTGGAATGCTGTCAGCGTGTGCCTCGGGCCATCTGCAGGATGATTTATATCCCTGTCAAAGCAGTCGTCTCTCTCTCTCTCTCTGATCTCCACAGCAATACAAAGCAAAATCCTAAAATACAGTATCTCAACTGCTGGGACATTCCCTGACACACTGCATTCCTCCAGCACAACAGACGTTTAAACAGGGAGGGAAGGAGAATGTGGGGATAGGTTGAATCATTATTGTCTTACATAAGTTGGTGAAGTTTGTCATTAATGTGTTTTGAGGTACCGTTAGGGCTGTGAATATTTATTATTTTCACCATCAGTTATTGTTGATATAAAACTAAGAAAACCAGCAAATCCTGTGGAACCCTGGGAACCTTTTTGGGGGCATTTTTGTAAGAAATAACTTCAATGGTTATGGTAAATTATATTAATCGGCTAATAAAGACTCCTTGTGCAACAGCAGCACTCAGCTGTGAGATGTTGTTAAATGCCAGCAGGGCAGATGGATGATGGGTGCACGCACGGGTGGATGGATTTGCTGGGTGTTCATTTGATCAACCGATAAAAAGGAAAAGCACAGCAGACTGATAGCAGCTTTGTTTTGAGTTTGTTTTTGTCTTCCATGCTGTTTGTGGATGACTTATCTGGCTTCCCTTAAAATGTTAAGGCATGCTCATTTCTCTCTCTTCCCCTTCTCTTTCCAGTTTGTGTGCACGGTGATCGCCATCCTCCTCCATTACTTCTACATGTGCACCTTTGCCTGGATGTTCGTGGAGGGGCTCCACATCTACCGCATGCTGACAGAGCTGCGAAACATCAACCACGGCCACATGAGGTTCTATTATGCCATAGGCTGGGGCATACCGGCTATTATCACTGGTGAGACACATCATGCACACACACACACATCCAGGCATGCACACACAGAAGCTCAGGAACAGAGTAGCGGAAGATGGCAGATTGTCAGGGTGCATTCGTGCTGTGACTCGTCTCTTCTGGGAGGCTGTGATCCTCGTGGGAAAATTATTGAACAAGAGGCAGAGGGAGGAAGGGGGGGGGGGGCACATGGTGAGACATAGACAGCCTTTGTTTGGATGTCCACAATATGTCAAATTAAGTAACATAAATCTCATGTATATATAAAAAAACATTCATTTGTGGTGGAGACTAGTGTGTGTGTGTGTGTGTGTGTGTGTGTGTGTGTGATGTTGAGAATTTTATCTTGACTTGCCGCAAACTCATAAATCATTTGTTGATTTATTTTTTTTTATAACCCTTTTTTATTGTCTGGTATCTCTAATTAGTAGCATGTTTTCAAGCCTGCCATTTACTACGTATTTCAATTTGGAACCCTTTGATGTACGATAAGATTACTATAATATATTAAATGCTTTGTGATGTACTGACATGCTTACCTGACAGCGAAGAGTGAGTGAGATGATAGCGGGGAAACTACAGGAGATGGAGGAAGTTGAGGGAAGTTTTCTTTACATTATTATTTAGCAGTGTTAACACTCATTACTCATATTTTGTCGTGTGCCTTCTGTGTGTGTGTAGGTCTGGCGGTTGGTCTTGACCCTCAGGGTTATGGGAACCCAGACTTCTGCTGGCTCTCCGTCCACGACACTCTCATCTGGAGCTTCGCAGGACCCATCTTTGTTGTCGTCCTGGTATGTGCATGTGTTAAAATAGTCCAAGGACAGCTGGTTCTCGTCGTCTCTCTAGACCTTGAGTGCGTTCTGTGGAAAGTGCTCTGTTCACAAACCCTCTCCCTCCCACTCGCCCTCTCTAAAGGTGAACATAGTGATCTTTATTCTGGCTGCGAAGGCTTCGTGTGGGCGCAGACAGAAGGCTGTGGAGAGGTCAGGAGCGATGTAAGTTTTATGTGTCGGGTTCATAATTCAATACAGAGCACAACATCCAAAAGTTAATACACAGTAAAACTTTCTGCTCATCTCCGTGTGCATTTTCCCATCCTCAGTCCTGCGCTTCGAATGGCCTTCCTCCTGCTGCTGCTCATCAGTGCTACCTGGCTGCTTGGCCTAATGGCGGTCAACAGCGATGTGATGACTTTCCACTACCTGTTTGCCGGTTTCAGCTGCCTGCAGGTAGCACAACGTTTCCGTTTGTGTGTGTGTGTGTTAACCTACGACTTCCTCGCTCCTCTGTTTGTAATACCTCTCTTTTGTTTCTCACAGGGAGTCTTCATCTTCTTCTTCCATGTGATCTTCAACAAAGAGGTGAGGAAGAACCTCAAGAACGTGTTCACGGGAAAGAAGAGCGCACCAGACGAGTCCAGCACCACAAGGGCCTCTTTGCTCACAGTGAGTGAACAGCCATGCACAAATGTGGCCCCATGCATCATTCTGTGACATTTCTGCATTATTTTATCACATTTCTCTGTGGTGTATCATATTTATTTGTTTTTTTTTTTTTCGACCTCCTACTGTAGTTCTTTATGTCATTTTATGTATAATCATTCATTGTGAGAGGAATTTTATTGCTCAAAAAGCCTGGAATCATCAGAAATAACAAAGTCCCATTTTTTATATTCTGTCCCTCGTCTCCTACCTCACTCCTCCATCCTTTCATTCCTCCATCCGAAGCGTTCTCTCAACTGCAACAACACATACACAGAAGACGGAGCTCTGTACCGTTCGGGCATCGGCGAGTCCACCGTCTCCCTGGACAGCACGCTCAGGTCAGCCAAGAGCCGCAGCAGCTACCTGGCTTACACACTCAGGTACAACACGCTCACTGACTGCATGGCTGCTTCTACTACACCGCTGAGTGTGTGTTTGTCCACTTCAGGTTCTTTGGGTTTCTGCTTGTGTTATCTCTGTTCGTTCTCCTCCCTGCATGTGTGCCAATGCATCAGATGATTCACACTTACTAACACACCCCAAGCCTCTTATTTTATATATGTATTCACACACATACACACACACACACATTCATACATACACGCAAAGTATATGCACACACACCCTGTCACCCTGTCACCCTGTGCTTATTCTTTTCCTTAGGGGATAAGTGAAGCTGCTGAGTTTCTCTACAGGCGATTTCTTGCTTTTCTTCCACACATGCATGCTGCCACAGAATGGCACTTGCATTGTTCAGTAACTCTGCTTGCATGGAGGACCATGCTGAGATTTGCCAGTGCACGGCGCATGGCTTTGTTGCAAAACCAAAGACACACATACAGGAAAAGACACATCAACCCTCAAGAATACAGTGCCGACTGTAGATCCATCCACACTATCCACACTGTCATGTTGTGCCGCATTGGTTGCATTGATGGATCATGTGAAATTTGACTTTTGATGTTTTTTTGAACTGTGTGTCATGCCATGCGGTAAGGACTTAAGATATGTGTTGCATCAAACTTTGGGAATACAGAGAAACATTGTGAATAAATTTGAATAATTTGATGTTAATGTGATGTAACTTCTACAATAACAACTGTGCACTGTCCACTGCTCCTTGCTAGTTCTTTAGCATACCATGTGGCCTACTGACAATATTCAGATGTAGGAAAATTTTAGTGGTGCCGTACAGCTGACTTAGATTTTCTGCAGTTGAGATTGGCAGTACTGCACCAGAAATCTATTATATAAAAAAGTATGCAATAGCTTATGATTTTAGTAGTATTTGGACAGCTTCTTAAGATTTTAGCATGTATAACTCTGCTTTTAATGAAATATTTGTGACAAGCAGTTAGTGTGATCAGCTGTTTTTTTTAGCTTGTGTAACTCTACATCTTTTCTTATTTTCGTACTTCAACGGCGTGCATGTTGAGGAATAAGCATGGAGCACTTGTCCTGATTAATCTCTTAGAAAAGCTGACATTTTGAGATGTATCTCTTTCAGGATGTCGACGCTTTTCATCTCAGGCTAATCTCACCTGCGTGTCTTGTACAGCTGTGTGTTTGCGTGTATCACAGACATGTTTTCATCGCGGTGGAGTAGAGTTACATATACCTAGTATTTTAAAAGAGTTTTGCAGAATCAAGTTTAGGTCTGACTGTACGCCTTGCCTCGTAAAGCTGTCATGTGGGTAATACAAGCTGACACTGGGGTCAATGAGAGCAAAAACGCTAAGGGGGGAGAAGCGGGATGGCGTGCCGCCTGTGCGAGAGGCAAAGGGGGAAGCAGTAGAGGAAAGGGGGAGAAATAGAAAGAGGAGGGGGGAGGAGAGAGAGGATGGGGAAGGAGAAAGGCAGAAGACTTGGGGGGGAAAGGGAGATGGGATTGTACGTGTTTGAGTGGGAATGTAATACACACACACCTCTTCCCTGTGGCTGCTGGCACGTCTACAGACAGTTCAGAGTCTGTAGTAGCGTTTCTGCCCTCCAGCCAACGTATCAATCCAGCCTGGAACAGGTGGAGAGGAGAGAGAAGTTTACGCAACTGGATTTTCATATAGTCGATGGCAAAGACTGCTGCCGTCTTTTTGCATGTTGGGTTGAAGGGCCATAAATATAAAAGATAATGATGCAGCCTAACCCATCCATTCCGCTGATGATCCAGTTGCCATATTAATATTTCTTTTAGTCTTTGTTGAAGCCATCGACAGAAGCAAATGTTTTATAATGAGAGACGTCTGGTGTTCCAGCTGTCAAACCACGAGTTTGGGCTTGAATTAACTTCCAGCGACGCCACACTTCTCCTCTCTGCCTCCTCTTAATCTCCTCCTCTTCTTTTCCACTCCCTCTCTCCATTCCCCCTTCCTGTACCTGTCTTTATCTACCAAGGGAGGAGTCTGGTCAGAAGCCCAGTGTCTCTTCAGGGACAGCTAAGGGACACACAGATCTGGATGGACCTCTGTTCCACAGGAATGGCACCAAGGCAGATGGTGCGTTTTTTATTTAACATTATTGACTTACAGAATGAAGCAAAACCTACATCCCTCAGTGTTTTTTATTAATAGAGATTCATCTTTTTGCTTCCCTCCTTGTCCCCATCAGACTCTGACTCAGACAGCGAGCTGTCAGTGGATGAGCACAGCTCCTCCTACGCCTCCTCCCACTCCTCAGACAGCGAGGACGATGACATCGATGTCCAGCCCAAGTGGAACAACGAGAGGCAGCCTGTTCACAGCACGCCTAAAGGTACATGGGTGGTCCTGTCAGGATTACATGCTGAGGACATAATAAATGTCCACCCAGGGACACACTTTTAACATGTGAAAGAAATGAGAAAAACTGCCATTAAAGTATTGGAATTCTATTTTAACGTTGTTGCTCCTTTCTCCCCCCACAAGTGGATTCAGTATCCAATCATGTGAAGCCTTACTGGCCAACAGAGGCCACCACAGCCAGTGACAGCGAGGATCCCGGCGGGACAGAGAGGCTGAGGGTGGAGACCAAGGTGAACGTGGAGCTGCACCCGGAAAATAAGCTCAACCACATTGGTGAAAGAGAGAGGGAGGCTGTCCAGGAGAGAGACAAACAAATGCCTGGTAACGCTAGAGACACGGCGCCCCCTAGCCAACCCAACAGCAACAGCAACCACCAACCAGAGCAGAGAAAAGGTGAGAGAGGGGAATTCTTTTGAACAAAGTCGAATGAATTTGTTCATCTTGTCTGATTTACACTGGAATCATCTCTTTGTCCGTCTCAGGTATCTTAAAGAACAAGATCAGCTACCCTCCACCGCTGAGCGACAAGAACATGAAGAACCGTCTGAGGGAGAAGCTGAGCGACTACAACCCGCCCACCATCACCTCCCCTCCACCCAACAACAACAACACCTCCTCCCCGCCTCCCCCCTCCGTCAACATCATAACCCCTTCGTCCCGGCCGCCCTCACTGGCCTCCAACGACGGAGGCCGCCCTGGAAACCACGACAGCAGCTCCCTCATCAAGCCCCCCGTCGCCCCGCGGCCGCAGATTCCTGTCGGGCCTCAGCCAGCGGCCATCTACCGGGAGACTAACGGGGGAGTGGCAATGCACTTGAAGTCAGGGACAGTCAACGGAGGCAACGACTCTGACTCAGAGTAAGTAGTCAACTAGAGAGTGTTGGCATGTAGGAATGGTGAGACTTCTTTTTATTCTCTGTGCGAATAAAAACATCAGATATAATAAAGTAACACTGTCAGAGCAAATCACTGAATGCTGCTTTGAAAGTGAGTCCTTCAATCGTGTAATTTGAATCACTTTAAAAGGATTCAAAATCAAGTGGATAGTGATTTTACAAGTTTTGAAAAACATGTATTGGTTGACCACTATGTCAGCGGATACAATAACGCATGTTTCATAACAGGATCCAAAGTTAAAGGAACATTTCAACATTCTGGGAAAGATTGATACCACACCTCATATCTGTATGGTGAATATTTAGCAAAGCCGGCAGGTGGTTAGCTTAGCTTAGCTCATAAACTGAGAGCAGGTGCAAACAGCTGGCCTGGCTCTCCCGTTTGCAAACTTCATATGTTGAACGAAAGTAACACATAAACACATTTGACTAAACAAATGAGATGTAATGTGTGATCAGTGAGCTTTACAGGTTTTGTTACCTTTGGACAGAGCCAGGCTAGCTGTTTCCCATGTCCTTGAGCTAATCTATGCTAACAGGCTGCTGCTGGGAGCTTCATATTTAGCATACAGACATGAAAGTGGTATCAACCATTTCGTCTAACTCTCTGCAAGAAAGTGAATAACAAGACTACCCAAAATGTCGAACCACTCTTTTAACCTTAGCATGAACAGTATGACCATCCTGCTAAAATGTTGCATGATAACTTCCCGCATCCCTGCACTCATTTTCACAATGCACGTTCTTGTCCTCCTTTTTCTCCTTGCACCCTTCCTCCCTGCATCCCACCCCACGTCCCTCTTCCCTCCGCGTCCTCCAATAACAGTGGCAGTAACGAGACTTCGATCTGACATGTTAGGAAAACCCAGACCAGCCTACCGTTATGAGAGGAGGAGCGAGGAACCTGCTGGGGGAGGAGAGGAAAGGAGGAGAGCCAGGAGGATGGGAATAAAAGTGAAGATAGACGGGTGCTGCAGGGAGGAGAGAAGGGAGGAGAAAGTGTTCACCACGCCTGATCTGTCCATCCATCCCTCCTCTCATGTTCCCTCTCTCTGGAGAGCAGTATTAATGGCAGACTTTAAGCCTGCCTGTGACAAGAAAATAGAGATAATGAAAAGATGTGACATAATAAAGGGAATGCTGTGTCAGACTGTACCAAGAGAGGATGCAGTGCAGCCACGTGTGCCAAAACCGCTGCAGGAAACGGGGACGGAGAGATGAAGAATTCCCCCAGGATGCATTGCAAGCCCCAGCATGATGTTCCTCGAAGGCGGTGATGAGCGGTCACCCTCTCAGTGGGTGAAGTTAGGAAAGCTGGACAGTACTTTGGGACACTTCTTTCTCGTGGAGAAAGGCAGACGTATAATCACTATGCATGAACCCAGACTCAAATACAAACTGGTACATTTGTAGTCCAAGAGGATTTCAAGGACTACAAGTCCTTTAAAACGTCCAACACAAACCTGTTCTCACTGACTTTGGACTCATCCGACGGCGCTATCACACACCAAGTGCTCTTCTTCCTTTTTTTTTTTTTTTTTTAACTCAAAGAAAGGCTTCCCCAGCCTCTCAATGCAGTGCATTTAGAGTGTAATTAATGTAGATATTGTGAAAGGTGAAGAAGAAATGAACTATTTTGTATTTCAGTTGTAGCAAGGACGAGTTTCTGAACTAAAAATCATTTGCCTGTGTTAAGTTGGGAACACTTTCCCGTGGTGAAAACCACTCGATATGCTGACTGAGAACAATAATCTATGTGCCTTCACTGTATCAGCCTGTTGTGGGCTTTCAGGTGACGCACCACTCTGGCAGCGTATACTGCTACACAGACACATATAATGCATGTTATGTTTGTGTGTGTGAGTGACCTAGAATGTCCCGGGTCCATGCACACACACAGAACAGTGGGCCTAAATGAACACTAATAACGTGGAACAGAGAGGAATCCCCCCTCTGCTGTAAACTCTGCTTTTCAGTTTGAGCACTGTGAACCTGAAACCTTCTTATCCAGTGTCCATCCTGCTGTTTGTCCAACACACTCCTGCTTACCAAAGGCAACAAATACAGTAAATGTGCACATTACAGTTGGAGTAAGTCCACTTTGAACTCAGTTTTATTCCAAAGTGAAAAAATGCATGTGTTCATCTTTGATGGCGTGGAAGGGTTGGAGGTTATGTTGACACTGATGGATTCACTTCACTGGTGAATTTCTGAATCTTGAGTTCAAAGTGAAAATGATGCCAACTGTAAAGCAGCTTTGCAGCTTCTGTAAGTCAACTCAAAGTCTTGTTTACCACTCACTGAATGCCTTTGTACCATTCATACTGTACAACCCCAGTGTTTTACCCTCCTGTAATCAATGCTGTTGATAAAAGTCCTTGTTTTTTTTTATTGATCCAAGACACTGGAAATGTTTTGTAACATAATGTATATTTATTTTTTATGGTTTTAAGACACTGGAAAGAAAAAATGATTGTGACTGTAAAATTAAAGATGACCTGATGAATTTTTAACCGTCTTGTCTGCCGCCTGTTGCCTGTCTGTTGCCCAGAAGGAAGCACTTGTTGACTGCATGGAGTGAATGCTGGTGACTGATTTATGTCAAGTTACAACAAAGGGCCCAATCACTGATACTTTATTAATACTTTGGAAATGGCACAAGAAAGGGAATCTGTGTAATAATTTGAGGTACAAACTTTAAATGACACGACTTAATAATTTACATGGATTGCTGTAACTACTGGAGGCTAAGTAATGTACTCACAAATTGTACTTAAATACAGTAGATCGGCACTCTGTCACATTTTAAATTAAAAATGTGCCATCTAAATGAATGTCCACATGTCACAGGATGGTGTGCGTGTGTGCCTGTGTGGTTTGTGTCTTCCTCACACCATTTTGCTGATGAGTGTGTGCCCCCTGATTAGCTGTACACATTTAATCAGTAACACCTGTCCACTCTGGGAACAGAGAGAGCTGATTGGTGCACGGTCAGGCAGGTGTGGCCTCTTTGTTCTGGGATTAATTTCTTCCGACAGGTGTGGACACGAGGTGAAGCAGCAGAGACAACTGGCAAGCGGCAGTAGGTCCCTGAGAGGGAGTGTGACTGTGTAACTGAGCCAAAAACCCTGGTGACCAAAATACGGCAACAGAGCATTGCAGGGACCACAGGCAGCAACGAGCCCAAGTGGTGTTGCCTTGGCAGAAGATCATGGTGGGGATCTGTGGGGTAGTGAAGCATACGTGTTTATTTACTGCACATATGAGGGGCATTCGGCGCCACTGACTGCATCAACTCTGCCCTTAATTCAGCCTCTCTGCACAGAGACTCCCGGCTCCTCCTACCTCCTGAACAGCCCGGCCCTGCTCCAAGTGTGTGCTGTTTGGACAAAGAAAAACAAACGTATGAATAAAAAAATAACGTTTCTGTGCACTTATCAACTGACAGCAGCATCTCCGTGTTTCTGAGAAAATGCAAATTTGGAAACTTGCATAAATAATACTAGTGCACACAGTAGCGCCCAACAGCATCTTTTTGTTTTTTTTTCCCAGTGAACATTTATTTACTTCTAGCGAATTATACACTGGGATCAACACTGATTAGAAGCAATTATAAACACAAAAAGTATACTCCACAAATAGTTTTATTATCCCCATGCAAATCTGTATTTTGTACATCATCATTTGAATGAATGCAAAAAGTATATTCACAACTGTAAATAATTTTCAGATGTGTTTCCAATATTTACATTTACTTGCCAACTGGAAAAGTCAACATTTGTGCATTGATCTTCCTGATAAATATTCAGCTGTTGTTCACTGTGTGGAGTCACAAACAAAGCTCTTTCTTCTTCTTTGGCGCTTCCTGTTGCCCTGTGTGTGTTCGGCTCATCATCCAAAACGAGAAAAACTAAATGAAATAAAAAATCTAGAAGTTACTGTAATATTTATTTCTGTATATTGTTTGGAGTCTAGTTTGTGCATCGTTTTTTCAAGGATTATAAGGAACGATGGTGTTGGTCAATGTCTGTTCAAAATGCTGCAGATGTCAATAAATCATCCAAATGTTCCTGTTGTTGTTCTTCTTCTAGTGTCATGATAGTTTTTAATGTGTGAGGTTAATGTTTATGGCCAGCTCTAAGGCAGTGTGGAGATCACTGGTAGCTGTGGCAAAGTCCAGGCGAACTTGTGACACGACACCTGTAACAACCATCAGTCATGTTTTATATGAAAGTCCACAGACATTGACATATAAGTAGCCACATTTAGCAGTGACACTGTATGGATCTTTATGCTATTGAGATTATTAATATTGTTACTGACAACAAGCCAGTTATTGGTCATTATGTTCATTCTGAAAAGGTTGCATTCGCTTCATCACCTCCATTAAATCACATTCATTTGTTGTTATACTGTTTTCACTTACTTTTTTATTTTACATTTTTCATGTATTTTTAGAGGGAGTGTCATCTCAGACGTGGAACTGTTGAGAGCTATTATTCAAGGCTTGAAGTCTCCACAGTTTCATCAGCATCAGTTTGAATTTTAGCAAGTTTTAACAAACATATCTACAACCGGACTGAGCGGCTTTAGGGAGAGCATGGTATGTAGATTCATTTTGTTGGTTTGTTTGAAGACTCTTCTCGACAGCAAGTCATCATAAAATGTTGACCAACAGTTCATTTGCAAAAACAGATAAAAGCCTTTCCTAAAAGGGCAAAACCGCTGCTGTTCGAGTGTTGCTCCTTAGCTGCACCAAAAAGACATGATTTGGGACAATGAATCAAAAGGAGATATGTTTTTGCAAATGAAGCCCTCAGTTGTAGCAAGCTCTGAAACTGAGGGCTTGAAGCGAGCTGTTATTCAGCTTTTATTTCATTGTTTAAGGTAAAAAGAAAAGCTGTCCAAACATCCAAACCTTGTCTTTTCTTAGGATTGGGAAAGTTATCAGGATCCCACTGACAAGTTCACTGCCATGAGTCCACCTGTGAGTGCAGCACCCAATGAGGATCCTCAAGAAACCACCACAGACACCTTGTCCCCAGTCCCTGACAACACAAGTGAGACATCCACTGAATCAGTGGTAAGGCCTGCAGACAGTGCACCAAATAGAACATGACTGAGGGAAATTAATCCAAAAGAAAATATGTTTTTGCAAATGAAGCCCTCAGTTTTAGAGCTAAGTTAGTGCACATTTCAGTCACATGTATTGACATAAGAATACAAGTGGAAATACACACATATAGGACATTGTACTGTAATACTGTTGGCTCACATCCTTCACCAGTTATTGTTTCGATAAGACTGTAAAAATCTAAATATAATTATATGTATTTCTTGTCTGCTGAGGTTTAGTTTTAATTCAATTTACCTAGCTACCTATTTTATACAATGATAATATATCTGTTTATTTTCACAAATAATTAAATACTGTTTGGCTTTTGTTTCATTGTTTAAGGTAAAGTGGCGAGCTATTCAAACATCTAAACCTTTTCTTTTTTCAGGATTGGTTTCAGTATTATAATGTTGATGTCATCATGTTTTATCTGAGTTCAGAAGAGGCGGAGTATTACACAGGTAAGACAGCAACACACATACTTCAGAAACTTCATTCAGTTTTCCTTGAGTGCTTAAAAAACCCTCTGAACCCTTCTGGATGCATCTGACCAACAGGTATGAGAAAATTATTGTATTGTATGTATTATAAAAAAAAAAAATTAAAATGTGATCCTGTTTCCAAAAAGGCAAATAGAAGGTACATAGAAACAGAATGTGATGATTTGCCAAACATTGATACCTCACATTTAATTGAAAGTAGCTCAAAGACAACATATCAAATGTTGAAATTGTTTTTGAAAACGATATCAACAAAATGATAACACATTTCAAAAAGTTGAGACAGTGGCAACAAAACATCTCACAATGAATGAGGCAACAGGTCAGTAACATAGGTGTAAAAAGAGCATCACAGAGAGTTTTGTGAAGTAAACATGGGGAGGGGTTCACCACTCTGTGACACACTGCGCTGGCAAATAGTGCATGAGGAGCAGAGCGCAGCTGCTTCACAGTTTGCCTCTGTAGTCCAGTGTTTGTTTGGATCAGTGAAACATGTCACAAGTAAAGTGAGAGGAAATGATCTCATGCTGCAGACCGCTGCTTGTATGTTGCATATCTGATGAGACAAACCCTGAAGTGCTCATCTCCCAAAGCCTTCTCCTCACTGCCCTGATTCAGTATGGAGAGCACTTGATAGCTGCCCAGCATCTCGAAACTTGAGGCTGGCTCCAAAAGCAATTCAGTCCCTACAGGCCCTCATATTAAAATGCCCAACTGTACAGCTTTCGGTGTCCATAGCTATTTAGCTGTAGCTAATCTGTTCTTGACAGCTGTGACAACAGGGGAAAGATTTGCACATATCTCGTTTAGATTATATTATGGCTTAATGTTGCGTAAAATTATGGTCAGGGCTGTTTTGAGGGACAGGTAGCTGCTATGTGTCACCAACCAGGCTTCATTCTGCCCACCTCAGCTCCATCCACACTCCGAGTCTTTGCCCATTTTTGGATTAGCTGGGAGCTTGGCAGAGCTGGGCTCTGCAAAGATGCCGACGGCCAGAGCCTTTTAAAATGCTAAAAGATCCTTTTGTGTCAATTTTATCCCAACAAAGATCACTGATTCTTCTTCATGAATGCAGTCTTTGTGTCTCGATTAGATAAAGTTGCTCTAATTCAGATGGGCAAAGGCAATATTCAGTGAAGAGAGCCAACCCTATTCCTGATCTGATGCATGATCTCTGAATGTGCCTCTGGAAAAGTGGACTTTTGAAAATGCACAAATTAATTTGCTGCTCTGAGAACCCTCCACATTGAGTGGTGGGTAGACTTGATAAATGCAGTCCATTTACCATTTAATTCTGTATATTTTACATGATAGAGAAGTCCTATTTTCATAGCAGCAAAATAATAATACTGTGGATTCAAGAGAAGGATGAAGGGATGGATAAATAGACAGAAGTTTAAAATGAATTAAACAAAGATGAGAGGTTTCAAACAGAGGTGCACCCGGCAGGCCTGTGTGTGGAGATGGTTTCCATACAAGGTAATGTATGGGGAGAGCAGTGTTAGTGTCTCAATCTGTCCTGTGCCTGGTGATCAGAGCCCCACTGACTGGCAGTGTGAGGCAGATTAAACTGTTCAGTGAACTTACTGTACAAGTCAGTTTACTATAGGTGTGTGAGAAGTTCATGGCTGACTGCTCTACTGTGGACCTGAACCGAAAACACAAGAGGCATGTGTGTGTATCAGAGTGTGTGGGTGGTTTGAGCTATGGGTGTATCTGTCTGAATGACCGTGTTAATCCTCACAGAACAATGGTGGCAGCCAGTCTCAATAAATCCCTTCACTTTGATCCAAATTGTTGCAGGGCACACATGTGTACACACACACAAGCACGCACACAAATGCACTTACACATAGACACACACACACATGACTTCCCATGAGGCTGTTTTTGCACAGAATGAACAAACAAAGTTTTAATAAGTGAGCAGTCTGTGCTAAACTAAGCTAACCAGCTGCTGGCTGTAGCTTCTTGAAAGTGAACAAGGGTATTTCCCAAAATGTCAAACTGCTGTTTTCAAGTTGCAGAAAAAATCTTGAATTATTACTGGTGTAAATTAAAAGTATGAATGTACTATTTTCCCCACATTATTTACAGTTTTCCACCGCTCAGCCCGCTGTACAACCCGGCACTTTGCTCATTCCGAGTTAAGCTGGCAATCCTCAGCTCCTCACTTTAATGTTTGTCTGGAGGAATTTGTCTTCAGCCATATGTACCAGATTAGGGGAGATGCATTTAAGTGTCGATAGATCAAAAAGCTTGGCAGAGGTAAAAGGTTGCCGAGGTCAGATAGGAGCATGAATGCTCCTGTTACTTTAAACTGGGCTGAGATGAAAGTGAATTATATCACTACAAGATGTGGAATCCCTCTTTCCCCCCTCCGTGTCTTAGAATAGGTAAGCTAGGTGAACTCATGTTACTGACTAATGGGTTTTTGAAGGGTTAGATGCTACGTCAGAGCCTGGAAACTGTAACTGTGCCAAATCCACCACGCAAACCAACACACAAGCAGCCTGTTGCTACTGGGTATTGCTAAGTAAATTATTGTGAGCAGGCAGAGTGAAAGGGTAGACGAGGAGGTCAGGTTTCAAAAAGCTACTGGGTGCTTAGTTCTTATGGAAACTGAAGCCAGTCCTCCCCTCAGGTGACATAAGGTGCAAAGATGAAGCAAGGACTTAGGACATAGGTGGCATGTCAGACTATGACTATGATGGTCCTCATAACTGAAAGCATGACACATGTTTACAGCAGCGAAATTATTCCACATTAACTTCCACAGCAGCATTAAGCCTGTGAAAGGTAACAGGGGTCATTTTGTCAGGTGGTCTATTTTTCACATTGGAATAAAACCTTTGACTTGAAACCTGAGGAGTTGAGTTGGCACACGTTACTAGTCTCTATCAGAGTGACCCTCTGCCCTCTTCTTTATCTCTGTTCCATCACAACCAGGCGAACTAAATAATTCAGACTCACAAGAGCCACAGTTGGCATCCTGTTAAGGCTACTGTGCTGAACAAGATCAGGTCAGAGGAAAGAGGATGACTGATGCAATCCTGCCATCTACTGGTGAGGAATGCAAAGCCCCATGGAGACCAAGAGTGTGGTGCTCTGCTCTTCAGAGGACAGTTATGAAAAGGACCAAAGGACAAGAGGAGTCCCTCACAGTGAGACTTTTAAAATGAAGCACTTTTGTTTAAATTAATACACTCAGAGGTCTTGCTGCTACTGCCTTGTGTGGTCTGGTATGAGCAGTGGCTTACATTACAAAGCTAGTTTAGGTTTGAAAATTAAGGGCAGGTGAAAAATCTCAGAAATCTAGCCATCCATAGAGCATCTAAACTGGCAGCAATACGAATAGTCAAATATAAACAGCTATGTCAAATGTACTGCATTAATTACATTTTTTTTAGAAGTTAAACCAAATGATGCTGTTAGTATTTAATCAACCATCTTATCCAAATGTGTTTTGCATCCATGCACAGCCTCGTCATCCATCCTCCCCTTCCTCCCAACTGTTCTATAATTGACTCTGAATGCTCTGCCAGTTGCATAAGACACGCATGGTTGTGCAACCCTCTAGAAAATACGGGTTTGGGATTAGGAGGTTTATTACAGGGTTTCTAAATGAGCGCAGAGGGGGGATTTGGGAAATCTCAGCAGCGGTACTTTTGCTAGAAGACATCTGAAGAGGATCACAGGCCAGAAACCCATATTGTGTGTGTGTGTGTGTGTGTGTGTGTGTGTGTGTGTGTGTGTGTGTGTGTGTGTGTGTGCAAAGTATGACTAAGGGGAATCCCGTGTAAAAGCACTAGTCCTCTTGTTTGCAGCACAATCTCTGATGACGACACAAACCCTGAGTGGTTTCCCATTCGGGCTTACAGTATTTACAGATCAAGTCATTTCCAGTGATACGGCATCTGCCACTGAAATAACCTGCAAGAGATAAGAGTCTGCATTAGACAGCAGTAATATGCAAACAAGCGCACTGAATGCCATAGATGGTTATTTTTGCCTTCAAAATGATGATCTAACAGGGATTAATAAAGAATTCCTTCTTGATTATACTCTGCCTACAATAAACCATCACCAAGTTTGAACATATATTTATGACATTTATGTAGATTGTTCATGTGAATGTATAATTAGACTAAGCCTCATACATAACATAGCTGGGAGTTTTGGAATATTCTGATCCTCTTGTGTATGTAAACGTGGGTGGACAACACCCTCAGAGACACCACAGTAAAATGCAGTTCACTACAACATCACTTCTAAGAATGGCCTGAAAGTTGATAATTAACAATTTTCTGACACTGTCCAAAAATTGATATGCTTATTCAAGGCTAATTTACTATTGCATATGATTGTCCAGGTGTATCTGATATATAAAAAATGCCACATACCCACATCTAGACTGTAAGAACTGATTTTTTTTGGCCACTTGGGGGCAGCATAAAGAAGCCACTCAACACCTTATAAACTGATATTACCAAACAAGTTTGCAAAAAGGCACATCCAGCAGATATGTAGCAACGTTATGATTCATTTGGAGTTGTCTGGCAAATGACAGTCTGATATTAAGTCTCCTTCTAGCTCTGTTTTGGCCTCTACCAACTCTGGAGAAAAATATCTGACTCTTTTGCTGTTGCCTGTCTGCTGTATGGTTCACTCTTCACTGTGTCCTTGCTGTTGATCAGTAATGCAAAGTACTGTAAAGAAAAACTCTGAATATCCCATTTCTGCTCTCTAAAGGTCTGCAGAAAGAACTCAAAGACTTCACATGAAAAGTCCTCTCTCTCTCAGTGCTCCAGGCATTTGCCTAGGCAAATGTGAAGGTTAAGCCTTCCTTTATATCAGTCATTCAGCCTTCAGCAGCAGCTTAAGCCACACAAACATGGACTTCTCGTCAACAGAAGCTGCACCTGGGAGAGGGTAAGACACTGCTTTGACTTTCTGTTTCCTTTATATTTTATAAAAAAAAGAAAGAAAGAAAGAAAAGAAACCAAGAATCATGTGGAAAAATGATGCTTACACTTGAAAGTCTGAATGCTAACATGTTAAATTCTTATGTAGGCTGCTCACAGACAGTATGTCTGTGGTGAGGAGGTGGTGGCAATGCAGCAGCCGCAGGACAAACCAGGCCAAAGCTCTGTTGAGGACAAGACCACACTGATCCTCCTTGGCCTCATTGGTAGTCTGACTGCAGACATAGAAAGCACTTGTGATTACTTCCCGGTAATCTATGGTCTCATCTCAGGGGTCAGGAGTCAGTTGACTCATGTTTCTCTGTCTCTCACTTTCGATCCATCTCACTGTTGGGCCCTTCAAACCCCTCTTCTTTTTGTCCATTTGAATTCAAATGCATTCACAGCGTAAGTGTGGTGACAAGAGGGTTTTCAGAAGAATCTGTTAACTCAAGGCCACTTCATCACTTAGACCTACAATTGCTGAGGAAGGGGGATAACTGGGACTCCAGTGAAGACTCCCAACTCAGATTCTGCTACTTGAAAAAAACTCTGCAGGAGGAGTCTCACAGACAAAACAAACATGCAAAGGTTAGTGCTTCAAAAACTCTCATGTTTTTATTATGCAATTTTATTTTATGATGTGTTTAACATATTTCCTTTGCAGGAATAATGCTGCTCAAGCTCAAGATGACATTAATCTGTGGACTTATTTTAGACATAAGCCCACAGCAGGTTTTAGTTGAGGTCAAACAGAGAGTGACCTGTAGTGACCTTGATGAGGTGGTAGAGGAACCCACCTATAAACTTAAGAAATACCTTTTAACCACTAGATTAGATGGAATTGTAAATGATCTAAATTTATGGTTACATCATAGTTTGTGAGATCATAGTAAGTTATGAGGCTATAGTTTCAGTATTCTTAGACTAAGCATTTTCAGTATTTTTCCCACCAGAGAGGGCACTGAAATAGCATTTGGACTCTGGAAAATAAATGGTAATACTTTTATCAACCTCTCTAATCTGACTCTCAAACATCTGCAGAAATTTCTGGGAAGTTGAAGAATGCATCATTGCAATTTGGCTCTAATTACAGAAAAAAAACAAAAACACAGTTATATGATAAATTACAGTGGCAGAAAATTTCATATCTAACTATGAATAATAGTGATCTCAGAAGCCCATATCTGGATACAATCCTAATCATAGCAAAACTATTTGAAAATTTTGTACAGTCTGCATTCAGAGTGAATGAAAAATGACATTAATTGGGTGTTTTCCCATATGCATTCAAGCAGTTTCATATATGCTTCAACAGAGGAGATAAAGGCTGAGCTCACTGCACCGCAATAACATTATTATTCGTCTTTTGGGGTTGATTTACTGTAACGCTCAACTACAGGACAATAAGGCCATTGTTTGCCCACCTGTTTTATCATTTAACACTGTATGAGAGTGGGCGCCTCTGGGCGGTGGCGGGGAGAGCCGTTTCCTGCCTCTCGCGGCCCCTTTAAGAAAGCAGAGCCGAGCGCTGACGAAACATCCTCGGCCCTTTTCGTTGCTCGTATCTGCGAAATCAACAAGAGACGGAGTCAGCCGCGTATCCGCAAGCTCCGGGCCAACGGTGCTGGACAGGGCAGCTCTTCCCAAGCAGGAGGGACGCAACTGGTATTTTTTTTCCCGTCTAAGCGTCTGCCTGTGTAACCGCTCAACACTCAGCAGGAGACGACATTCGGTCGGCGTGCGGAAAGCAGCGGATATCGTGGGGATGGAGGGACCGAGTGTGCCGTTTTCGCCGTGAGACTGGCGCTAATTTGGACGTCCTGAGCAGCAGGTGTACTGAAGGATAAGACTAAAGGCAATCTCAGTGTTCATGAAACTTTGCTACGATTTACGTGCTGGGTAAGAAGGCTTGTTTTTCCCTCTTTATAACGTTCTTCAAATCTCCATTGTTACAAAATAAATAAAAAATAAGGGTATTGTTTTCTGTCAGCCGTCTGCCCCGCTGTCTCTTCTTCGGGGTCACCCCGAAATGCGACTTATTCGGTTTTCATGTCGTGTCTTATGTTACCCATAAAAAAATGTCCGATCGTTTGAGGCTTTGTGAAGCCGTTAACTCGAGGCCTAACGTTAAACTCTGGCGTTTTAATTCACTCGCTGACTCACTCCATCCGCTAAAATAGCTTGAAACAGACACATTTGTGTTCAACAAAGCAGTTTGGCCTTGAGCTGGTCGTGAAAAGCCAAGTCTAACGGTCGCTAATACAGTAAAAAGAAAAAAACAACAACGTCCATTGCTGCTTTTAAAAGGACCGTTTCGGGGGTTTTTGTGTTTTTTTTTTTAACCCCCAAACACATTTAAAAGCGCCGTTACTGTATAGCCTAGCTACTTTGTGTTCATATCTCTTAAAGAATTGGCAGCCATTGAGTCAGTGCTTCATTCATAAGTCACATTATGCAAATTAAGTTGTAGACTTTAAACTTGGTCTGAAATCTACACTTTATCTTACATTTTGTCAAAGTTGCCAATGTGCCTGAAGCGCATAGAGATTTGAAAATTCTGGTGTGCTGTGTTCAAAGACGGTGGGAGCTCTGACACCTTAGATTTGAGAGGACTGTTTTAAAGGGTGCTGTTAAAGGAAGATTAATTTCCCATTGATTTCAGTGGGGAAGTGGAGACAGGCTTTTGTTTCATGCCCTGAAGTAATCCCACCTTGTTCCCCTCACACAAAGTTCAAATTTGGTTACACATTGACCTGACTCAACACTGTCCATCCAACTTGACAGAGAGGGCAGATTGACCAGTTATTCAGGAAGCATTGATTGTTTATATCCTTGTTTATGTAACTGCTTGGTGAAATAATAGCAGCAGAGTAGGAGGGCTGCAGCATTGAAGGCAGGGATGGAGGGCAGGAGCAGCAATGTATTGTCATGCTGTCTCTCGTAGCTCACGCCTACATTTTGACACAGAGTGTGAGTAAATGTCACCTTACAGACTGTGGTCTGACTGTGCCCTAAAGCAGGATGCCAGAAAACACTCATGTTTGTTGTTGTTGAAAGCACTACAACAGAGTTCTGTCATGTCAGTTGTTGGTACTCTCTTCACAATTGCAGTTGCAGTGGTGTTGATAGCTACATTTCTATTAGTCGATTAGTTGTTTGGTCTATAAAATGTCAGTAAAGCCAAAGATGGCATCCTCAAATGTTTAGTTTTGTCCACAGCCCAAAGATATTCAGTTCACTGACATGGAGGAGCAAACAAAACCTGGAAATGTTCAGACTTAAGAAGCTGGAATCAGAGAATTTAGATTTTCTTTCTTTAAAAATTGCTCAAACTGATTAATCAGTTATCAAAGCAGTTGGTGATTGGTTTAATGTTTGACAGCTAATCAGTTAATGGACATTGAACTCTAGACACCATGCATGTGACTTATCATGTCAAAAACACAAACTGAGTGCAAGCATTCAAAGGCTGCTCTGACATAAAATAACATGGACGTGATGTTGGCCTTGAAAAATGCATGCCGTAACTGACTTTTATTTTTGTTCCACCAACTGCATGTTGCCCAGAGGCTTGCATTAGTGGGCGAGATAAAAGCTAATGCATTCAACTTGTTCCTGGGATTACTTTATTATTCTTGTGTCCAAATTTGTTGACTGGGACTCCAGTGAAACCCTTGTTTAGCCTCCAACCACAAGCAGTGCAGAATATGTCTAATAGGTCTAATTAAAGTTCATATCTCCACTCTCCCTCCTTCTTCCTGCTTCATCCCCAGGGTTGGCATCAAATGAAAATAAGAGGCTTGATGAAAACATTTACAATAACAGTGTGTATTCAGATTGAGACTGTGTACAAACTTCAGGGGAAGCTTTGGTATTTTTTAACATGGACCCTACTTCCCCTATGTTTTTGTGGTGTAAGTGACTGAATATTTTTGAAATTGGTCCATTGAGTGAGAACACTGCAGCCACGAAATAGGCAGCAATATAATCCTTCCAGGCAACTGCGTACACTAAAAGTGTTTGTTTGTGCCATTGACGGCTGCAGATTGTTGTTGAAATGAAATGGTTTTCTCTCCCCTTCACCTGATCCAGTTTGTCTGTTATTGTGTCTCACCAAGTCTCGCTCAAGGAGAAGTTCCGCCACAACGTCGTGTTTCAGAAAGACATCAGTGGCAACATGAGAGTTGAAGAGACGAATGCTGGAAAGAGTTTGCTGTGTTTGAGTACAGAGAGCGTACTTCAGTGTTATCTGAAAGATTTTCAATGTCGTGGCTGAATATTTAGCTGATTTCTACAAACAAGTAAACGACAAATCACCTCTCGCAAGACTTCAGAACATGACGTCTCCTTGTGCCAGACCTGGTCAGACACAATGACAAACAGACTGGACGTACATTGATGGTGCACAATTGCCCGGAAGGATTGCATAGCAGCTCGTTTCACGGCTGTCAGCTGCAGCGCCCTCACTCAACACTGTACCAGTTTCTAAAATTGTCGTCTGCATTAGTCACTTAGACACAAAAACAGTGGAAAATATAGTCCAGGGTGAAAAGTTTCCCTTTAATAAGAATGTGGATGCTTTGCAGCTGCTTTTATCAGGCATTATTGTGTTGTCCTCTGTTAGAATGGCACCTGGCAGCATACTTAGTGTCATTACAAACAGATATTACTCAGCATGGCTGTAGCCTGATTTTTTTTTTTCCTTCTGACCATCTGTCATTTCATTATGAATGCAGGAAAGTGAGCTAAACAGAAGTTGAAGCTACTCCTTAGAACATTCCAGTCAATGCTGTTAAATGAGATTCTTAAAGGTCAACTCTCTCTATGTCACAGTGCGTTATGAAACCTGGAAAAGTTGAGATTAGCTCTGCAGGTTAGTCTCTTGCTATACTGAGCCTGTTTCTACAGAAACCAAGCCCCGTGGATAATGATGACAGGATGGTCTTATGTGGTTTTATGCAACACTTTCGAGGTAGAGCACCTGTAAAAGGCGTCAAGGTTTGCATCAGTCACCAGCGGAAGCGGAAACACCACATTGTGGCATTTCCATCTAACAAGCTTTCTGTTACTCTTAAACAGAACCTGGCTGCCTAAAGAGAGCACACTTGTGCAAGTGGCCTACTTGTGTGAGTGCTCTAGCCTGCATTGTACTCAACAGTATATGGTTGTTTCCACTGCCCCCCCCACCCACCCATTTCATGCATGGTTGATAGGCAACAGTTATACAGGGTGTAATTGTAGAAAGGGCTACTCACATCTCATGTGGCTATACTGTGCCGTTCTCCTATAGATGTAGATAGCCAGGGGTGAAAGTAAAGCCGCTTGACTAGTTAGTAAAGTAAGATGAGTGTGTTGTTGAACAGCTGAGAACACTAGGGCTTATTAGCCTACCATTTGCTGTCCATTATAAGACAACCACATTGATACTCAACTGAAAGTATCCATGTGCTAACACATGAAGGGTTAAGGTTAGGGTAATCACATTGATGACTGTAATGGCTCTCATAAAAATGCATTATTATGGTGACCAACAAGTGAGTTAAAGTGAATTCCTTTACAAGAAGCTATGACCTTGAACAACAACAGTTAGTCAAATTATTGATAATTCCATCGTCAGAAAGTTAGATAACTATGTTTTGGCAAAATTTGCTGAAATAAACTGCTTCCAGCTTCTGAGAAGTGATTATTTTTCTGGTTTTCTCAGTCGTGTTGTGGGCTGTTGGTTGGACAAAACAAGGCAATTTGAGATTCAGCCTTGGGCTGTGGAAACTCGTGATGAAACTCTTTGTTGATATTCTATTGACCAAAGGATTAATTGCGAAAATAATCACTAAATGAAATGATAACAAATCATTAGTTGCGGCCAACTGTGATTACACTCATTAACCTATATTGTTTTTATTTCATTTAAACAAAATTATTTCCTGTCTCGTAACTTGACCAACAATGAACATTTTAAATGATTGTTTCTTCAGTGCCAGTTTTGTATTACGTATGCTCAAGTAGAAACTACAGTTGGAGTGTTTGATGATTCCTTTTTTGTTGCGTGTTGTAAGAAGCGCTGATGTAGACTAAAGGGCATTAGACTGCCTCTTAGCATGAATGACTGTGGTTGGCTGTTGCAGTGAGTGTGACCTGTGTGACCAAGAGTAACCTCCAGCTACTGCAGGTCATTAGCAGAAGATTACTCAGACAGGCATAAGCATACACACTAGCACACTTAGATGCAGTATATCAGGCTTGTACAGTGGATACACAGTACACACCAGGCTTGTAAAGGTACTCACCCTTAACTAATGTATGCAGAAATAAACAAACACTATCCATCCACGTGTGTGCGTGGGTGTGTGTATTTTTGCTACATGGATGTTTTGTCTCATTCAAATGTGCGTGCATATCTTTGCCTCTTTGTTGTTGCACCAGCCTCTGCCCTAGCTGGTGTGTTAACAGTGACTTATGGTTAGGTAAAGGTGGATGGCGGTGTTTTTGTGTTAGTACATAACTGCGTAAATGTATCGTGAGGCCTGTTTGTGTGCATTCCCACAGTAACATTCACATAGTGATCAGACCTTGAGCTTAAGGCCCGTCCTCCTCCTCCTCCTCCTCCTCCTCTCCTCTTTTCATCTTTTCATTCTCTTATTTAAGATGGTGTTGCAGTAGAAACTGCCTCTGGACTGGAGAAAGACATACTTAAAAGAAGGAGACAGATAAAGGAGAGGCAGTCTGAAGAAGACCTCAGTGACAGGAGGCAACGAATAACACGGAAACAAGTAATGTGTCTTAAACACGAGCTGAATTTATAGAGATTATGTCTGTGTTTCATAAATATTGTTTACAGGCTTAGTCGAGCTTTGTTTATTTTTCAATGCAAAATGTGAATTTCTGGGGTGGGTTTCGAAACAGTAAATGTCTTAAAACTGATGCTTTTATTAATCTCTGTTGCCAGGGCTTTGTTTTGTGGTAGGTAACTCGCTGGTAGTTTGAGCTGACCAGAGGCTCACTGAACTGTAGCACTGAGCGGGTTGCATGTGGAATCAGGCGGTTCTTGTGAGAACGGATTTCACTGTGACAGGTGTCTAGACAAGAGGAGGGAAGTGTTTATTAAGCTGCCACTCACCACGTTTCCACTCACCCCTCAGCGGAGAAAGATCAACCCACCAGTCACCTCTGTATTTGCCTCTTATATGTGGCTACCTCGTGTGGGTCGGGGTGTCTACATGAGGAACCAAAACACATGTTTTCAGTTCACGCACAAAAACCTTTTGCCGCTTTAGTTCTATCTATTGGTCTGACGTGAGGAGAGATGGAGAGTCAAGGAAACATTTTTAGATAAGGGGACGTCCTTTCCCTTCAAACATAATCTCAAGCAGCGTCAGCCTCTGATGATGACAGCAGAGCTGGATGATCTGTCAGCTGCTCTGCTGTGTAGATCTTTTCATACCTTGGATTTAATATTTGCACAGATAATGTGAATACTGTCCAGTAAATAAGGATGAACAGTTGCCACTGTCAGCTCTATTAGTTTTTCATTTTTTTCCTCTCCTCTCACATGACAACACAGAATGTGATATAGTCATAATTACTAAGAGGAAGTTGAGAAGCAGAGCCTTTGAGCATCCTTTGTGATAGCAGACCCAAATGACAAAGCGCAGCAGTCACAAAACAACACAGTCATGTTGACGACACATTCTGTGGCTCCATGCTCAGCTGCTGCAAAGGATGATGGATTATTGTGACAAGTTTTTGACAGGGCATTCGGTCAAATCAGGAATGACCTCGTAGAGTAGTACTACAAGGGGTTCTCGTTTCATTCAGTCAGCACGTCTCATTCAAAGAAAAGACTTACCGGAGGTGGTGGCTAAAAAGTCAACACGTCAGAATTTAATAGGCTGGGGACATTTACGAACCAGCAGCAGCAGCAGCAGCAGCAGCAGCAGCGAGGAGACCATCATTAGTGTTTGCTTGCAGATGCTTTGCCAGAAACAGTTTACCACCTGTTGTACTTTAAAAGTGGCTCCCATTTCAATGCTAATCATGATCTATTTCTCATTTGTACTGTAGTTGGCTTGTATTGGCTTACTTATGGTGAGCATTAATGAGGTCATTTATCCTGTCTGTATCGGTGGGATTCATTTTACTGCAGTATCCGACTACTGGTGCTGAATGCAGAGGAAGAGCTGCAGCGGCTTGACTCCTGTGACTCCGCTTGTGATGACACATCCAGCTCCCCGTTCTATCTGTCATCATTACATCTCGGCCCTTGATACCAAAAACACAACCATTAAGCCTTTCACAGCCTCTCACAGCCACCGCCACTGTTCGCGCCATGGAAATGAAATCAATAAATGGGGTCAGCAGATCTGCTGCTGTCAACTGTTTGCCAGGGGACTGAAAGGATGTGGTTGTCAAGGCTCTGAGAGGGTTACTGGTTCCATCATCCTGTGTAGGCCGAAAGGGAGAGCAGAACTTTCACCTTTAATGCTTAAATAATTGGTGGCATCACATGCTAAACTATGATGAAATGGTAAACGTTATACCTGCTAAACATCAGCTTGCCAGCACTGACATAAGCATGTCAGGGTGTGTGTCACAGAGCTGCTGCTATGGCTCTAGACTTGTCCTGTTTGGCTAAATACCGATGTGGGTATTGAAAGGAGATTGTACGTTTTTGAGACCTGGGCTGACTTAAATAGCACGGAAACATTCTCAGGATTGTTTTATCAGCTTGATATAATACATGGTTTAAAAGAGATTATTTCTTTGTTAATAAATGACTTTTTGGCAAATCAAAGAAATGTTTGTTCATGCATAGACGATATTACATATAAATGGGAATATTTCCTTATTTGTTGCAGTTACAATGCTCTATGGTCTTTTCTGCATTTTGTCACCATCGAATGTGGAAGTCCAGTTTGTGGCAAAGGGAAGCGTTACCACACTGCATATTAAGTTTTAATAAGGTCAGAAGAGAAAAAAAAATTTGAAGCAATCCATTTTCCACACAGCCACACCAACAATAACCCCTGTGTTTTGTGCCCGCACAGGGTTGCCGTCCGCCATGTTAAGGTAAAGCCCAGGTGCGCGGTGTTGACCATGCTAAAGCGCCTGGACAAGATCCGCTTCCGAGGCCCCAGGACGAGAGACGACTTCCCGGATCTGGCCGAGTCGCCACCCGCCTCCGACAACGAATGTAGCGACGACATGCAGCTGAAGCCCAGAGCAGCTCTGCGAGACACAGAGGACCTCCTGCGAGACCCTGTGAGTGCTCATCCTCCATGTGCTTATGTGTGTGTGTGTGTGTGTGTGTGTGTGTGTGTGTGTGTGTGTGTGCGTGTGTGTGTGCGTGTGGGTGTGTGTGCGTGTGTGTGTGTGTGTGTGTGTGTTTGACCAGGGCTTTTTTAAAATTTTGATTTCCTGTTGTTTCTTTTGCTTTTCAGCATTTTTCTTTAATTTTACTTAGGTTTATGTCCTTCCCCTCTTTTTATATCTTTCTCTGTCTGTATTTATCACCCTTGTACTCCTACTGAGTGAGCGATTATCTTGCTTTTGTCTGACATACATGCATTTAGCTTTGACTGGCAGGGACGAATACACATGACAGTGTTGTTTTTTTTAATTCAATTCAATTCAATACAATATTCCTTTATTCGTCCCACAAGGGGAAATTCCAGATTTAATGTACACATGAGTTATTCCACCTGAAAAGGATACTCTGAAATCAGAATGACACAAAACAGCTGAGGCAGAGGAATATGCAGTAGCTGTTGTTCCACCTTCCTGATGTTTTATTAGCCATCTTAATAAATGCTTAGGGCTCAGAAAATCAGTTTTATTTAATCCCACTTGTTTTTAAGTTATACTCAAAAGAGATGAAGAAATATGGAGGACTTGGTTGCCATGATAAAGAAAAATGGAGGAGATGGCAGCAATAAATAAGGAAAATAAAGATGACAATCACCAGCAGAAACAGTGAAAGCAGTGGTGAGATGCACAGATATTGGATGGCAGGAATGGAGAGAAGGAGAGAAAAGATTAAAGCAGTAGAAAGTGATAAAGAAGCCTAGAGGACAGGAATTGAGCCTCAGATGATTGGACCCTGAGATGTCTAGAGGAGAGGAGATGGACAGGATGAAGAGAGCTCACCAGCCATGACAGAAAAAACAATCCACATCAAGTTTTCTGACATTTCTTCCTCCCACACTAGAAAGTGTTCATATTTCATGGAATGTGCAGCTCTCTCTAATCCTTGTTATTGACTTAAACAGCAGTATTGCCGTCATCATCATGCTCATGCATCGATAGGAAGATACTCCGATAATAAACACTGGATTAGTCACTTGATTGTATCATTTCCTGAACGAAGGCCCGAGGGATCTGTGTCGCACTTTCATTTTCTCCCTTTGTTTCTCCTCAAATAGACAGCTGATATGACTTCCCATTCAAAGCTGCACAAGGCCCAGTGGTGAATGAGTGGTGCTTAGAGATAAAATACATCATTAGATCATAACAGGCCTCAGTGTACAGACATAAGAATAAAACAATATTGAACTGTGCTTTTTCATTTGGTTCTGGAGCATTTTTAGTTTTTTTAATTAGTGATCCGGCTGAGTATGGCCCCTTGTGGCATACTCTGTGGGCACGTGTCAGATTTGTCTGTACTTGCATGTGTGTGCGCAAGCCCGTATTTGTGAGTTGACGTTTGTCTGTCTGTATGTGCACTGGTGTTTGCCTGCATGAGCACAAGCCCACTGGGAAGGCATCGCCCACATCACGGCACTGATGAGTCACACTCCAAAGCCCCAGAATAGACCAAGCTGGCTCTTATCCCTGCTGGGACACACAAACACACATACACACACAAGCATGCATGCACACACACACACACACACACATGCACACACATACACATACATACCCACATACATACATGAAGCATGCACTTTCTCCCAGAAAAGATGCAGTTGCATTCAATATCAGCTTGTTGGAAATCTCATCTTCCCTGTGTAGTGCCCTTCAAAGGCCCCTACTGGCACACTGGAGCCCACCCAGACTGCACTGATATCTCACCACTCTACAGAATCCGATCACGTGACCTAGCTCTCAACCTCACCTTCATTACCTCATCTGTTAAAAGGAGGACAGAGTGTGCCCTTTGGCTGCAGAATACATGCACCGAGACTTTTTGACAAACTAGCTTGTGTCATCCATACTAAATAGGTAAAATGTCACTGAGCAGATGGTGTTCAGTCATTGCACAGGCGACTGCATACGACCTCATTGGCCTCTGCCCACTCTTCCTGCTTGATCAGGTGGCTTCCTCACCGCATTTGTCATACTTTGTGTGATCCTTTCATTTATCTAAAGAGCACATTAGGTATGATGATGCAATGCAACCCAAGACAAAGCACAAAGTAATATGGAAGAAATCACATCATTATAAAAGACCTGTAGTGGATGATGTGTAGAATCTGATCTGAGAGATGTTAGAGAGACCAAACCTTAATATGTTAAATCCACAGCAAATATCTGAAGCCTGATTCATGGAATTATTATTATTATTGTTATTGAATAATGAGCATTCCTACCAAAAATGCGTCTAAGCATCTTCATCTACATATTTTGTCTGCTGTATATGTTTTACATTTGGATTAGATGCGTTTGATTTTCAAATGAAAAGTCACACTGTCGGCTATTTGACTTTTGAAATAATACTTAGAACAGCTGAACAGCACTTCAACATGCCTCTCCATGCTGAAATCTCACTGGGTAATGAGTACTTGGGCTTGTAATCATACCCTTAGGATTTAGAAGCAAGTCTCATATCTTTTTTTCAGTTTCACAGTGCAGGCTAAAGATCAGTTCTACAATGGCAGAAAAATCCTAAAACAGTTCACTTCAGTAATCGCTTTGGATTACAGTTCTGAACAGTAATCTCTTCATTGAAATGTAAACTGAAGTCAAACCAGTTTTTTTTTGTACAGCTTTTGACTTAGTAGCCACTCCAGAATATATAATGTGTAGGTTTAAATTTACCGGCTAACTGTATGAAGAGCTGCGGATTGCACTGGCGATTGTGGTTGTCCTTAACAAGAAGACAGTTGCTTAAATCTCTGTGGTGGTTTTGATAGGAAATTTGAGGAAATCACAGGCTTACAGGAAATCAGATTGGATAGGGAGGGTGGTGTATGATTTCACTGGGGGGGGGGGGGGGGTATAAAAGTGAAAGTAGAAAAGTAGAACAGGCAGTTTAGATAATATAATGTCTGTCAAGAAGTGTATAACAACATTATCAGTTACATTGCCAGCATTTTTTGTCATTAGCAGAGGACTCCTCATTCCCCCTCATATGCTCATTTTAGATAATTTACATGTTTTTCTCAATACTGTTAATGATTTAACAGTATACAAGTAATGTAGCATGATGTGCCATAAACGCCTGATATTCACAAGCAGTTAACATGTTCTTCTCTGGACAGCTTTACAGTCACACATATCACACCAGTGTCCATTGTGTAAAAACCCTTCTCTGTTAATTATTGGACATGGCTGATCAAAACGTACCACCGCCACCAGCCTGCTGGACCAACAATCTGCCAAGCATGAAGAAGGTCTCTTGTGTTATGTGTGTTTATGAGCAGAACAAGGCCTCACAATCACACCTTCTGTATTTCCCCCTCCTACTGTGAGACTCCCATCGAGCCTCACAAGAAAGCTGCAAGCTTAAACAGCACAGGCACTTTCACTACATAGAAGAATGAATATGTAGAAAGTATTTTGCAATCCCTAGAGCTGTTCTCCAGGATAAAACAGACATTTCTGTGTCAGTTCTGTTCTGCCAACCATACAACCCATGGACAATGTCCCAGTAGAGGCTGAGCACAGAGAGAGGAAGAGTGGAATGAGGAGAGAAAAGGATCAAATGGGAAGAACAGTAGATGACTGAGGAGTGTTAGCAGGAGGTTAGGGAGATCAGTCAGTAGAAATCTCTAAACAAGAGGCAAAGAAAGAGGTGGAGGGGGCATTGAGATCTTCGCTGTCTCCATACAGAAAGCCAGCAGACTTATTGAAGTGATGCAGGACAGGACAGAGTCACCACGAAAGCAGGAAATTGCTAACCTGAAGAATAGAGGTACAGAGCTTGGTCTAATTTCATTCCATTTTAATTTTTGTGTTCTTTTGTGCTGGGTTTGATTGCAGTTCACCTTGTAGAAAGTACAGAGAGAATCAGAGTTGTGGATTGTGGTTAATTTGCAGTTTAGATTCATAATGCAGGAAATATGTGTTGGCAACGTCTGTGTTCACCTCAGTTCTAAACAAGACAGAGAAGAATTTAGAGTCAGCTCTGCTCAGTGACCTTATGTGCACCTTCTGCAGAGCAGCAAATAAATGGTAGATATGCAGAGTGGGTGTGAAGCAAAATACAGTAGCTCTGACTATTACAGTGCTAATGCTTCAAGCTATCCATGAGAGGATGATTTTCATTTGTTTGCAGAAATGTCTGCTCAGTTTCTGCTAGACAACAGCGTTCAGAAATAAAACTGTTCCAGACATGGAAACGATGGTGGAGTTTTACAACAGGACACAGCCAGATTCCCATGCTCACATCAGCCACAGGCATGACAGAGGGAGTGGGGCCACACAATAATTAATCAGCCGATAATCGTCCAGGGTGACGTCAGGGCTTGACCTACTTTTGATAACCAGGAGGTTGTGCTGACGACTGCATTACACAACGTGAAGGTGCATTTACGTTATATACCATCCTTGGACCAAACCAGTAGTGATTTAATGTTTTGCAAAAGCTTAAAAAATCCAAGCCCAAGAGCGTTAAAGCTGAGCGCTGGCAATGCAGCAGATCTCCTTCTCACTCCCACCGTCCGCTCCGGTCATCTCTTCCATGTCCTCCTCGTCTTTCCTGTTCCGCTTTCTTTCGCTTTCGTCCCCCTGCCACCGTTTAATTCTCATACTCTCCTTCTCGTGCTTGTTTTCTTTGAAGTGCTTCTTTATTCAGAGACACCCTCTTCATCCCTCTGTCTCCATGTCTCCCCACCCGCCTGTCTTGTTACGCTTCTCTCCCAAAGCACATTTTTTTCAGGTCAGTGTCAGTTTTGTGCTACCTCTGTCTCTCCTCTTTTCTCTCTCTCTCGCTCTCTCTCTCTCTGGCAGTCTTTCTTTTGCAGAGAGCACACCAGCGAAAGACATTGCAGTGTGTTGACGCAGGCACACACAGACCATGCTGGTTGCTGTCGGGAAGAAGCTGCTGCAGCTTGTGTGTGCGCGCGCGTGTGTGGCAGGAGTCGTTTAAAGGACCCTTGCTGTAGCCGTGCAGCGATGCTCAACCTGCAGCACTCATCCTCCGCCAGCACCGCCATCTCTCCTCTCCTCTCCTCTCGCTCCTTCATCTCCTCTCCCCACACCACCCACTCACTCCTTTCTTCCTCACACTTTGTCCCTCGTTCCTGACACAGCCGTCACCTCTCAGTCGTTGTCATTCACTCCGTCCACCTACACACATGTTGTGTTGCTAGTTGTATGTGTCAGGGTTAAAGCCCTTAGTCAGAGGCGTGTGAGTCATCAGTGTTGCTGTAGTCGGAAGAGGGGGATTCTCCTCTTTTTCGCCTTCCTCCTCCCATCTCGCTCCAGCTGGACTTAAACCGGGAGAGGAAACATTAGCGTGAGTCATCGTGCTATGCTAATCTGTGTGTGTGCGAGTGTGTGTATGTTAGATCATATGGGATTTCCATGCTTGTATATATGTATTTTGTTGTAAAGTAATTGTAAAACTAAACCTGTCTTTGTTTTATTTTCTGTGTTTGTGAATGCAAACCTTTATGTGGGTGTGTGCATGGACCCTTGTATGTACGTCTTTGTGGATGAATGCATGTGTGTGCGTGCACAGGCAGGTTCAGGGTCTCCCACCATGGCTGCAGCCATCCAGGACTTCCAGAGGTCGGAGTCAGACCGACTCAATGAAGTCAAAGGTCACCTGGAAATTGCCTTACTGGAGAAACATTTCCTACGTGAGTATGCAGACATGCACACTCAAGCACATACGCACAACACCAGGCATGGACCAGATCATAGTGTCAGGCACTTTCTGGTCTTTCAGAGGTATACACTCTGCACATTGCACTCATTAAGATCTCAAAAAGGAGATCTCTGTTGATGGTTTTAAAGGCAGCTCATTGTTAAGTCTGTGTTTTTCAGCACTCAGTGGTTGTGTTTTACTGGTTTTTGTTTCCCACAAGCTGCCTTGTCTCCCTCTAATTTCAGTTAGAGATTTCCTATACCCAGAATCCCTCTTGTTAGTTCCCAGAGAAAAGCCCTGAACTTGTGGCATTCAGCTCATGGTTATACAGTATGTGTAGGTGGTGAGATTGTTTGCAGCACCAAGAGCAAGGAGGAAAAAGTGTGACTTCAGTGTGTTGCAGTGATGACTTTATGTTGTGGAGATACTGCCTCTTTCTACATTCTCTTATCTACAGGAACTTCCTGATTGTGTACCAAATGGTGAATGTAGCAGGAAGCCTCCTCTGTTTGATGAGGAGGTCCGGTTAAACTCAGTCGTGGCAGAAATGAAAATCTCTCCTCAACGTCCCATACTGGCACTCACTGTTGTCTCATTTCCCCAGAAAAAAATAAAAATAAACAGTCATTGTAACAATGAACACACTCTTAGTTGTTTTTGGGAGGGGTGCACTTACAGCTTTTGCTGACATCTAGCTCTTGTTACCACGAAGGCTGAATGGATTTACTGTAGGCTGCTTTAGAAAAAAAGTGTCTGATTATGACGTAATGTAATGTAGATCTTAGTGTGTGTGTGTGTGTGTGTGTGTGTGTGTGTGTGTGTTTGCTTTTGCTTTAAGCTGTAAGCATCCTGTGATATCAGTCTGTCTTGTGGTTTCACAGTCTTGCAGGAGGTTGGTTTTGTGCATTGCTCTTTGTTGGTGTTTGCAAATTCTAGCAGACTGGCACTCTTAAAGATATACAAACTGTGCTCTATCTGTAAACAGTGTTTGGTTCCATTGTTTGCTGTAGTGTTTGCTATTAATTTCAGTGATATTGCCAAATTTCGAGTTTTATCCTGTCTTACCATTCAAATTTGGGATAGCTCAGCTGCCTTGCCTCTGTAAAAGCAACATTTTCTTCAGTTTCACAGACGTACATCAACTCAGAATAATAAGGGGAAACATTTTAGCATGCAAAGTTGGATGGACTTAACAAAACTTTGCAATCTGAGTCACGTCTTATTTTGCTGTATGTTGGCAACCCTGAAATAATACTGGAAGCATAATGGAAGCAAGCAGCTGCTGAGCTAATGTTCATCAATCTACCATGATACACTAGAGAGGCACACTGTGAGGTGAAGCATCCGTGAAGGAGCATTTACATTATATACCGTCCTACCTGGACCCCAAATGGAATACTAACGATGTGACATTTAACAATACTCAAACAGTCTGTTTGTTAAAACTGTACTCACCAGTTAGGGCTTTTGCCTTTTCCAAACATCAGTTCAAACAAATTCACACTAACATGTAATGTGTTCTTGTTCATTTGAATGCAGCCCACATAGTCTATCCTGCAATATGTTGTTGATGTGGTTACAATGGATTTGCTCCCCTCTGAATCATGACTCCTTCTCAGAGTGCAGCATCCCCAATGACACTGATGGACCTAAAATGATCTGCTCCTGTTACTGTTCCAGTGTCAGTGTAGGGTGTGGTGAACATAATAATCCTTGCACAATGTATTGCAGTTTTTAGTTATGGATTTGCTCTTTGTCTGTTTATTGTATTCCCAAACAAAAACAAGGCTAGGGGAGGAGTGAATGGGTGATGCAGAGTCAAAGAGAAAGAGGGGAGGCAGCCTGGTCCATAGACACAAAACCTTAGATAAACTGTATGACGCTTATCCTGAGTCCACCCACTCAGTTCACTCACATTTACAAGCTTGTCTAACCTGGTATCCAGTGAGGGGTACTGGTTGTCCTGTACGGTGCAGCACGTTGACAGTCCCGGTGTGTAATGGACTGTGAATCCCCCCCCCCCCCCCTTTCCACTGTGTGTCTGTTAGAGAGTGGGTGAGAGACAGGGAGAGAGCGTGTGAAAGAGAATACCTCAGGCTATGTCCTCTCTCACAATGCCCGTGCCTGAGCTAAAAGGGCTGGATTCATTGTCACACCGTCAGGATGCTAACCAGAAGAGCTCTCCCTTCATGGACCTTTCTTTCATCCTGTTTGCCCTTTCCTTACTTCCTCCTTTTTTTCTTACCTCCTGGCTTTCTTAAAAAAAAAAAAAAAAAAAATCCTTTACAGCCATCATTGCCTTTTTCTCGCCATCCTGCTGAGTTGGTCTTTCAGAGTCTGCCCGCCATTCCCTGCTCTTCTTTTCTCGATCAGTCTCGGCTTTCTCTTCACTCATTTATCCCCTTCTCTTCTTTTATTACACTCTTGCTTTTCCTTGCCTTTCATGCCTTCTCTCAGTCACACATCTATATGATGTTCTGAGATTCTGACACACACATGCTTGCACATAAACACTCAAGGGGATGAAGCAGCCATGACAGTTTCATGAGCACAAAGAGTTAAGAAAAAATGCAACCATGGCTCTACCTAAGATGGCAGCCACTTGGCATTTTATAAGGCGACTCTGAAGGGGAGGAACCCTCATACATGCTTTTCTTCTACTCTTGATTAGGAAAGGTTAGTAGTACCTCTGGGTAATGTTGTTTTTTCTTCTAACATTACCTCAAGTGTTTCTATTCCCTCTGCTTTCTTGTAGCTGCCTGCTGCTTCTCCCTTTCCCTCACACTCTCTGGTTATCCATTTCTCTCATGTCCGTCAATCTCTCATCCTATCCCTGGCTGGTGTGATCATACCTCGGAGAACGCTGAAGCGTGACAATCCATTAGCACCTAATGGAGTCCTGAGCTCTCTGCCCTGCACTCTAGTTATTGTGTATTCTATTTCTATTTTCCTTTGCACTCCTCTCTGCTTACCTGTGCTTTATTTGCTCACATAGTATAGGCTGCTAAAGAAAGACCTACAGGAGTGTGCATTCATTGTATTCTCAGTTGTGCACTGAGAACAGATAACGCATGTTTATATATACAGTCTGCCATTCGTCAAAGCTAAGGAGATTAGTCGGGTGAAACAAAAGGTACCTTGTAGTGGGACATTACGGGTTTATGTGTTGTATAATGGCTTTTTCTGGAGCATAGGTAATATAGGAAAACAACATAACAGACTGAGAGGACTGGCCATACTTTATGCATTGAAAGGATTTAGAATTTCACTTTTTCCTTTAGATTTCAGTCTTGGCTGATTTGGCAACACCTGTGGTTAAATGTGGTAGTAGCAAGTGATATGACAGGTGTAAGAATTCTTTGGATACCAAACACTTCTTTCTATTTTGTCAGAAATATAGCAACTGGTTTTTCTGTTTCCAACAGGGCCAAACAAGCATTGTTTTCGTAAAGAAGTCAGTCAGCGATTGACCGACTGCAACCAGATTTCATGCTGCCGATGGTGCAGATATTTCTCCACACAGCAGCAGGGCACATTCCAGTTCGTTACCTTGCTCAGAAGGTGGAGATGTGCAGCCTGTTGCATTCTGCTCTTCATGTGACTGCTCACTGTGGCTGCGTCCTCATGTTCCATTACTTTTACAATACAATTTTTAAAGCTAATCAGCTAACGATCATGCTAACCTCAGCTAACCTCTGTGACAAATACAGTGGGTTTCCTTGTGACACCTTGTGTTTCACCATTTGGAAGTATTTAATGTGAAGCAGCAGCAGTTGGAAGTGTTGGGTTTGTGTTAACAGTAGCTTAACACAGCCTGACACAGCTGTACATTACAACTAATCAACAGTGAACCGAATGTCCATGAGATAGAATTAGAAACCGTAACACTGGATGACCTGCATCCATCATTTCATGTGAATTCCTCTTCTGAAGGTACAGCTGTTGCAGAAAAAATAGTGAACATAAAGTTGCTTTTCTATGTGTTGCAGCAGCATCAGTCAGCCAGATGTAAAGACGTGTGAATAAGGCTAAACAATTAATAGAAAAAACAGATGAATCAATTATGAAAATAATGATTCACAGCCTTAAATCTCTCATGGTTTCATAGAGGACAGTTTCATCATCGAAAGGTTACCATTTTCAACAGCCAGCACATCTCACTTGTTAATTTGAAGTTGAGAGGAAACCATCAACTCTACACCTAAAATATGAATGAGTTCCACTTTGGCTGCTCTTAGCTTTTTATCTCATCTTATCTCCCCAGGGCTAATTTCAGTTTACAGTTCAGTTTTAGGTTCATGCTGTAGATTTTTTCCACTAAGACGATGAGATGGCCTCTTGCCCTCCCAGAGGAAAAGGACAAGAATGGCATGTTAGCAAATCAGAGCAGAAGTAACTCATTCCAAACCTTGAAGTGTGCTGGTTTCGTGCTTATTCCTCTAATAGTGTGTCAAGAAATTATTTGGGCTTCTTGGATCTCTTTCGCGCTCAGAGTGAGCTGAGTGTGGGCGTATTCTCTCTCTCTTTCTCTCTCCCGCTGACGTCTTTCTCGCTGCTGCCTAAAATAAAGCCGGGGCCCACGCTGTATGCTAAAACAAACACACTGCTTAAGTATATTGTCTCCTGCCTTCATGGGAGGCATGAGTTTCCATTCCAGACTGTTTATGTGCATGTGTGTGTGCGTGCGCGTGTGTGCATGCGCACGTGCGTGCATGTATGTGTGTGTGTGTGTGTGTGTGTGTGTGTGTGTGTGTGTGTGTGTGTGGATACAATGACCCAATCCTTTTCCCTTGCCATTTGTCGTGATTGACCAGTGCTATTCTGAGGGTACTTAATTGGTTAATTTGTAACCATGTTCCGGACGTGAGATCACATAGAGGGAGGCTAACACTCAAACACAGAGTATAGAGCAGTGGAGGTCTGATGGCCTTCTGCTGTATTGCACTTGTGTTTGCTTCAGTTGGCCTCTTCCTGTCTCTCTCTTCTCCAGACCCTTATTTATTCCCTTCCTACCCTCTATTCACTGCTGTCATGTCTTTCTTCTCACACACACACACATACACACACACACCCCACAGCCCACACCCCAAAACAGACTGATCAGATTAGTTCAAAGGACTAACAGTGTCAGTTCACTTTCTTTTTTTAAGTTTTCATCTTTGAATATATGCATAAACATGTATATTCACTAGGGCTGTAAGGCATGTCCTTTTTTTTTTTTTTAGGGTTAGGGTATACATTCGTCTACTTAAATACATATAAATACATGCTATAAATATACTTGTGTGTATGCAAAAACTCTGTGTTTAGAGATGATGTTGTGGACAGACGTGCAGGATAATCCACAGACCTAGAAAGAACTGCAGCTCTGAATAAACTGCCAACAGTGAGATCTGTGGATTATCCACAGGAGCAAGAATTATTCTGTGTTGGCCGGTTGTACTGTCGACGTTTTTTTTATCATTGCTTAGAATCATTTCATTCCTTCACAAGCTGAGATATGTGCTAATATTGCTAAGTCTTTACTTGAAATTCAAAGTGAGATTCACTTGAATTTCTTCAAGGGGATTTTTTTTTTTTCCCCTTTAAAAAAGACAGGCCAACCTAGTGCTCGTGTTGTCAGGGCCAGTAACGGCTGCCATGTTTTGGTGACAGTTTCTTTTATATGGTAATTACATGCCAGCTATACCGTATTCAATTTGTTACATCCACTTGATGAAGTATCTGTCAAGTATTTTAACATTTTAGAACAGAACAGTTCATCCACATCACCCACCCCCAAATGTCAGCATTAATATTTTATGTCGTATGGGCTAAAATGCTATACTGTATGTAGCACCATTAAGTCCAGAAAGCTAAGACAGCCAGTCTCAGTCACTGACAAATTTCAAATTCCAGTCATGAGGTTCTCAGTAATCAGATCGTCACCTGGTCAACCAGTCATCTATTCTGCAGAGCTCTGTGGCAGCAACCACCGATGGCACAAACACAATGTTTTAGCCTAAAACTGTCTTGTAGGATGTGTTTTGTGTTTCTGTGTGAATTTGTGTTTCTCAGTCTTCACATGCTGCAGACAGAGAATTATGATAAGTGCTCTGAGAATCTGGTTTCCTTGAGCGATAACCCTTTGATACTTCCATGATTATTATAGTAATAAATGTAAAAGCAGAGGGATATATCAACCAGAATATGTCCCATGGGTGACTGAGCTGAGCTGTACTGACCCTCCTTCTGGTGGTAAAATGGCAGAGGGTAGTGCCAGTGGAAATCACCTCATGTAATTATATGAGCGGGCCTAATGTGCTAAGCTTTTATTGCTTCCTTTCTCTGTCTCTCCCTTGCTTTCATTCCCTTTCCCTCCTGCCTCTAAACAGCTTGCTTTCTTGGCCATTGTGCACTCCTTTTCCTTTTCTCTTTTGCCTACTTATTCTTGGCTTGTTGATATCTCGAGCTTTTTCCATCTTTGTTTTTCCATTACAAAACACCTAATTTGTACTCTGAGCTGATAGCATAGTTACCAGATAAAAAAAATAAAAACCCCAAGACATGCAGCTGTGGAATATACAAGCAGATAGTCACAGAGAAGCACAGATGCATGTCCTGGGCCTGACATATTTAAGTGTGTAGATGTTTGTACTACTTCTATATTGTCACATTGTGCTGCATATTAGGCATGTCCCGCTTTGATTGGGTTTATCAGTTTTACCACTACTGGTTCCATAACGTTTGAGTGAACTAGATGTGTGTAAGAGTGAGATAGAGGCTATCCTGTTTTGAGGTCGCACAGTGAAGGTCACTGCAGGGGAGCAGGCCTGCCTTTGTGCACTACAGTGACTGGCTGATCAATAGTGTCCTAGCAGCTGTCCTACTTCACACTGGGCAGAGGAGCACACACATAAATGCCAAACACAAGCATGCACAATGCAGCAGCAGCAGCACAGCTGAAAGCTAGCGGAATCCGAGATGAGTTATCGGTCCGTAATGCAGTGTGTTCTTTACAATACCATCTGGTGACGCCAGTACTGGGAAACCACCTGGAATAGCAACTACATCCCAGTTGAATATATCAAACAGACGTCAGGAAATGTGTTATTCCCAAGCAGCAATCTCCATGGAGCTTGGCAGAATCAGGCACTGCCAATGTGGCTGTCTGGACCCACTATCACTCAGCTTTGCAGTGGCTCTTCAGCAACCTATGGGTAACGTCACAGAGACTACGTCCATGTTTACGCAGTCTATGCTTATTTCCCACTGACATGCATTTAAAAAATCATGGATATTAAGAGCATTTTCACTTCAGTTGTCTGATTAGACCTCTTCTCAAAGCCATGTGGGTGTGCAGAGACTGTCCTGATAGACAGCTCTGTCACCATTTTGTTAGTTTGGTGGTCGCTGTTGGGGGGGACAATGTACACGACCATCATTGTCATTAGTTATTTGAGTTTGGTAATGTCACATAATTCCCTGCATAGCTCATACCAAAATTGGTCATGTTGTAGCAAGAAAGGCAAAGAAGCAAGTCAAGGTAACACCGATACAATTAACAAAGGCTCAGCTGTATTCAGGTGTCCCAGTAATCCAAGACAGCGAGCCAGCATGCACACGACGAGAACCCTGAATCCTGAACGGCTAAATGAAAATCAGCTGTCACTAATTTTAGTATTTACACATGTGCTTTTCCTATTGTGACACGTCAACATGAATTCCAAATTAATTGAAAACACCTGTGTGAAGGCCGTTTAGCTAAGTTCAGAATGGGATGGAATTAAACAGAGTGATTAATTAAACTATAATTAATTAATCGATTAGTTGTCAACTATTAGATTGATCGCCAACTATTTTGATAATCAATTAATCATTTTGAATCATTTTATAAGAAAACAAAAGTCAAAATTCTCCAATTCCACCTTCTTAAAGGTCTGGTGTGTAGGATTTAGCAGCATCTAGCAGTGAGAACAGAATACCCCTCGCTTCACCCTCCCCTACGGTTGCCTCTAAAAACACAAAAGGCGCTCTGTAGAGTCAGTGTTTGGTTTGTCTGTTCTGGGCTACTGTAGAAACATGGTGGTTCAACATGACGGACTCCGGGGAAGAGGACCTGCTCCCTCTGTAGATATAAAGAGCTCATTCGAAGGTAACGAAAATGCAACAATACTCCTTTTTATGGGATTATACAGTAATGAAAACACTCCTATGAGTATTATATTCTATTTCTGCCATATTCTGCCCATATATCTCCCTGAATCTTACATACCGGACCTTCAAGTGTGGATGTTTTTTTGTTTGTTTACTCCTCTGTGAAAGTAAACTGAATATCTTGGGGTTCTGGACAAGACATTTGAGGGTGTCACTTTGGGCTTTGAGAAACACTGATTGACATTTTTCATCATTTTATGACATTTTAGAGACCAAGAAACCAACAAACAATCGAGAAAACAACTGACAGATTTATCAACAAAGAAAATAATTGTTAGCTACAGCCTTATCATATTGTGCTAGCAAGCATGGTCGTTAGAATTTGGCCTTCAGTACAAGCCTAGCAGATATTACTTTGACTTAAATGTTCAGTTCAACAGTTATCCAGTTTCTAATAAAGTCAAAGATTGTTCATTTCCGACAGTGTTGATTTTTCTTGTACTAATCAGCTTTTACCTGCTCCAAACTGTCATTATTACAGTGGCCTTTAAAAATCCTCTATCACTCGAACACTGTCTGCAATTTTTCTGCAGTTGCGTTGCTGATAGATGTGCTTTTTGTGTCCATACATAAAATAGATAAGTACAGTATAGTACTGTAGCTTGTCTTTGAAGACAAAACAGTACAAGAAAACTTATCATGAAATTCATTAAATATGAAAGAAATTGATTTCAGTAATTGGTGGGCCTTTTGTATCTGGAAAGATGCTGTACAGTAGAAAAAAGAAAGTAACAGAAAAGTCTTGTAGTCTTGGAGATAATGATGCAAGTGATTGAGTGTTGTGCAGGACTTTGCCTCATTACTGATTACTTGTACACTCATGGTGATTCACTCTCCTTCGAAGACAGCTACAGGGCATGCTGCATGATAATGAATAAACCTTGCGCAGCGCCTGCCAAGGAGACAGCCTTTTCTGTCATAGGTGAGCTTTGTGCAGCAGGTAATTAAGTCGTTGAGGCAGAATGAGTCTTGACAGCTCAGAAGCAGAGGTTTCTATAACTGAGATGTTTGAGTTTGTGAAGAGGAATGTCATGTTTAATGGACCTGTAATTTATGTAACCTTTGTCCACACACAGATGGTGCAGATATCTTATTTTACATTACTTACTGTCACTGTACGTGTCTGTGTCCCAGTTCTTACATTTAATTTTGTTGTACCCTCATGAATTTAGATACAGTAATGTTTAGTCATCATTCAGTGGCTGTAGCTGAGCGCGTAAGAAAAGAACAGGTGGCCATGTGGGTAGAAAGACTAGGTTCAGTCTCAGTCTTTTGATCAGGCAGCTTGTCCATGACGTACTGTAAGTGTTCTGTCTGACTATGTTTGAGCAAGGCATTGAACCTGTGTGCGTGTGGCTGTGGCGCAATGACTGACGTGACGCATAACATTTTCTTGCACATCTGTGTTGTGTTGAATTGTGGAAATGTCATTTGTTTTCCATGCAGTTTCTGTGGAAGCACTTACCAGGTCTTAGGGGACTGCAGTCTTCATCAGATATCTATGATGTCATGAAATCTACAATGTGATTACTGCTCTTTAACCAAGCAGATGCTATCCTCCCTGTCGACACAACATTGGATTATGGAACGTTGTTTATCTTGATGGTTTATTGCACAAATCTTTCCTGACACACACAGTAACATAGACATCCACAGAGAAGACAGCAAAGCTACTCCCTACACATTCCTGTCAAGGAGTCTGGCTACATGCCATGTGATGAACAAGCTGTCAGCAGAGAAAGTATGGCATGAGCAAAGAAGGAGTGTTGTTGTTTTGATACTGCAGAGAGGACTGTGAAGTTTGAGATTTAGCCATGAAGTCAACTGCAGAGGGAGAAAAAGTGAAACAAGTCAGTGAAATCTAGGTCGCCCAGAGATATCAGGCCAGAGTGGAAGAAGGCCACAGAGAGGAATGGGGATTTAAAAAGATAAATAAAGACAAAAGTAAGTCCAAAATGCAGTACTTTCTTATAGTTCTCTCCAAGTACAACGAGAACTACACTATAATAATTATAAATGCAACTTGAAAGAAAAAAAGAACTACTTTGAATCAATGACACTTGAGGAGTGAGGAGAGTGTGATCAGCTGTCTATGGAAATATGCAACAGGTTTCATGTCTAAGGCAAAGCATATTTTAAACGATTTGATGTCTCTCAATTGAGAAGTTGAGGTCTGTATTCTATAGAAAGAACTGTTGCCAGTGACGTTTTGGGTTTTTTTCAAACTGTCCACTTGCCAGTTGTTCATATTGTTGTCTTTACCTTGTCTTCCCCATCTCATTTTCCATGGCCAGTGTTTTGAATGGTGTATTAACACCTGTGGATCAGCTGGAGGCCACAAAGCTCAAGCTTCCCCTCTGCTCGAGTCAACCAGTGTTGATGCAAACAGTGTAGAAAATGGGAACAATGAGAGGCCAATGTGAAGCAGCTGAATCTCTCTCTCTCCCTCTCTCTCTCTCTTTCTCTCCCTCCCTCCTTCTCTCCCTGTGTGTCTCTCTTTCTCTGAACCCCTGTGCCCCCACCTTCCTTTAATGAAAGGAGCCATTGTCTCTGACCTGGATTGAAAAACTCGCACAGTACTTTTCCTTTGAGGTCTTAAAAACTTTGCCCGCTTAGATGAAAAGCGATTTGCTTTGCTTGCGTATGTACAGTACTCATGCACGCATCCTCACACACACACATATGCTCCTGCACACAAATATCAACATGTGCAAACCAAAGCACAACAAACATGTAGCCTGTGATCCCATATGTGTACACAACCACAATCACTCAAATGAACCCATACTGACACATGAACATGCACAATGCGTGTCTGTCTGACAGCTCCAGTGTGCTCAGAAATCTCAGATTCCAGCCCCTCTTAGTCTGCTGGCCACCCAGCAAAGCCCCACCTCTCTCTACCTCTGCCCTCCTTCTCTTTTTACAGAGTGCCTACCACACTCAGACCAGCTCTGACCACTGACCATTACTCTCAGTGTGTGGAGGCCTAGTAGAACAGACTCTTTGTGTTGCTAGTGACAGATTACCACAGAGGGACCTGTCTTTGACCTCTGCGTTGTCTCCAGATGCGATATGAAAACATGGAGCGTATACCTGAAGTTTGATGAACTGAAGAGTTTTGAGGTAATCAGGTTGCAGAGAGTGCTAAACAAGCTGGACCAGAGCAGGACAACCTGTAGCTGTGGCTCGATTTCAAGAAAGAAACAAGGCGGCCACTCTGCCGTCCCGTTCCTGCACGAGTGTCCCAGGGACTGGCCGACTGCAGAGACGGATGGGTTTGTGCAAGATGGAGGACTGCACCTTTGACAGCTTTGAGCTGCTTTACAATGGAGCTGTCGATAAGATCAAAAGCCACAAGAGTAACCTCAACCTCAGTAAGTTTGTCAGCTTCGCAATTAGGAATTTATTGACAAGATTTTTTTATTTTTTATGTGGGAATTCTGCTTTAATTATATAGTGACAGCTTGAAAGAAACCGATAGGGCAGGTGATGGAGGGCAGGATGACATGTAGCAAGGGGCTGGAATTGAACCCAGGCCTCTGCAGTAAGGACTCAACCTTGATATATGGTACGCGCTCTCCAGGTGAGCTACCAGGGTGCATATAGACAAGTTTAACCTAATCATACCAACATTGTACTGTAAACTTCATTACATAACTAAAGCTTCTATACATCAGCAAGCCTTGTTTGGCAATCACACTGCACTGTATACTACAGACTATGCAGAGGTGGAACTCTGAAGTGTTTTGTATTTTAATCCACCCCAGCAAGATCTACAAAATAGATAGCGAGGTTTTTAGCCTCATCTTTATTGTCATATCAACATAAACATAAACTTATGTCAGCTCATAAACCTCAGGATATCAGCCAGTTTTGCTCTCCATTTGCTGGATAACCTCTGTCCTTGTGAGATAAATATTTGGTAACAAAAAATATAGTCAACTTCAGTTCATTGAACCTAATGGTTGTGTCATGTAGGAGATATAAAGGAAGTCCCTCATATGACACTCAGCCATGGTGGTTGTTGCATGCTGATGCCGCCTCAGCTGCACCACTTTTTTTTTTTTTTTTTGCTCCAGTAACCAACAAGGATAATGGTCTAACACAATCTGAGTGTCATCAATTTTGCACTAATGTTACTGTTTTTCAAACGTCTCGCTAAAACCCATAGCAATGTAAAAATAATGTCTTAAAAAAATCACATTTCACAATATTTAGCTCTCACTTTACAGAGTTCGCTGTATTACCCAAACACAACAAGACCACATGAGCTCCCCTCGGCCTCAGTCACGTCCTCAACATCACCAGTATTTCCTGCTGCTTTCCAGCCTTTATTAGCAGATAATGTAATGTCTTTTTTTTTTAAAGAGATTATGGAAAGCCAGCATGGGAGAGAAGGTCAGCACTATTAAAAGTGACATCCCCTAGCATGGCATTTACCTAATCCCCTGTCTGTGTTGCTGATAAATGGTGTAGTTACTAGCCTTCATAGTGGCCAGAGAGACCATGTGATGTGGTAACCTAGGGTGAAGATTTATATATAGAAGATGGCAATCCAATTTTAGAAGTGGAATGGACGTGTTGACAGTATTATTAATATGCTATCTGATGTAGAGGACCTCTTTGGAACAGGAAAGCGATTGTACTCTATCTGTCTGTGTCTGCTGCGCATAGCATATTGTGTCATGCTGCATGTCTAACCAGTAGCATGGACTCTTAGAATGAGGCATCTCTGTTTCTGGGGTTCGGAAGGATGTAGTCAGTGTGGAAGGAAGCAAACTGCGGAGAGGGTGGAGAAAGGGTAAAGGGGTCATAGAAGTTTGTATGCACACAGATATAATTGTGCAAGGTGAAGGCAAGGAGTAACACACATCATGGGGGCAGGAAATTGGGGAAAAGGAAGGGAGTGACAGTGGTGTCTGATTGTACTGCCCCCAAGTCGGCAAGTATCCCTGAGTGTATCACTGATGTGCTGTATCCCTGTAGCTCTTCACCTTCATTTTCTAGTTCTGCCTACACCACCCAGGGTGCTTTGCTGCTGCTGTTAGCCATTTGTCTAATAGGTTTACATTTGGCTGCGTATCTCCTGGCACAGGGCTACCTAGCCAGTGCTAAGCTGCTTAGCCCACAGCAACCTTTGGCTGGCCTCTCGCTTACTCTTAGGCACACACTCTCTCTTGTTTACATACATAAATACCATAAACACATTCTTACGTCAGGAGAGGGAGAAAGGCAGGCTGAGCCGCTGGAAGGTTGAATGTGTATGAGAGCAGTCATATTACATAGATGAATGAAGAGAGGAAAGAATCGTGCTTTTTTTTATCGGGTTTCCTCTTCAATGCCTAAGTGCACGTGGGTCTTGAATGGACCAAAATGTGTTTTACTGCTCTTACTAAACCAGAAATGCAAAGAAGATTATAGTAAGCAAGTGGATTACTGTATGTGGGATCTGGCGATACAGAGTATGTCCTCTCGGCATTAGCTTTAGCTGCAGGAGGTACAGGCAATGAATATTTTATTAGCATTAATGGGAAGAGATAAAGGATGAGTGAGATATGAGATTAGATGATGAGAAAGAGAAGCTGGCCGCTAAATTCTTGTAATTTGAATCCCCTCCTGCCTGTGTGATGAAATGATCAGCGTGAAGAAGGGCAGGGACCAGGTGATATACACTTTCCTTTGCAGGGGGTGTGTAACCCTGCTTTCATCACTTTCTTGACTCTTCTTTTGGTCCCTGAGAAGAATGAGGGTTTTATGTGGTCAGGCAATATTTCTGATCTTCTGGTCAGTGGCACAGCTTGTACTTCTCATCTGAATACTTTATAGTGTTGTTATGCTGCATAATTTCCTGTAAATCATCAGTATGAGGGTGTTTCCAATTGAAGCTGTGCCACAGCAGAGTGTGATTGAGGTTCACAAAGTATTTTTTGTCTGTTTTTTATAAGTAAAAGCTATGTTAGCTGAGAAAAAATGTCATTTTCTGTGCATGTGGATGCCATTTTGTCCTTGTGACACACTTATGCTTTGCCTGTTGTTGTTTTGCATGCTTCATTCTGTGGGTACATAACTGAATGCAAGTATTCATTCATTCATACCTTGTGCAGACACTTTTATTGCCTCCTCTCCTCCAATATTCATGTGTCCCTTTAGTCAGGGACAATAGAATGAGAGGAAACACCACTGATGTTGCACCCCAGGCTTAGAAAGCCCTGATACCTGAAACCACTTAAGGCCAGGAGCTGATTGACAAGGAGGAAGAGTGAGATGCAGGTGAAGGATAAATGGGGGGGTGCAACAAGACCGACACACATAAGTAGAGGCTGTTTTTTTTTTTTTTTTTGAAAATTTCACCAGTTCTATGACTTCAAATTTGATTTGATTGACACTTAAATTCTATGTATATATATATGTTTGTAAGATTACATCGTATGTATAAGAGGAATTGAATTTAGATGGCATCTGCTGGATGAAATGTTCCACATAAAGTTTGAATTTTTTTCTTACGTGCTTGTCAGATACCTTTTCATGAACCCCAAATGTGCACGTGGAGCTCTTCAAGTTGCGTTGTTTTCATATCAGAATTTGAGATGCTGATCTCCAGCATTTGTGTTGTGTTTTCCAGAGGAGGAGCTGAGGAAGCTGCGGGAAGAGACCAATGTGGACTCTCTGCGGCAGGAGCTGGAGAGAGAGCGAAGCAAGAGGCTAGACCTGGAGCAGAAGATGAATGAGGTGCTCAAGTCCAGGTAAGACAGAAAGACAGAGAGCAGAGTCAGGTCTGTGACAAGGTGAAAGGAGATTAGCAAAATGGGAAGTAATAATGAGGGAACGACAGGAAATGGTGACACTGCACTTTGTAGCATTCAAGTCAGCAGAGTTTATCATAGGTCAGATCTAATGGTGTGTGACAGCCCCAGTGTTACCAAAGGCTTCTGTTTAAAAATAGAGGCCAGCTTGGGAGGCGGGGAATTCCATAAGGAGGTGTGTGTGTGCGTGTGTGTGTGTGTGTTGAGGGAGACAGAAACAGTGAGGAAAAAAAACCCAGAAACGAGTCACGCGCCGGTCTGTGTCGCCAAGTGCACGCTGTGACACAGTAGCTATGCTGGGGTCAGTAAAAGCCTGCCGTCTCTTGGCACCAAGCGAGCCGCCCTTAAACCCAGGGTGTGTATGTGTGGCTCTGCGTGTGTGTGATCAGATGATGTTTCTGTGCCTGCCAATGGGAAATTCCACTGGTGCTCTCCAAGTGATTATCAGCCCAGAAACATGACCTCAAGAATGTCAGAGACTGACTGTAAGAGGTGAACTAATGTACCACGACCTGCGAGTTTTCTTCAGTTAATCCCCAGTCAGCAGCATCCAGCTGGAGAGATGTGGGAGCTCTTTTTCTACAGCTACCATCCAAGTTTTGAGCAAAGCAGAAAAGCTTGGTGGCTCAAATGAAAACACTCTGGTTTCAGTAGAAAGTTGAATATTGTTGTAAATATGCAGTGGTTGTGATGGCCATATGACCATGTCTCATAATGTACTAAGCAATAAATGAATAATAAACTGACTCCAATCCAAGTTGAAATTGAGCTTCTCTTTTTTCTATCGCTAATTCCTATGTTCCCCATAATTTGCACCAAATTCGGAAAGTCTTTCAAGGAAACATCTGATGAAATGATTCGGAAATTACCAACTCCTTAAAATGAATCCTTACTTTAACTTTTCGTGACAAGTAATTGCATAGTTTTTGTAGATGTATCAGCACAGTCTTTCTTTGAGCAAGCATGTCTTGGTCATTAGCAAGAAATATGACAACCATTAAACCATAAAAAGATGAAAGGGCGACAAGAATAAATAAAACCAATAAACATTTGGAATGTTGTTTATCATTTGATTGCGTTTGCACCGGTTTATTTCTGTCAGTGCTGTTAATGAAGACACATACATTCTTTTTTTTCTTCCTTTTCTTACATTTGCAAAGAATTTGCTTGAATCACATCATACAGAAGCATAAAATTAATGTGTGAGGTTGTGTATGCTCTCTTTCTTTCTATTTTTTCATTTACAGTCTCATATGAGATTGTAACCGTGAGATTATTGGCTTCATAAAGGCAGATTGAGGCTGAAATTGCTTTCTCCCATTCTACATCTGTCCCCAAATGTGTCTGTGTAACTCGGCCTGAGACGTGGCTGCTGTGGGGCTGCACTTCTGACAATAGAGAAGTGAGACTAACACTTCTCTCTCTTTCTGTCTCTCCCCCCTCCAGGCTGGAAGACTCTCCACCACAGCCTCCCCGGAAACAGCAGTCGCCCTCAAACAATGGAACAGGTAAGACCCCCGGAGGGAGGGAGGAAAGGAGTCCAGGGAGACTAACAGGAAATGAGTGGGGAAGGAAGACTTTGACGTCTTGCGAGTGTGGGAGTAAATCAAGATTAGTGTGTGTGCGTGTGTGTGTGCGCGTGCAGATGGGAGGTGGGGATTTAGGATGTGTTGAAGTGCTTGACAGAAACAGCGTAAGTGCCGACCGAGAGGGTTATTCTAGGACATATTGCAGTGTGTGTGTGTGTGTGTGTGTGTGTGTGTGTGTGTGTGTGTGTGTGTGTGTGTGTGTGTGTGTGCAGGTACAGAAAGAAATACACACTTGCATGGGGACTTCTTGAGTAATTTGTTGTATCAAGAGCAATCAACAACAAACTGCATTGAATCATCAAAAGCTCTTCTACTGTGGAGATTAATTGCTGTCATTACTACAGATCTGCACTGCTAGTGTGAGTGCTATAAGAATCTAAGAAGGTGTGTGTGTTTTGAAATATGTCAGTGAGGGAGCATGGTAATGCAGTCAGATGGTATTTCTGACATGAGTGCGTTTGAGTGAGTGCTTTGCCTATTTTTGGGCTGAACAGTTTTTGTCATAGTTTGACTTCTAATGACCTAGTGACTTTGTGTGTGTGTGTGTGTGTGTGTGTGTGGGTTACATTTTAGAGGGAAAGGGAGGGAGAGACAGAGTGGCTAATTTTGGAAAATGGGTTATGATTGTGGATCACTTCATCTAGGGCAGACATGCCTGTGCTCTAACCAGTGTCGGAGGTGCATGTGGGTGTCTGTTTTTTCAGGATGGATTAAGAGTGTGTGTGTGTGTGTGTGTGTGTGTGTGTGTGTTTGTTTGTGTGTGTGTGTTTGGGCTGTTTTGCGTGGATAAAAGGACAGAGAAAGCGAGTCTAATCGCTCAGGTGAAGGAGAGAGGGTGAGCAGAGTGATTTGGGCTAATGGGACTGTGGTTTTAAACTACAGATTAAAATGGTTTCTAACAGAATGTTATCATCAGGGCAAAAATACTTTTGTTCATATTAAATCTGCAGCAGAACAAACAACCCTGCTCGAGCTTTCATTTTGCAATAATTGCACAGTCAAATTTCATTGATAAGATAAACACACACCATTTAAAAAAAAAAGAAAAGACAGAGTCCACAGGCAGCTTTTTTTAGCCTCACATTCACTCACTCGTAGTCACTGAGTGTAACTGCTCAGTACAACCACAGTCAATTAGTGTCAGTTAGTGTGTACTGAATAGTCACACCAGAGCAGCTGAGGGTCAGGTTCTTTGCTCAGGGGCACTTCAGTATTATTGATCATTTGTTAAGCTTCTTCCCCTTTAATTAATGTTGCCACACCTCTCTTTGATTTCAGACAGTAAATCAAAAACAGACCTGTGTCTGGCCGACTGCAATGACAGCTGTCGCTAGCAGATTTCATCAGCTGTATCTGACTAGCATAAGCTAATGCAAACATTAGCAGGCCATTGGTTGAACACTCCTCTTCAGCTGCCGTTTTAATATTCTCACCTGGTTTGTTTGAATCAAGTAGCCTGTAAGTAGATCTTAAATAGGCACATGGTTACTATATACCTGCTGTAAAAAGTTCTGTTCTCTGTAGCAGATAAACAGCAGAAGGAGGTCTGGAGTTCGCGGGTGCAGAAGTGGCTGTACGAACGTTTCGGGGTTTACATCGAAGACTTCCGCTTCCAGCCGGAGGAAAGTACGGTGGAGGCCGAGGAACCGCTAAGTGCTAAAAGGTGGGTGAGAGCGGCTCTGGAATAGAACATGAGGTGTCTGTCATCAGGTATTGATTCTGCGGTTGTTCAAGGAGATGTGGAGTCAGACAGCTAGACGGCAGCTGGGGAGCACTAAAGGTGTACAGCCCATCAGCAGCTTTATTAGTTGTGTCTCAGCAGTCAGGACTCAGGACAGGTACATTTATTTATTTTTTTTTTGAAGAGTAGAATCATATTTTAGCCCTTGAATGTGCCGAATGTACTGTATGCACTTTTGACATGTGCTGCCATTGCACTGCAGCTGTCTTTGAATTTTTCAGTATGTTGGCCGCGAGATGAGATGTGTTCAGATCAGGCTTTGTTTCTCACAAAGCGGACAGAGGAAGTTTGAAGCCTCCTTCTCTCTTATTTTCTCTCTTCCTCCTTTCTCTCCTCCTTTGCAAAGACGAGTGAGTCACGGCAGGCTGATGAAAGCCAAAGTGTCACCGCCTCCTCTAGCAAACGAAGAAGCTTTTTATCGTCTGTGTTAAATACGTGAGCATCTGCGTCTGTTCTGACGTTCATTTTTTTTTTTTTCATGCAGGTTAACGGAAAACATGCGGCGACTCAGTGAGTATTCAAAACACACAAACAAATAGAGAACTATAATAGTTAAACTAACTTTTCTGTCAGTACAACAACTGTTTGCAGCCCCTGTAGCTACCACAAAATGCTGAAATGTCCTTACATTTCATTTGAACACACTGAAGAACAGTTTGACCACCTATACTCACTACTGCCTTGAACTCAGCATTGATGATTTGGTACTTTTGTATTCGCGCTAAACCACACTGAACATGTCCCTTGTTCTTCAGAGCGAGGAGCCAGACCTGTCACCAACTTCTTAAGGAACCTCTCCGCCTTATCTAATTGGCACTCTGTCTACACCTCAGCTATTGCCTTCATTGTGAGTGTGCACTTTTCTCACTCATAATTTCTAATGCAGTATTATTGTTGAAGTTTGTGCTGTCTCTAGGAATTACTTGTCAATAAGACTGTGATATATTACTTTTGAGTGATACCGAGCTTTAATGGACAAAAAAAGACCGGCTGATGAACCCATTTGGTTGTACATGACAGTGAGATGAAATGAATGGCAAAGTAATTTCTGCTCCACCGTGACAGATTACAGCGGTTCTGCCAAAGACTGTAGAAACCTAATCAGATCTTCATTAATGTCCAGTCAGTGATTAAGCTAAATCATCTTCAACCCATTGATTGTGGCCATACACGCCAAGGCCATCATGAGAAGATCCTGCTCTAGTGTTGACAGGTGACATTAATGCATCTTCCACCAGCACTTCATTGGGCAAAATGAAATGCTTCACGTCAGGGTCTTAAATCATCATTAAGGGAATCTTTATGTTCATCTTGTCATCAATTTGTCTTCCTGTCATACATACAGCCACATAGTTTTCCTTGTCAAATAAAGTCAGTGTTATGAAAGATATACCACTCTGCTGTAGAAGTGGCAGCTAAAGAAATACTTGTAAATGTATACAAATTAGGATTTTCCTGTCAGGGTGGATAAGCTGCTGTTCCGATTGAGTCAGTTCATCAACTCATTCAATTGAAAATCGGATAATGCAGCTGCATTATAGATTGAAAGAATTCAAATATTTGAATCAATCTGAATGAATGACAATATGAATGTGAGCTGCAGCTCTGTTAAGCTGTGATCATGTCGAAAAAAAATCAATAAACCAAATGTTAACCTGCCTTATATTGTGCTGTGTTGCCGTTTGCCTGCAGATCTACATGAATGCTGCTTGGCATGGCTGGGCCATTCCCATGTTACTCTTCCTGGCTATCCTGCGCTTGTCCTTAAATTACCTCATCGCCAGGTAAACACACGTCTCCTCAGTGGACCTTCAGATATTAGAGAAGCAGCCACTGTGCCAGTTTTTACTATGAGGTCTCCACTGCTGCCAGTTTACTGTGTGCTTTGTATAATAAAACCCTATTAAACTTGACTACTGAGGCCACAGCTGTGCTATTGGTGAGCAGATGTACACTGTGGACCTCCCATGTAAAAACATGAATCTACAGCAAATGTGTGTTGATAATAACGGGCAGATTTTTGAAACATGCACACAAGTCTGTAGTCATGATTGAGACAGTACAGCAAACAAGGTCAACTCCTGCTTGTGCTCACAGCTGCACACACATGCTGCAAACAGAAATTACATCATATGAACATCATGATCAGAATGAAATGAGGTCACATTAGTTTGTGGTAGATATTTGTCTCGATGTTGGAGTCACAAGCTTGAGGAGTAGTTTGTTGGTCTAATTTCATTCAAACAAAACACCTCATTAAAAATGTGCATTATTTACATCTTTTTCCTGTTTTCCAGAGGTTGGAGGATCCAGTGGAGCATTGTGCCTGAGGTCTCTGAACCCATGGTAGGACAGCTTCCCACTTCCTGTTTCTCTGCTTCCTGCTTCTGTGTGTTTGGAGGAAAATGTGCATCAGGAGGGAGGTAAAGATGTAGTCCTATGAACTTTTCTCCTTGTTTACGCAGGAGCCTCCAAAGGAAGACTTGACTGTATCTGAGAAGTTCCAGCTTGTTCTTGACGTTGCACAAAAGGCCCAGGTATAACACAGCTCATCCTGCTCCTCACATACACACAGATAATGAAATGGGACCGGTTCATACATTGCTTAAACTCTCCTTCCAGAACCTGTTTGGTAAGATGGCAGACGTATTGGAGAAGATCAAGAAGTGAGTAAAAGGAAATTGTTGTTTTTTATAACTGCTGTGGTCAATTTGCAACTAGTAAGTAAGTAAGTTAAACAGTAAACATTAAAGTATTCTATTTTATTTCTTTTCTCCCTCCTCTGTGTGTGTATGTGTGCATTCATCTGTCAGCCTGTTCATGTGGGTGCAGCCGGAGAGCACCCGGAAACTTTACATCTGCCTGTGGGTGGCTTTCATCACCTCCTGTGTCCTGCCGTACAAACTAATGGGCTTCATGATTGGTGAGAGACACACGCTCCCAGACAAAGCTTCATCACTGTGACGTACTGTGCACACTGCATCGACCTTTGAAAGAGTGCAAATATTTATACTCAAACAAATGCATTCACACAAATTTGTAACTTTGCTCCCTCTCCCTGTGAGAGGCAGCTGCAGGCTGTTGGCATGCCTATCTCATAAAATCTCCTATTTCTCATATCACAAAGTGTCTCCAAAGTGCTGTTGGCTCATACATTCTTGGAAAATGCTATGAGCAAAAATAATTTTTGTCACAAAGGCTATGTTCATTCAGTCAGCTAACTACAGTTGTCACTATTCACGTGAGCTCTAAATACATTTCTCTACACTGTAAATGATTAAAAATGATGTTCTGTAACCGGATGTCCGGATAAATACGCCATCGAGCGCCATCATAACTATGTCAAACCTATGGGTGCGAGTGTAAACATAGGTCGCTCACATGACGTTAAGTATTTTCAGTCGCATGTTGTGACGTTTTTGAACCTAAAACACCGTTTAACCCTGTTTACACGCCAACACATAACCGGCGTTTTCAGAAATCTCCACTTTGGCTGGAGTTTTTAAAAATGATCGTTTTCCGTGAAAAAAACTCCGTTTCCGTGTAAACAAGAGGCCAAACCGCATGAAAACATATGCGTTTTCCCTAAGTGTAAACGTAGCCTCAGTCATCCAGATCGTAGATATCCACGGAGGGTTGAATCAGGGACAAGGCCTTCGAACTGGCTGGGGGTTATCAAACTCATTGATACCACCTGGTTCTTTAGTGCTTGTGGCTTTTATAACGGCAGTCATTGGAGTCACCTGAGGCCAAGTGTGAATGGCTGTTAACTCTCCAGGGAGGGGATGCTCTGTAACCAGATTTTACAGGAAGTCACTACCAAATTTGAGAGTTAGGTAGCAGCACGACTTTGTGGTATGTTAGTCGATACGGACGGTCGCTGATCCACTTCGGTGCACACATCTCAAGAACTACTTGATGGATTGCCAGGAAATTTCTTGACAGACATTTGTTACCCAGAGGTAGAGCCCTGCTGACTTTGGTGATCCCCCGACTTTAGCTCTCGTGCCACCGTGAGGTTGACGTTTGTGGTTCTGAGCGAAATGTTTCAACAACTACTCGATTGCCATGAAATTTGATTTAAGGCTTTGAACTGAAAACTGGAAGGCATTAAAAAAGAAGGTTATTTTAGCACAAGATAAGGAGGAAGTGACAGTTTTCCACTGCCTTTTGTTCCCGACAACAGTGCTGCACAAGATTTAGTTGATAACCTCATCCTCCATATGCTTTTTCATTCTCTCATCCAGCGTTTGTTTTCTCCTTCCTTGCCCTCTCTCCTCCAGGCCTGTACGCCGGTATCAAGTTCTTCATCATAGACTTCCTGTTTAAGAGCTGTCCGAAGCTGCGGGACAAGTACGACACGCCCTACATCGTGTGGAACAGCCTTCCCACAGACCCCCAGCTCAAAGAGAGGACCAACGCTACTGTGTCCCGACGGGTGAGGGGGCAGAAGCACATGCACACTGTACACATCTGTGTCAGCTCTTTGCTATCTCCTCCTTCAGTGCCTCCTCTCTGCTTCCTTAATGTAACACACAGGTAACACACACAGACCAAACAAAATCAAAAGATACTCAATACCTGTTTGGATACCATGGAAAAGGGGGGAAAATGTCCTAGGCACACCAAAATAAGATTTTTCTGCACATTTCATGTCATTTGTAGATTGCAAAGACTGTTACACACTGATACATTTATATTGAGAGTGATAGGTGGAGACCATCCTTCAGCTGTAGCTCAGGTTGAATCTTTGATGTTGGCAAGTGTCAGTCTACCCTCCCACCTCTCCCTGACCCCCTGTGGTAGGGCAGAAAGAGAAAAGAGATGAATAAAATATCAAAGTATCATCCCTCCTGTCAATAATACATGACATCTCAGCCACTCGCTGTCACGATGTGACCTGGACACCGCCGCAAAAAGTATATGTGTGTGAGCATGTGTGTGCGTGCCTTTGCTGTGTCACAGGTGTACTCTGTCGTTTCTCTCTCTCAGCTCTCTGGCACTGAGAAGGTAGGGACTCTGGTGTGTCTCCCTTTGGTTCCCGTACTGCGCCTGGGTGTGCCGCAAGCTCACCTCAAAGCGTGTGTGTGTGCGCGTGTGAGATTGTGTGCAATGTGTGACACACCTCGGGACTGGCCGTCTGTGTTTGTGGACAGAATGGATCAAAATGTCACAATAATTTAGACTGAAATTTCAAAATGGGTTTGATTTGAATCATTATTATATATGTTTTTTGATATTATATTGAATTATTTCATCCACATGTAAACTTTTAACAGATTGTTGACATTTTGATCCATTGACATAGATGCTCTGTGAGAAGTAGCGGTGTGTTTACAGAATAGTTAAAGTGCCCATAGAGTAGCCCCTTGACCACTGTAATTTAGCACTAGCTCATTAAATCCTTCCTGTTCTCCATTACATGTTGCAGTTAACCCTAAAATGTAATTGCCCTGTTACTGTAACTGAAACACTTGTATGGAGAGGACTGAACAACAAAAGGATCCCTCTGACTAAAACATGTAAATCAGGATATATTTTTAGCTTAATTATATATTTTTTTCCACAAACTAACATCTATTTTTTGCCTATAAACTGTCGCTATGTATGCTGAGCGAATGATGGCCTCACTCTCTGCTTTGCACGTCACAGCTAAGCCTGCTGCAAACAAGTGCACATGCAGAGAAGCACATAACGCAGGACTGAAAGTGGAGCTGTTTCAGTTTTGGCCACTTTTCTCAGTAGCTCTGGGAACATGCATTCCTATTGGATGGTACCACCGAATGTGTAGAGATACTTGATTTTGAAATATGTCTCCCTGTCCTTCCTCTTTTCCCTCATCACCACAATATCTTCTTCCCCTCCTAACTGTCTTCCTCCTTTCCCACATGCCCTTTTTGTCTCCCTCATGGTGATATTTCTTTGACTTCCGTCCTCCCATCATCCTGTCTGTTTTTTGTTTTTTTTCCTGTCTCCCCCTCCTTTCCTGCTTTGCCTCTTCCTCCTCCTCCTCCTCCGTCTGTTTCCAGGTTCAGCCGGTGGTTTCTCGGAGCAGCCTCGCCACTGTCCCATGCGGGGTGAGCAGAGAGGAGGAGACAGGTCGCTCCCACAGCACCAAGAAGGGAGCCTTTCATGAGATCTTCAACCTGCAGGAGTCAGAGCGCCCTCTGGCGGGTGAGGGGACTTCCTGCAGCATTTTCATTTGCACTGAGTTTACAAATACACAATTTCTGCATTGCATTTTGTGCAATTCAGGTCTCATTCACAATAGTTGGTGATTTAAAGTAAGAGATGCTCAGTCCACCTCTGCGGTTGTAAAAATCTTTGTTCCTCAGGTTTATCACTGGTTCTGCAAACCGCGTCCTCACTGTTCTCGGTCCTGTGTGTTTTCAGTGTGTGAGAACGGCTGGAGGTGCTGCCTCATAAACAGAGACAGGAAGATGCCCACAGACTACATCAGGAACGGAGTGCTCTACGTCACAGAGAAGTAAGTGGGGCATGTTCTCTCCAGAGAACATCTTTTCTCATTAAATCTCTGACTGCATGAGAGGGAAACAAGTTATTCTTCCAGGGTGGCACGGAGAGAAGGAGCAGGTGACAATTCAGGCCAATGGGTTTGTGGTTTTAAGTACCTGAAAAGGGTCTTCAGTAAGAGCTGCACCGTGTCCTCCCTCCCTGTCTCTGTGTCAGTCAGTCAGCAGTGGATCAAGTAGGACAGCCCTCCTCCTGAGAATATCTCTAACTGACAAGAAGTCCATTCAGTCTGTCGTCTGTTTTGCCTGCCTGCTTGTTTTTCCTCAAGCAGTTTTCTCTCTCTCTTCCTGTCCATCAGTTACCTGTGCTTTGAGAGCTCCAGCTCCAGATCCAGCTCCTCCAAGAAGAATAAAGTTATCAAGCTGGTGGACATCACTGACATACAGAAGGTAACCACGGTTTGAACGAGGGCCAGGAAAGGTCATTGTTGATTCCGTAGAAATTTTACCTCACTGTATGTTTATGTGCAGTTAAAAAAAAAAATAATGCCCCTCTTGTTTTTCTGAACCCCTCCAGTACAAAGTGCTGTCAGTCCTACCAGGAAGTGGGATGGGTATCTCTATAGCCACTCCTTCCACTCAGAAGGTACAGTACAGATTCATTCTGCACAGTGAAGCTCAAACATGCAAGTCAAGTAACAATAAGCAAAACATTTATTTGGGTGGAGATACTTAATTATTCTGTTCCTTGGTAAACAAGCTGACATTGCTATTTCACATATTGGAACGTCTCTAATTATGAACAGCTGTTCTCTTCAATGGCATTTTTATTTATTTGTGATGGCAAGTTTGTTCATTGTTTACTTAGCTTTGATAGATTCCAGGTTAGAAACCTCCATAAGTAGTGCCAAGATTACAAGTAAAATACTACATGAGATGAACAATTCTGTGCATCCAGTTTAGCAGCTAGAACAGGTGAGATGTCGATATTAATGTCCAAGCATTTCTGTTCCCCCCAGCCATTGGTGTTTGGTGCCATGATCCACAGAGACGAGGCATTCGAGGCCATCTTCACCCAGTACATGAAGATCATGACCACCACCAAGCCACCAGCCAGCGCAGAGCTCTAGACAGCCTGCATCCCAGCAACACATCTCCATACTGGGCTTAAGTCTGGGGCGCATCCTGAGATTCATCTGGACTGGAAGATACTTTAAGAAAAACACCACACTCCTCTGCTCTGCTCCTCCTCCTCTTGCGATGGGCGTCGGCTTCCTCGTCGATGGTCATCAACCAGCCTCGATTGGTGGATTTCCCGTTTAGTTCACACTGGAGTGGATGTGCGGGCATGTCAGCGACATGTCCGCGTAGATGGGATTAGTTGCAGCACACTTTTTGTGGGTGTCGGATAATGAACAAAATCCGCTAACTGCTTGTGGGAGGAGTGAGGATCGCTGTGGTTTTTATCAATCAGCAGAAGGCTGGCGAGGGGCTGGTTCTCCTCTTCCACCCGACTGACTGGCTGACTGGTTTCCTGACTTACTTGTTTCTGTGTTTGCATGTGTGGGTGTGTGTGTGGGCCAATGTTAAGCGCTTAATTTGCGTCAAGTGGCTCCATTTTTCCTCTTTACCCTTCAGTCAGTGGAGTAACTTTTATTGTGGTAGGACGATTTCAAGACATCCTGACTGTAAAATCATGAAACGACTAGAAGACAAACAACAGGTTCTCTCAACTGCCAGACATCTGTAGGAACAAATCTCTACGTTTTAGCTATCAATCAGTGCAAAAACAACCATTGATGTTGAAATATTAAGCTGATCGGTGCCTCGTGGCAGAGCCCAACAAAATGATAGTGTGAATGTGGTCAGTGTTTTTTTTTTTATGTGCATTAGCTGTGAAAATGTCAGATCGCCATTTGACTGACACAGAGCCTTTATGTTAGTTTACATCGCTGCTGTCTAACTTTTTTCCTCTTCTTTCTAGACGCACCGTTCAGCAGCGACGGCGCGTTTTAGTCGTCTTTAACGAGCAGAAAACGTACGCGTTCGGCATTCGCTTCGGTGTTTATAAATGTGCGTCTGTGAAACGTGTATGGTTTTCTTTTTTTGTTTGTTTCTTTTTCAAAAATGCCTTTCTTTTTGAAAAATGTCTTTGTAACAAAACAGCCTTTGGGATGAGTCACCGGTGGTCCTGGAGCTGCCGATTGTGTCCGAGACGAGAGCACAAGCACTGTTAGATGCTTCAAACACTGACTGCCATTTGTAGCTGTGTCACAATGGAGAACATAGCCTCCCGTGTCAAGCTTCTCTTTTTGAGGCACAATCTGTACATAGAGAGAAAGATTCCCTGTTTTTTTCCCCCCATCAACGGTATTCTCCCTGCACTTTATTAGGATGTTAGTGGGAGTCCCTGACGTGTATGTTAAGCAGCAACTTCTGCAGGAATCCGCAGTCAGTGTTAGCAAATAGTTCCAAAGCTACCCGTCACGTCCGATGGCGTCTCTCTTCTGTCTGGCTGCGTGAGCCAGCGCGGGTCACCTCCCGCAGGTCTCAGTGCAGCACAAAGGCGGTCCGAGCACATTGTATTCACACCAGATTCGATGTCTGCCGCAGCCAGCCGGACAGCCTTCAGACTGACATGAAAGAAGGTACTTTGACTTGAAAACGAAACCACTTTCACTTCACGACGCCTCAAATGTGCAAATGTTGACGTATTTCAGCATTTGAATCCTGATCGTCCAAGAGAGTGCAGAAATATCCATTAAATGTCTCCTCCTGATTGGGTAATCTAACTTGCACATATGCACAGCTGGTCAAGGAGTTGTATAAATTCTAGATTTGTCAGTGTAAGCCCTTTTTTTTCTGAAAACCATGATTATGAGCTATGAAAACATCCTAAATTGTTCCCTTTTTCCGTGTTTACTTATTTCACAGCAGTCTGTGAAGTATGTGGACGTTCTCGAGCGAGCAGAATACTTCAGCGTCACTTTATTTTAAGACACTGTTTGCAAGATTAAAGCTGGTCTTTATTCTTCGATGTGTAGAAAACGTAATGCCAAACCTCAACAGACACTTCAGTGTGTTTTTTGAGATGAATGGAGATAGCATATGGGACTGGAGGCCATGACTTCTCTTCAGATTTTAGCGTGAGAGACAGTAGAGTAGCTTTCCTGTACGCCCAGCAGCACAAGCTTCAGTTTCCTTGTAAATCGTACAAAACGCTGTTCGAAGGGAGACCTTGACATTTCAGTATTTACTTTCACTCTGGTCATTTTTCACTCACTCTTTTAGTTAAACAGTCCATCAGTCACGTCACTGAAAACCAGAGGATTATTCTCTGCTCTCTTCCCTTCAGACTAAACACGTCAAGGTGTCCCTGAAAGTCTATACAAGTCCTCTTATCATCATTACCAATTTGAATCCGCTGAGCTGGATATGAAGTTGCTGGAAAAGCAGTGGACCAGTTCAAGGAACCACATTATTATTTCTAGCTCAAACTCATTTCAAATGGATGCTTTTCTCTGACATCCATTTGTATGATTTTGCCTGTTCTGACCAGGCTGCCTTCCCTGACATGGATTTTCTATTTTTGTTGAGGAATGAATTTGATCCATGACCCGGGGAAACCTGTTGGATATTAGATCAGGCGAAAAGAAGTGAACGCTGCCTCACTGTGTGATCGGATGGCTCGTCGTAGTCTCGCAGCTTTTACCTGAAGCCTTTTTGTAATCTGTTAACTCTGAAAACCAGCTCTCTGGGGGGGTCGGCGAGACCTTGACAGGGCTGCTCTCAGATAAAGCACAGAATGTATCATGTTCTAAACGTCTAGGATTTTTTTTCTTTTGCCAAATCTTATTTTCTGTCTGCCATATTCTGCCTACGCTCATGTTTACAGAAGGTTGTAAAAATCAATTTGTTGTCGTTTTGTTTTTTTAAACCCAGTTTGAATTCCTTTGACTCCGGAGTTATGAAGACTGGACTGCTGTTCTTGAATTAACGTCTCAACTCTCATTGGCTCTGCACCACTCACATGACTATTTCTGCTCACCTTCTAACCAATAGGAAACTGAGATCATAGTGACAAGAGCAGTATTTTAAACCTCATGCAGCATGTAAATTGTCATATCCAACATCCCAGTACTTGGTTACCATGTAGTGTCATTTGCAGTAAAAACACAGGCTTCATACAGAGCAGAGATGGTCATGGTGGACTGAAAGGGCAACATCAGTGTTTCTGACCTTTAGCTTGTCCACTGTGACTTGGAGAGTGAAGAGAAAGGTGGAAATAAAAGTTTGATTCACATTGGTTTTTTTTTTTTTAAATAAAATGTGTGCACTCCTATTTCTGTTAGGCAGAAAGATGAGAGTGAGATGAGAAGTTTGATACCACACATGCCTGTATGCTAAATAAGCAGCTGCTTAGCTAAGCTAAGCTTAGCTTAGCTTAGCTTAGCTAAGCACAGATTTTGTTCCCTCTGGACAGAGCCAGGCCAGCCGTTTCCAGCCTTTATGATATTTATTTTCTGCTGGCTGTATGTCGATATTTACTGGAGAGGTGGAAATTATGAATCACAATGCTGATTCAAATCTTCTTTTGCGGTTCATTTCAAAGATTTGAAGTCACTGTTCACTTTTTTTGAAGCTAATTAAGTAATTTCACCACCGTTAAAATGCACTTAAGCACAAACATCAAGAGTCTTGACTACAGCACTTTATAAAGTGAAACCTTCATGATCATGTTTAAATCATATTAGTTGAGTTAATAATGATTATTTTATGAGCAGACAACACCCACACCTTTAACCTGTGAAGGCCTAGGTCTTGTGGGAAATTGTGTACATTAAAGGCCACTATAAACAGAAATCTTAAAAACAAACAACTGAATATTGTTAATTAAAGTGGTATCACTCTTCTCATGTAACTCCACAAGAAAGCAATTATAATTATTATTATCATATTTCCCAGTATGCTGATAATATTCCTTTGATGTTACGAATGGTAAGTTGCACATGATGACTGCCATACTGTGTATCTCAAGGACAGTTGGAGGATGTAGCTGCTGGTACAGGTGACAGGGACCTCGTCAAAAACAGTGGTGTTGTCCTCTCAAGGTCCTCTCCATTTAACCTGGTGTCCTCGCTGTTGTATTAAATCTGTAGTTCCTCTAACTGTGTGTAAATGTTAATTAAGGGTTTTCCAAAAAGCATTTCAAGCGATCCACGCTGAGTGTACAATGCAAACTGTACCAGGGCTCCTGTCTCAATTGGACAGTTTGCAAATGAATTGTCTGGAGGCTGCAAACGGCCTGAATCTGACTGATAGAAGTGAATTAAAAAAAGTGAAATACTTAAAAAAAAAAAATCTCAAGGATTCAGTCCTGTTTTATGGACTGAGACATTACTCTTAAGACTTGGTACAGCCAGTGAATTGAAGTGGAACTGGGAAACACTGCAGTCATTTCAACAAGGAATTAATTTGTCATCTGTGACAGTCGCTATAATGACTCTCCCCCCCCCCCACCTTTTTTTTTGTCAAAGAGGAATTTGTATACAAATGATTGACATGTACAGTGAAGAAAACAAAAAAACCACTGGGTTTTTAAAAAGACGTGTCTATTGTAAAGGATAATGTGATGTACATTTTTTAATTTAAGTAAATGAATTTAAGGTATTCTGCTCTTGTCTCTTTTTTTTGTTCTCGATTTAAGCTCCACAACGACTTCACTCTGAGTCTGAGTGACTCCAAGCTGCAGTACCTCTACTTATCCACGTGAGGTCACTGTGAGACCTTGTATGGAGACTAATCAGCTGGCAGAGAGATCAACTTTTGCTTTACTTGACAGGGGGAGCTGCTCAAGTATATTTCAGTGTTTTATTTTCACCTCTTAAGATAAGATCTAACTTCATTAATTCCCTGCTGGGGAAATGAGGGTGTTACAGACAGCAGGCAGTAAGGGGAATGTAGAAGAGAATAAAAAATGCAAAACAGAAAATGAAGGATCAACTATATATATGTACATTTACACAGAAGTCAAATATAAAAAATATATTTCTAATGGAAACATAAATAATAAATGCAGCTGTCAGAAAACAATTGAGGTCTTGATGTGGACACATGAAACAGGTTCCTTTTACAAAGCTCTCCATCCAGCACAATGTGGCTTAAATGGCACAGTATCTGCTCTAAATCCAGCTCGTGGCTGACAGGTTCCCTTTGTGGCACAGTAGAAATAAAGTCCAGATACCGAGTTCAAGCTGTGAAAATGTCTTAAGAGCCCTGATTGGAGGGTGATATGTGACACACGCTGGTATTTCTGTGCAGGTGGAGGACATGGCTGCACCTGAAAAACATTGGAACCTGAGAAATGGACGTCTGTAGGTTCAGTCTGTCCACAGGAGAAGCACTGAGGGCTGAGTTAAAGAGAAAATACTCCATTACTTTTTACAAAGCAGCTCTACTATCGTGACAAACAAACAAATAGCAAATCAATCACTGAGAAACATTTAAATGTCTCGCTCGCACGCGCATCGTTTAACAGCATGGAAGCAGAATGTTGACCCAAACCGAGGTTACTTCAGTGGGGCCGCAGACCAATCTGACCCCTTTTCTCTTGACTTTTGACACGAGGAGACTTGTTGCAAGCTGAAGCTGTGGAAAGAGACTTTTGCTGGAGAACTGAAGCTGAAAAGAAGCGACTGAAGAAAACCGTTGGATTATTGTGGAAAACCGAAGAGCTTGGACATGGCGTGGAGGAGACCACGGATCATCGAGGGACACCTGCTGCTGGGAGCCGACCCCGAGCTGGACACAACTTTTCCATTTGTTTGATCATTTGACTTCTGAGTGTTTATTTAAAAGCCTTAAAAGCTTCGTCAGTACAGACACCAAAGTAACTTTGAACTTAAACTAAAAATGGATTAATTAATGGACAGAATGTCTTAAATATTCCGGGACACGTGTGGAGTGTGTTAACAGTTGGTGCTGTGGTTTGAAAACATTGCTATTTTGGTTTGAGGACATCAAAATTTCCAAAATTTCCATCAATATTAGAAAAACAAAATGTCGATTGGGCCAAATTACAAAAAATTCTGAAAAGATGTTTTCCTTGCGCAGCATGGAGACGATGGAACTCTCAGCTGCGTCAGGGCGTCATGACGCACAGGTGTGACTAAACCTGGGCACGTTGTTCTGTGTGGGGTTTTCAGTTCGTTTGTTTTGATTGTTGAAGTTTGGCTTAATCTCGTCTACTTGTTTCCTCTGTTGTCCAGTTTTGCTGTTGCTTGCATTTGGTCCAAAGCAAAGTGGAAAGAGCCGTGCGTAAAAGCGCGCGGCGCGTAGCGATTATTGTTACGTTTCGTGTTGTTTTCAGCACATCTGTAGAACTCTGGATGTGCACAGCCTCACCTTGTTTATTACATCATATTGACTCATGGCTCACACATGAGAGGCGTTTTCAGCATTTGATCTCATTTTAAACGTCATTATATACTCAGAAATGCCTCAAGTGGTGATTTTTCTTCAGAAATTCTCAGATCCAAATGAGTTTTGATACAGTTTTATACACTTTGTCTGTTGTTTGTCTCAATGCTGTGAGAAGTTGGTGTCCATCAGTTATGTGTGTAAATGCAGCAGTAAAACAGGCTAAAATATGTGAATGTTGTAAAATAACAGAGGAGGAGCTGCACAGTGTTTGATGTACTGACAGCAGAGCCTCTTCGTCGGTGGCTTGCTGACACACGTCGTGCAGCTGTAGTTATTAAATGAGCAGATTGTAGTTTTTCTAACTTTGACTTGGATTGTTGCTTATTGAGCCCCAAATAGATAAAGTTTGCTTTCACGTGTTTCCCCTCAGGTGGTGTGAACTACATCATTGAGCATCCTGCGGCGGCTGACCTCCCTGAGGTCATCTGGATTGTGGACAGCGACGACGAAGATGTCCCAATCTACATCTCTTTGGACGAGGAAGAAGAGGATGAGGTTGAGGTTCCTATGGAGGATGAGGGCGAGGCCATTCCCTCAGCTGACGATGAGGATGAGCTGATGGAGGTTGATGAGGAGGAGGAAGAGGACACTGAGGATGAGAAGGATGAAGACACTGAGGATGAAGACACTGATGACTCTGAGGACTGGCTGGACTTCTTCAGTGAAGATTCTGGATATGGCTCTATCTCTCAGGGCGAAGATGATGATGACATCAGGCCTCCATCCTCTCTGGTCCAGGAGTTCCCCCCAGATGACTTTTGTGAGGGATGGTAAGAAGCTCTTCGTCCTGTTCCTCCTCGTCCTCACACTGCGGGCGGCTGACAGTCAGCTGCTGAAGAGCCCTCAGTTTCCCAAAGGTGTGAAGAGCGCGCTCCCTCGACCTCAGGCCTCAGCTCTTCCGAGGTAAGTACGAAGAGGCTGAAGAGGAACTGAGAGAAACATCACAAGGAGTCAGCTCCCTTAACTTCAGACCTCAGCTCCTCCTCAAAGAGGAGCAGGAAAGTACGAAGACGTCACTTAATGACAACTTGAACAAAAGTCTCCTGCATGTCTGAGTGTCACTCAGCTGTCATTCAAAGATTGTTTTATTGACTCTGTTGCATCTGTCTTTGTTCACACTGCATCAACTTCCCCACAAGAGGAGACGACCTGGAGGACCGAGATTTCCATGACAACAGAGAGGATCTGGACCAGATGAGAAGGATAGATGACAGCAGGACCAGCTGGAGAGCGGTGGTCACCTTTCATTCAGTGGGCTCAGTAAATAATCCCCTCACTCAGGTTTCAAGAGCAGCAGTGGTGGCATAAAGTGGTGAGAAGCTGAAGTAACTTCATATCTGCATTTTATTTATTCTAGGAACCTTCCTGAATGTTCTTCCTTTGTTTTTATGGCTGCCAATGATGCAAATGTTGTCTGTTTGTGTCCAAAATGATTCCTGACTTGTTTTCCTGTTTTAGAGGGTGGGATGAGCCCGCCGCCTCCCCTCCACCCGGACCCCCAGACACCACCCTCTTCAGCCACCAGCCCTGATGATGAGGAGTGCCCAGCCCAACCAGCACAGAGGACGTTGTTACTGTCTGCGTCCTCTGTGCTGGTGGGTTTTGGACGCTCCTCACACGACTCACACACACAGGAAGTTGTCTCCACCTCTTTGCGTCGATGCTCAAACATCAAGATGTTCAAGATTCAGTGTTTGATATCTTAAATAAATTAAATGATGTGAAATTTATGATTTTGTGACTTTTGACTTTCATTTGTCTCAAAGACATTTCTGTTAAGTGAAACTTTGAACTGTGTGATTTTTAATCTTTTGGTAAATGGACAATAAATATTATATCAATGATACATTTTTAAGTCATTATTCCTGTTAATAGGCACTATTTTATACATGTTTCTGCCTTCACTCCCATTCTTTGATTGGTTTGGTGTTTTTAGAAGTATTTTACATGTCAATTATGGAAAAGCAGACACAATTAACCAAACAGTAAGAAAACAGAAACATTTTAGCTCCACAGGTATCAGTTAAAATGGTTACTACAGCCTTCCTCAACCCATTTAAGATTTACTACTTCAGTCCACATAAAAGTGAGTAAAAGATCTTATTTTTTTAAATAATTAATTGTTGATTACAATGATTAATAATGAACAATAAGTCTGATAATAATATTGAAGCATATATCATGTTGGCTGTTCTTCATCATGACAAGGTGTGCATGAAACTGTGATGACACGTCCTCTTTGGAGGCCTGCTATTGGCTGATTCAGTGCTTCAAGAAGGGCACCGGGGGCAGACATGATTGTAGTCCTTATCTTGCAACACCGCAAGCAGCACTTAAGGATCACACATAGAGTGTTTTTATGACAGAGGTGTTGTAGGTATACTTTCAATCTGAGTGACACTATTTCAGTCATAACCAGGGTTTCGCCCTAAATGCACCATGGCTTCAATGACACCGCATGCAGCTGGTGCCCTGATTCTATTCGCTGCTGCCCCTCAGACATCCTGAGACCACCACTCCTGGCTTATATACAAGAAGGGCAACACTTCACCCTTCACAGATTTCCTACCTGTCAGCGCTCAAACGCATCCTGTTCCTGAACCCAAAGAGCAAATCTTTTCACTGAAGCCTCATTCACTGATCAGTGCTGACTTGTGAACGTGAATATATTCCATGTGTGAGACACTGAAGCTCTCACTGTATCTCTTTCTTCATAATCGCTCTGTTTCAAGAGGAGTGTCACAAACTTTGATACAGTTAAAGGCAGTTTGAAGAGACACTCTGTGAATGACACCTCAGAGTCATCCGGAGGTTCGTTCAGTCTGTCTACCCCACTGCTTTGCTTGATGGATTCAGTTTATTTTTAGTCAGCCCAAAGGAGACATCACCAAACATGGCACCATTTACCATTTTTACACAAAAAGGTGACACAGTTTGACACATCAGCTCGGTCTCCTTGTCCATGTTGGAGTATGTGTGTGCACATCATACACCCTCTTAAGCATCAAATGAAACCTTAGTTGTAAAACTCTTTTTCTTATTGCCATGGTATGTGCACACTGTTCAATAAGGCACTGAGCTCAAGCTGCTTAACCTGACTGAGGACTCGGTGATAGCAGTATATCTAAAAATAAATTCCAAAAATATCCAACCAGAATCAAATAATGATAAATAATTCAATAATTTCAGTGTACTCTGACATTGCAAAACAAAGCAAACTTGAATTCAAGTGTCATAAAAATATTGTCTGCCACTGTCAGCCTGTCTGAGGGGATGCATTATTGTGTTTAGGAAGAGCATGAATAATAATAATAATAGCAATAAACTTTATTTAGATTGCACCTTTCATACAGGAAATGCAGCTCAAAGTGGATAATGGACATAAAAACAGATGAGAAATGAATGTAAAATAAGATGGAGAATAAAACCGACTTGACAATGACAATAAAGATGAAAATAACAATAAAGACAATGCATTAAACCACAGAATAAAATAATAAAACGTAGGTAAAAATAGAGCACACACAATGCATAAAATCAAGTAAAATACAACATTTTAAAAGAAGTGCAGCAGTGCATAAGTGCGAGGCAAAGCACAGAAGTTTCAGGCCTGTATCAGGAAGTTAAAGGCTGTTAGTTAAAGGATAAAGTGAAGAGAAAAGTTAAAATATTCAGCGAGCTGCTTCTCTGATATCTATAGGTAGTGTGTTCCAGAGCTTTGGGGTGCAATGGACAAAGGCTGCAACCCTGATTTTCTTTCAACAGTTGCTGGAAACCTCCAATAAACCGGCAGCAGATGATCACAGTGTTACTGAAGGCAAATAATAAATGAGTTGGCAACGTATATGCCACAGTCTTTAGAGGGTCATTTCAACCAACAAAAAGCCTAAAACTGAATCTCACTCCAGCTGGTTGACAAAAGCTGGCAGCCCTGCTCTGATCAGGCTGAGCTGCACTTTGTCTGACTTGCTTGTGTGGAAAATTTTAACCTCTTGTCTACGCCTCATGAAAAGTCTCTGACAGGCTTGTTTGGGTCGATTTAACATGTCAAATACTAAATATCTTATTATGTTACACAAATGGATGTCCAAGGACAAGACATGAAAAGCCTTTATGTCTTAGCCTACGTTTACACTTAGGGAAAACGCATATGTTTTCATGCGGTTTGACCTCTTGTTAACACGCAAATGGAGTTTTTTCATGGAAAACGATCATTTTTAAAAACTCCAGCCAAAGTGGAGATTTCTGAAAACGCCATTTATGTGTTGGCATGTAAACGGCGTTTTAGGTTCCGAAACGTCACAACATGCGACTGAAAATACTTAACGTCATGTGAGCGACCTATGTTTACACTCGCGCCCATTGGTCTGGCATAGTTATGAAGCACGCGACGGCGTATTTACCCAGGTTCATGTAAACGACAACATTTTTGAAAACAATGTTGTGTGCACGATGTAATTTTTGAAAACAGAGGGGCTAAAATATCCATTTTCCAAAATACCCTGCTACGTGTAAACGAAGGCTTATTTCCACATGGTCATCAGGAGCTTATATCTCCCAGCTGTTCAGTCATCATTAAACGCCCATGGGCTACCTGCACAGGTGTTTCCACTCATCTGCCCAATCAGCCCTCCTGTGATGACCCTCTGAGGATTGTGTGTGCTCTACTCTTTCCTACTTTCTAGCACAAAGAAGAACCTTCCACTTTTATGTTCCTTATATAAAAGTTCCATCCAATTTAGCTGCACCTGACCTCAGCGTGAGCAGATCTGATCAGCCACAGGATTTAAAACACCTGTGTTCTGTGGCTGAGGGGCAGTGCAGTGGCTGAGTCTGAACCATGGCGCCCTGAGGCAGACACACAAGTTTCTTCATCTCAAGGAGTGAAAAAACTTGTAATTGCATGAATTAAAGTGCAACTTTTAAGTAAGCAGCTTAAAACCCATCTTTATTTATACACATGCAGGGCTGTGCGGTGTGTGTGCGAAGTGGGCAGTTACTAGCTGTGGTGGGTTGCCGTGACCTCTCTTTCACTGTGTGTGTGTGTGTGTGTGTGTGTGTGTGTGTGTGTGTGTGTGTGTGTGTGTGTGTGTGTGTGAGTGAGAGAGAGAGAGAGAGAGAGAGAGAGAGAGAGAGAGGACAGGCGCTCGGCTGTCCAGGCATTAGTCATTAGTTAAATGTTGAAATGGTGCTTTCCCTGAAGGATAGCAGACCATTCTGGCCATAGCTCTCCCCTCTAGCAGCTGTCAGCACCCAGCATAATGACTCACACACACACACACACACACACACACACACAGATACAGTCTCTTTCTTAGCATGACACATCTGCTTGTCTTACCAAAGCGCAGTTAAAGACGATTATTATAAAATGTACACAAATAAAAGCAAGTTCATGCAGTTCATGTATGTAATAAAGGTCTGCACAAATCAAAGGAGTCTGGAAAAAACAATATAAAGTGATTTTCTTTTGGTCAACAGGATACACTACCCAAATATGCAGCAATATTAGCTGCCTGGTATTCTCTTCCTAATGCAATTTTGATCTTTCCCTCTCACACACCACTAGATATTGGCTGTTAAATTTGATCTGGATCAGAACACCAATCAACGTTTAGTGTGCACACGGTTCAATAACGCTCCTGTAATTGGATTCTCCCCCCAAAACAGCTCCGAGGAGCAGCGGCAACAACTCTTTGTCTTTACAGATGATGTGTCTTTTATGCAGATACGGTATCGGCTGTACCCTCCCCGTGAACCTTCTGCCTGTTCCGCGATGAAGACTACAAAGCTGCGTCGAGAGGTACGCCCACGCTGAGAGGAGGCAGCTATTTCTGTCTGCAGGGCCACATTGTCTGCTAATTCACAGAACACACTGCACACTGTTTTTACAGCAGCCAAATGAGGCTTTTCGAACTGGCTAGCAGTACCAGAGAGCATGAGAGACAACACACCAGCCATAGAAAAACTATAAAAGCGTCTGGCTGGTGTTAATGGCTGATGGAAGCATTGACAATAACTATAGGTAATTAGAAGTTAGCCAGCCTCTCTTTCTCAGGGCTGTAGCCTGAAATGCAGAAGTCCTGAGGTCATGAAAACTACCTCATCACACCTCAACCTCATCTCTCCCAATTGCAATAATCTCTTACCTTGTGGTGATCATAACAATAATACCAATCATATAAGCGTAGCTGCCATTATGCCAGAGGTGAAGCTGCCTTTGTTGCCATCTGCCATCACTGTTGTCCTCAAAGCTGCATTGCATTGTGGGATGTTTGTGCCGACATAGCGTCCAGTGTTTGCATATTGGAATATTCATTGGAAATAGCATGCACCTCACGTACTGTTTAGTTCAGACATACTAAAAAAATCTCACATACTATTTGCATGCTTAGCAGTATGTTAGCATGGAATTTCAGACAGCCAGTGAACTTCCATTTTTCAATTTTCAATCAATTTTTTTAAACTTTTGCTCTTCTGGTGTTTGTTTTGGAAAGAGGCTAAAAGAAACTCGACCGACCTGCTGTGCCTATTTATTGATACTGAGTTAAGATTGGACTGTTGCCTCTTGGTTCCTCAGTTCTTTCCAGGAGTTGTACAAGAAAATTATGAGGAAATTACACACCTGTAAATATAAAGTGTTTTATTCCCCAACATGAAGATCTCTATGGTGCTTCACATCCAAAATTCACAGCAAAAGTACCAAAATAACCTTGCTGTCTTCAGTGGTTTAGAATTAGCAGGAAAGCTTTTTTAAAAGCTGTTGGAGAAATTGTTCTTCCTGCCAAACACTCCAGGACCGTGCAGAAATGTTTGCTGTGGGGAATTGGGTTGAACCCTTTGTTTCACTTTTAAAAAAATGCCTTCCACGGGGCTATGAATGTTGATTTGTACCCAACTTGACTTGACATTACCCTCCCCCCAGTACCTCAAACTGACATAACAGCAGTGGCACAACTTGATTCATCATTAATAACTAAAAGAGGCAAAGCATGAAGAATTTAAGATGGCGCACCAACCTTATCATTAAACCTTAATAAGTTAATGTAATTATCATTTTCATAATTTCTGTGTTTCAACTCATTATTAACAATTAATCTGCAAGTGTAAGGGGGTTAGGATTAGACTACCATCCCCTCAGCAACAAGAGAAAATACATGACCCCCCCCTTTTCTGACCCTCCCTCCCTCCCTACTAATTTTCATACAGTCCCTAAGAATAGAAACACTAACATTAGCCTGTGAAGATTAACCACATGTGCAGAATACAAATGATAAAACATCCGAAAATGTGGAATAAATATCTTATATGTGACGGCAGAGCATGCCATGAAAAATTATACAATATAGATTTGGTGGAACTGTAATAAATGAAAGGCACTTGAGCTGCTTAAGGTCCATAACCCACATCTGTGTGATGTATTGAACATAAGTAGTTATGTTAATGAGGTCATTAATTAAGCTAATTCACATTCGTTAGCAAATAATTCTACGTCAGCATACTTGTCTCTACATAATGGCCAGTATTAATGGGAGCTCTGCATCTCAACTTATTGAGGAGTTATAGTAGCTTCAAGAAAATCATTTTTCTCCTCATTAGTATCTAAATTTATCCAGCGAGGTGTTTCAACATCTAATCAGATCATCGATTCTGTGGAACATGTAATGCAGAGATTAGGCTTTGTCGTGTCCTATTGTTCCACTGGAAGAAACACGCACACATCATAAAGAGGCAGAAAGAAAATAGATAATATGTGTAACAATGAGGGAGACAAATATGGCTTCACCTTCACCAGAAAATAATCATTTTATTGGGATTTGTAATTCCGCGTCCACCCAGCAGGCATTTTAGGCTGTGCACCAGAGTATTTTTTTGCACGTCCATTTTAATAATCAGATTTTTTATCCCCCCAGTCCTCCTGTCTCCATCCTCATTGCCTGCAGCACTGGGATGCTAAAAGTCACTCAGGGGTCGGCAGACTTATTCGCATTCATGCGCTGCTCCGTTTGTTGGGAACGGGGAGTTTTGACGTACAGGGGTGCCAGCTTGGTTCACGGGAACATTTGACATGCCCGTGCCAATTAGGACTAAAACCTTCCCTCAGGACTCACACACACACACACACGCTCACACATAAACACTCACGACCTTCCCCGAGGCCTCCAGCTGTTTGCTGTATAATGAAGACTGTGAAAGTGGAGGAGGGAAAGTCTGTGAGATGTGCTGCTACCTCTGCTGTTGCTACCTGCACAGCCCCACTGTGGCTTTAAGTATTTGATCTAACAGTGTAGTTTATGCTGCAAAATGCACTTTAAATGTGTGTAGGATCAAATAAGCGGAGCCCGGGCTTATGTCTCCCACAATAAACCCCTAATATTCGAAAAAGTTGTGCAATTGTTTGTTTGCACTTTTGAATTCTTGCTGCGACTCGTCTCTGGATTCGCTTTAATGAGGCACTTTTTGTTTGCTCTACTCGGCTCTTATGTTAAACGCCGTTTGGCTTTTGTCTGGTAAATCTTGTTTCACACTCATCTGGCTCCTGACACACTCTGTAACTATGCTGCTGCTCTCCCCATATTTTGCAATGTGTTGGATTTTTCAGTTGTTAACACCAAATGGGCCTTCAGCTGCTTTGTCACTGTGTACACGTCGATTTTTCTGACTGGACCAGGCTGCTTTTTATTGTTCGTTAATTTAGCAAATTAAAAGTTTCATCGATAAGTAATAAAATGCTCAGTTCTATACACTCGGAGCACCATCGGTCAGTCGGTCAGCTGACTTCCTTGTGCCAAATTCTGATACCAGATTGTGTAATTATGGGATATTTTGACACTTCTTTTCAAATGATTCTCACATGACCTGCAACACATGTGATCAGTGTGCCAAAACTGCCTCATTGGCCAATGCTGATCCATTCACTCTAAGCTGCGTCAGCTAATGAGGATGTCTTTCAAGAAAGACTCAAGAGAAGAGGGAATTGAAGGAAAATTCAATTGCAATGAGATCAAAAAAATGGCACTTCTGAAAAAACCCAAAGCCTGATAGAGATTCTTGTGTGCCGTAGACCTCCACTCCACGACCCTGTGCTGCAGCCAAAACTAACGCACCAAATGTGAATCAGTCAGCCGCTGAAAGTCATCCTTGATAAATACACTATTTCCTCCTGTTTGAGTGGTGTTTTAAGTGAAAGTATATATATGTGAGCTGATTTACATCTTCAATGGGAACAAATGCACAGGCGGCTAAGAGCGACAGTCAGGGTAAGGAAGTTTGAGGGTGTCAGAAGAAGGACGAACGCATTATTGCATTCGGTCTTTTAAAGGGAGCAGGAAAATGATTGAATAACTCCATCCTTATTTTAAAATCTCTTTACTGGCAGATTAAATCCGCTCTACCAGACATATCCACATAGGGTTTTCAAGGCTTTTTGGAACTTTTTCAATCACCAAGCAAACCTTCAAATGTTGTTATTTCAACATCTGCCTTGCTGCTGCAAAAGGTTTGAAACCACTGACCTCATCTAACCGCCACTCTCCAGAGCTTCTGCTCCCATTTTAGCTCACTCTGCTGTTTAAATGAGCCCGACCTGACTCAACCTGCTGCACCCCACTGAGGAGGACACTCATGAATATTTTAACAGAAGTTTGCTTATTGCACAATGAACTGTTTCCCCCATCGCTTGAAGACACACACACGCAGGTGCTCACGCGTGAAGTGGAGTGAGCGTATGCACACATGGAAACACACTATGTAGCAGCATAGATCTTCTTACTGTACACCCCCACCGCACTGTCAGTACAGGTGCACATGCCTACACACATGCAAAAGTCGCCACACTCTCACTTACATACACGCACACTTTAATTTGATGACTTTGGATGCTAATGAGCTGTTGTGGTGTTTACCCGACACGCATGGTGGGTGTCGCATGGGGGCAACCGCCGCCTGCTTTTAATGATGTTTATTTGGCACACGTCTGAGGAGTGAACCGGGGATGGTGTGGGTGTGTGTGTGTTTGTGTGTGTGTGACTGACTGGCAGATGTTTAAGATGAGGAAGGGAAGGCATCAAGCAGATAACTCCCACAGATAACTGAGCAGTGTCACGACCCAGCATTCGACGACTGAAGGAACACGACCGGCGCTTTGTAACTCTGCTGTTTGAGTTTTTAAATGGCATGTTCTAATTGTTATTCTCTTGTCTTGCTGACTGTTGAAGCATGTTTGCCTCTTTGAACAGCGACAGATTTGTTAGGCCATCAAAGGGCAGGCTTCAGCTCGCATTAATGTTCCTGTGAGCTGAGCGCCGAAAAGAAAAGCCAACCCTGGAGATAATTAGCAGCGCAGCCTGGATTTCTTGTTCGACATGAATAAATCTGTTCAATGAATAAAAAAGGAGTTGTGTTTCAATGGAAGGGGTTGGCTGCTTGTTTGGTGAGTGGACTGTCCTCATTACTAATAACCAGTGTAGCCTTGACAAACATCAGGGTCAATATTTTGAATAAAGCTCCTCAAAAATCTCCAATTTTGAGGAGAAAAGTTCCAGGATTTTTCAGTCCATGTCGACGGCTTTCGAAGCAAACACACATACCTTCACTATGTGCAAAATAACCGCTCTGTGAATGTTTCTGATCTTAATCTATATGCATGATAATGTGCTAACCTCACTGTCCAATTTGATTGCTTTCATATCTCTAGTCTCATGAAAGGAGCAGCGAACTCTGTGGAGAGAACAAGCGAAGAGAGTAGCATCTGTCTGCACATTACATCTAAGGTCATGGTTATCTGATAGAGAATCTGTGTGTGTGTGTGTGTGTGTGCGTGCGTGTGTGTGTGTGTGTGTGTGTGTGTGTGTGTGTGTGTGTGTGTGTGATGCAATGTNGTGTGTGTGTGTGTGTGTGTGTGTGTGTGTGTGTGTGTGTGTGTGTGTTTGTGATGCAATGTGCCACTGCTTGTCACCAGAAAAACATGGTAAAGGCTGATGAAAGTTGCTGCTTGCTGGCACTTTCATTTCTGCTGTCCTACAGAAGGACGGCACACGGTGCAGGATGTGTGTGTGTGTGTGTGTGTGTGTGTGTGTGTGTGTGTGTGTGTGTGTGTGTGTGTGTGAGATGATATCGATGGCTGGTGTCAACATGTGTCGCTGTAATGAATTCTCTTTCCCTTGATGACCAGTTCCACCTGTGATGTTGAGAACACGCGGTCACATACTCTATTTAAAGCAGTAATGAATATTTTGATGTTAACAATGGGTCATCTGACTTTGTGTAATGTGGAAGGTGGAACCCACAGAGCATTATCATCTGAGTCTGCAGTCAGCGGTGGAACGAGATCAATCAAATGAGTAAAGTGATGTATAAAGTGCAAGATTTGCCTCTGAAATGTAGCAAAGTAATCATAGCAGAAATGGAAATATTCAAGTTCAGTACATTAAGGTTACCTCAAAATTTTACTCTTCTTAGTACTTTCCACCACCATCTGCAGTTCCCCTCAGCTCAACGTGATTTAGCCAAGAAGGACTTGTTGCTGGATCAGCATCCCTCACTGTGTTCCTGGACCAACATTGCGATGACCCAATCACAGCCCTCGGACATCATCAGCGCGCTGCTCCTGTGCGTCTTTCAATATTCCAGCATGTTTCGCCAGAAGTTAATAAAGTTTTTAAAGTTTGTACAATTAAACAAAATCCTTAACAATGGTATCGCAATGGAGGTTATCAACTGTGAGCTCAGGATTTCTTCATCAGGCTCTGTGTGGATTCCCATAAAAGGAGGTATTTGGTGCATCATTTGACTCTTCTTTTGCACAGAATGGACCGATGGCATGCTGCCCACCTCATGTGGAGCAAACATGTCCAATCAGGACAGATCGAGTCAGTGTCTTTTGATTGAGGTGGTTGATTTGATTGGACTATTATTCTGATTATTAGTGGAAAGTTAGAGTCCATGTAAACACATCTAGTGAGTGCACTCGTGCACAAACATTCCAGCCATGATCCTGTTTTTGAAACCAGTCAGCTGTTTGCTAACATCAACTTCACCAGGTGATGATATCAATATTATATTGCTTTACATGTAAAATTGTAGTGCAAATTGTGTATGGCGTCTATGTAGGCGATGACTGACAAAGGTCATCAGTGAGTGTAAAAGCCTGCCAGTATATCACTTTTTATTGTGATTGATTTAGGTTCAGCTGTTGGCCTGGTGGATCTTATTGTTCTTTTTTCCTCACAGGATGTGACAGAACTGTCTGCTATCATGCTGTTTAATTGTCTATTAAGTCATAAGTTGACCTTTTTATCATTACCCACTTTCTAAATGTCTATTTGGGAAAACACACAGCAGGAGAAGCACCACACCTGTTTCCTCTCACGAGCTAATTCAACATCTCTGTTTCTATTGGCTGATCTGAACTAACGAAGCCAGATGCTGGTTAGAAAAGAGCACCTGTGGCACCTGTGACAGTGGAGAGTTGCTGCTGGGTTGCAATTTGCTTTTGTTTTTATTCTCTTTGGTTGTCACCTTTGGAGCTGTGAAATCTTTCTTGATTTGTGGGGCTTGTTTTTTGGTATTTCAAGCTATTATGGATTCTTAGATTGATTGCGTTCTTTGTTTGTGTTCCCCTATTATGTCCCATTCACATTACATAAGCCCTGTTGTGTGGAAACACAGGCCCTTCACGCACACCTACATAGCAAAGCTGAAACAAAGAGCATCTCACTCTCACTAATTGAGTCCTTTGACTATTTGCTGTAGTTCTGATCCAATGCTGGGTATGGCCACAGGCAGGAAATCTACTCTGTGCACAGCAGGTCCTGAATCACATTGTGAGTGAAATGCAACATTTCGTGGGCGGAGATCCACAAAGGCAAAACTAGCACAGAAGGCATGAATCTCCACGTTTAAATCCCTTTCAGTCAGGTGAAAGAAGCGTGCTCAGGGTACTGGGAGGGACGGAAAGTTGAAAGAAACACAACTCCTCCTTTGAAAGACACCACCTCTTGTTAAATGTGTCTCCATCCACAGAGTTGGTAGACGTGAGCCAGCTTTGTGCAGGGTTCTGACTCTGCATTGCATGATTCTTTAAGTATTCAAGTGCCAAATTCAAGTTATTTGTTAAAGCTATTTGCTGCCATGGGGGGGTAAAAGGCACAGTGCATGTTTGAGTTTCCATCCCACCCTGTCCATCTTAGTTTTCCCCCTCTTCTGTCACAGTAATCAAAGCAGATTACAGAGGCCCCTCACACCCTGCCTCACTCCATCTTCTCCCACCTTTCTCATTTCCTTTCACTCAAAGTTATTTCCCAAGCTTTTTGCTGTCTTGATTTTAATTACACAAAGTCTTTTGAGTGGGAGGGCTGTGCCGTCTCACGGAGCTGAAGGTAATCATAACGTGGCTATTCATGTCACATCCAACGGAAGGAAGGTGGAAGTAAGTCCACAGCAGAGACACGCTCCTCTGCTGAGGCCAGAGGGTAATGAGCAGAAGTGCTGTGGCGTGTTTGCCTGGATGTTTATCAGTCCATCCATCCATATGTTTAACTTGTCTGTCAGTGTGAGGGGACATGGGCAGTGTGTTGGAAAGTCTGTGAATCTTTGTCAAATTAATTTTGATGGCTTGGAAAAGACCAGATCTGACACATTATGTAGTGTGCGACATGGAAGTTGTTCAGAGCTCCAGTAGAAAAAACAGTCCAGTTGATAATTAAATTCCCCACTACATATAGACTATTATCAGCAGCTCATATCTCATTATCAATAAGAACGCCTTCCACTTCTCCTGAGCATCAGACATGAGATCAATCTCCAATAAGACTTAAATTTATAATACTATTGGTTCTTCATTTTTGGGTTTGAATCCTCTGTGCTGCATTTTGACAAATATACGCATTTTATCACAAGCTACTGTTAGCAGTTTTGCTGCTATTTCCTGTGATTAATGACTCAATCTTAAGTTGATAAGTCAATTCTTACATTGACTTAATGATGAACAGTCCAAAAAAAGTCAAAGATCCCCTCCAGAGAAGATTTCAGACATCTAAAAACACTCTCCTTTAAAACTGGGGTCGGTAATGTTGGAGGAATGTCCTTGCTGGGTTAGCTGCTGAACGAGAGTCTGTGGCTCAGGGAGGTTTGTACTGGAGGGCAGCGAATCATCGCTCACCATATCCAACTACCTCATGTCTCATTCACATGTGAGTAAACGCCTCACATCACCATGATGGACGCAAACATGGCTATCGTTAGTACTGGCTGTCAAGCTATCATGTTAGCATTGGGAAATTTTGGCGGCATTTTCTCTGCCATCCTTGAGTGACTAGCTTGCTATAGCTTTAGCAATATTATGGGCCTGCTGCAGCCACAGATGCAGATTTTATTTTCCTTATTTTGTCAGACATTTGATTTATTGATTGCTGAAGGGATGCAGAGATAATTTCAACAAATTTAACAAAACATTCTTCTAAAATACATGACTGGCTACAAATATTTCTTTCTGTGTGTGCACTGCAGGTTTCAGGTTTCACAATCCTGCTCATACACTCACGTCTCAACTCATATTTAAATTGAACAGAGAAAGAGAAACTGAAAACAAGCCTTCTAGTCTCAAAATCTGGACATACAGCGGAGTGAAGTTGTACTAAGAAACACATTTTCAAGTGGAGGGGAACTTTCAGTCACAGTGACTGTAAAATAATCCACACGCACCATCTTTCTTAATACCACTGACCAACTTGAATCTTGCTCCCTGTGGCGTCTATGTTCTCTAACGCTGAAGAAAATACTTTTCAGCTTTTCAGATAGTCAAGTCAGGAATTTCTTGCTCTACTTTCTGAAGTCTCCTTCATCTGTGAGAGGTGGAAACATTACTGCCCACATTCTCCAGAAGACTTTGCAGTATTTGGTTGGACTGTTTCTATGTGCAGTGGCAGTGGAATAGAATCAAATTTCAGCAGTTTTGAATCAGTTTTCTCCCTCAAGAATGTTGAATGTTAAAGCTGCCTCTGGCTCCTGTATGGCGTAAAATGCTTCCTCCGAGTCACATAACGACACGGCATAACCCAAGGTCACTTTGATGTCTGTGTAAGTGATGTGCTAATGAAGAGTCCCGAGTGTTTTTCCAGTCAGTTCAACCTGACCTCTGCCTACTCAATAAATTCATCATGTCCACCACTAATAAGTAACCAGCCCCTTCGACACAAGCCTCACTTTTCATCAACACAATGAGCAACTTTCCTAGTCACACTTTTCCACCTCACTGTTTTATTCCCCATTGGTAAAAATCTCAATTTGTAATGCTTTTATGTGGCTTGCATTTTCATTTCAGATGAGCCTTTGTGCAGCTTCAGCGCCTCATCATTTGCTCTGTTTGTGCATTTTTTTTTTTTTTTACCCGTTTGACACATTCTTTACAGCTCATTCTGTCTCATTCATTCTGCTTCATTCTCACCTTTGTCAGTCGTTCACTTCCCTTGATTGTGAAGCACTTTGTAACTTTCTTTTTCAAAGTGCCTGTAATGTCTCAAATTATAGTGATAATGATTTATTGACATTAAAACTGCTACAGCCAGCACCTTTTAAGCAGGCTTTTTGCTCTTTTGTGTCTCTTACAAAGCCTTAGTCAGGAGTAGATTGCACACTGTGGTCAGCTATTTTCACATCTCTCGGCAGCGCTGTAATACACACTGTATACTGATGATAGTGATAAATGATCTAATACAGAGAAGACTAACATTTCATGCCTCCCTCTGGGCAGCAGAGTAGACAATCAACTCCTCATATTTATGTCTGTATTGTGATTTAGTGAAGAGCAGGCTGCTCACTTACAAGTCCTTACCTTTATTGTTATGCCTGTGTTAGCTCGTCAGCATTTGTCTGCGGTAATGTAAATATGGATATTAGGGAGTAAATGCTCCTGTTTGAGTTTCAGTTTTCTTTGTCCCTTCTCGCCTGTTTTTCTCCATCCTCTTCCACTCATCCCCCCTCATCACCAGGACTGTGAATTTTGAAAATGGTTCTTAATGTGTAGTCTCATTTTCAATATCTTAATGTGACATCATCTTTGTAAGTCAAAAATTGGTGCAGTAACAAGGAAAGTTGCATCACCGGTACCACATCCTACCACTTGGTGGCAGTCTTAGAACACAGCAGTTCAGTTTAAGCTGTTCATGTGCACACTGCACATACCTGCAGTACATACCTGTGTGCATGTATACTCTTTACAATTGATTGTAGTGGCCCTCTCCAAATGGTTCATACATATATACAAAGGTGGGAATCATAAACTGTTTTTGACAATGTACTTTGACAGCATGCACACATGCATCTTAGTGCATGCTGTAGCTCCCAGTTTCTGCAGCTTTCAAATGCAGCAAAGAGTGGTTTTAAAATGTATTTGGACCTAAATATCAACCGTCACTGTAGCAGCTGTAATCAAGACTACACGTATCTACTGTCAAAATGATTCATCTTGACCTTCAGAAAATGAGGCTTAACTGTAAAAGGCTAAATAATCTAAAGAAAATTTATGTGTGCTTGCTGCAAAATTTGCAGTGCAAACATTTCAAATGAAAGGCGTTGAGGTGTCTATTCAAGTGTGTGTGCTGAGTGGTTAGAAATACTGTAACAGCACTGAAAGGAGCTGAAATGTCAGTTGAAGCGTAAGTGTTAGATGAGCTGGAAGGGTCAATTGAAGTGGAAGTCCTGAAAGAAATGAAAGTTTTGTAAATGCTTAATGGCTCTTAGACAAGACAGCTAGATGATTGTACAGTCACTTGGAAGTGTTTATGGTTAAGACAAGTGCTGTGTCACCACAGAGATCCAGCTGTTCTGACTACATCGTCCTCCTCCGCCTCTGTCCCTTCTTCTGTCACCATCTTCGAATTCTCGTCTCTACAAAGGAAGTTTCCTTGTGTTGAGGACAGGATTCATAAACAAACACAGCCTCAGCATGTGGCCATCTCAACACTGACCATCAGGTCACTCCGAGCACTTGGCTTCTTACCAGGTTTCAGGTTACCATGGCGACATGATGTGGGCGAAAGAGCGAGTGAACCGGCGAGTGTTGAAGATGAAGATGAAAGGGGGTAGAAGACTGTAATCAGATTGTCTCCTTCGGTCACGCCTCGGATCCATCTTCCCCCCTCCACCGGCCCACGTCCTGCACACCCGAACCCTCCACCACATAAATCACAATTGGCCACAAGTCACCTCTCATTGCTGCACCCAACCACAGACCCACAGAGAAGGGGGGGGGGGGGTTGCTTTTGCTCTCGGCCATGCCCAGACTCTGGCTTGTTGTTGGGGTGATGTTTAGTGGTCCAAGCCCCTCGCTCCACCCCATTTCCACAGTCAACTTCGAGAAGCTCCATGGCTTCTTCACTGATATAGCTTCTCACAGCACGGTCAAATGAAGATGGATAGGGGGTTAATGGTGTAATGATTCTGTTTTACAGGCAGCTCGCTCTCTCTTTTCTCGGTGGAAAACCCTGCTGGGAAGACTGCAGCTGAGGGACGACTTTTTCTCTGTCTTACTGTCTTGCCCCCTCTCTCATTTCTGATACTCAGTAGTTTCTCACTAACTTTGTTTGATCCGCATGCAACCCCCTCCCCCCTCCTCAGCCCTTTTCCCTCCCTCCCCTTCATCCTAAGTTTTTGTCATTGGTCCTGCAGGCTATAAAATAAAATAAAAAAATGAAAAGTTTCAGTGGTCGAGGCAGAACCACCGAAGTGCTTCATAATTAGAAAACGGCTCATAATTACAGTGTGGTCACAGGCTGTTAGCTCGCTCACTCAGCTACCCTGCGTGGGATGGCGGCCTCCTCCTGCGATGTGCCTCTGTGTGTGCGTGTTTGTGTGCGTGTTTGTGTGTCAGCTTCCCTCAGAGAGGTCAGGCTGAAGTTGAGAAGGATAGCAGATGCGCTACCCCATCCTGCCTATACACCAGCTGGGTGCTCTGTCAAAATGCTATTAGTCACAATCAAGGAAGCGAGAATATGTGCGTTTCAGAGCAGGAAACAATGCTGATGATACTCAGAATTCTCCCTTTTCTTACTCTTTTTCTGTTAAGCCTTTACAAGCCATCCAGTGATTAGGATTTCACCAAGGCCAGTTTTAACTCAAGGAATAAACATTGCATGGCAGCGTCTGTCATTCCTCCAGGACCAAAAGATGACAATTAGGGCTTCTGACACAATCAGTTACAGCACGATGAGAGCTCTCTATTTGAATAATCCAAACATGACCCTCATTTATCAGGAGACTACTATCATTTGCCTATTTGTTACTTCTTTGCAGATTTTAGAACCTAACCCTGAGATTAAAGCAATAGTTTCACATCTTGCCAATAGATGAAAAGACTGATATTGCATTTGTACAACAAATATGAGGCAAGCCACTGAGTTTGACTCCTGGTTGTAGGATGCTGGGTTTCTGGGGTGTGAGGTGTTTACGTGGGTCACTTGCCAGGCGGATGCAGCTGCCCCCCCTCTCGGTCTCCACGGCCAGCCCCAGACACGCTGCTTTCTGTGTCTGCCATTTGGCCTCCATCCCCTCCCGCGATACCGGAGCATGTTAGTGACAATGGCCACAGGAGTGGAAAGTGGACATCTGGTGCACCTGTCCAACACCACACACACACATACGCACCCTACAAGGTTCACATCTGCCTTTTCGGAGAGTGTACGTTCAGGTTGTGTGTGTGATGATTTGGCGGTCATGCGTGGTGAAGCTCAGGATCACTGAGACCCGACTACTGGCCCGCCAACCAACTGGCTGACCATATGGATGGAAACCTACACTCAGCTCTGCTCTCCTTCTCCTTTCCTCCTCACTCCCACCCGTCCTCTCCTCCTCCCCCACACCTGCCCAAGTATCCCCCCTCGCCGTGGCACTCCTGCTGACTTGCTGGTTCTTTTTAATGAATCGTTGGGTTCACCTGCACCGGAGTGGAAATTCCACCCTCGTCATCCCCCATGTGTCACACTGGATTTTATTTCCTGCTCCTGGTGGTGATTCAGAGGGACAGGCAGGCGCATGATGCATGGAAACTATAAGATGAGATTTTAATCATTCCCTTGCTGAGAAGAGGCTGTTGCATTAACAAATCGTGATAGAGGGGGACAAAAGTTTCAAACACTTTTCGTATACCATGAAAGACAGCTGAGCAGAGAAAGAGACAGCTGTAATGAAAGTCCAAGCCTCAATACTGTGCTAGCCGCAAACTAAACTTGTTCTTTGACTTTACATCCATCTTCTCAGATCAGCAACGAATGACACCTTTTCACATTCACCATCATTCTGATCTATTTGACCTAATATTCATTCGTGCAGCTTTAATTTAGCAATTGTCAGTGTTACAAAAATGATATCAAATGATTACAAATTATTTTGAATTTTGTACTTTTCGTGCTAGCATGTGATTGCTAGCAGCAGCTACCGTTCTCCCTAGATGAACACAAGATGAACTTCATAGGGTTGCCAACTGTCCCACATCAGCCCGGACATCCCACATAATGAGCTAAATCGGTTTGTCCCGTATGTGACCTCCCTTGTCCCGTATATTGACTGTTTAGATCTTACAGAACAGCAGTATCAAGTCATGTGCTGATCACACCACGGGACATCAGCTGTATCCAATAGCAGGCCCACTCATGCACATCATCATAGCATAAATGTGCTTAAAAAAAGACAATCATTGGAAAGCAGAAACTACATGGTTAAGCCTGTCAGCAGTGACTCAACTGAAGCCTTCTGTACATTATGCCGTTGGGAATCCTTAATTGGCCATGGAGCAAAACTGAAAGGAAACTGCCAGTGAAAACAATCAGCCTCTTCAAGGAGGTCTCCTTCACTGACCTGCAGCAGGTGGTATGGATGCCCTCAAAATGAGACAGCATGGACCAACTCAATGAAGAGTTTTGTGCTAGGCAGGAGGAAATGCAGGCATCCACCGCAGTGAAGTGGGTGGCAGTTTTCCAAAACACCGAGCTGAACAGCATGTTCAGGATTGTCTCATTTGTCTTCAGTGTGCAAATTATGAAGAGGATTTTTACTCTGATAACCAAGAGTCAAGAAACAGATGCAGCGCAGAGCTGATGAGAAATGATCTGTACATGTCTGTGACTTTCTCTCTGCTGTGCAAAAGGACAAAGGACTGCTTGAATAATAATATTTAATATAAACATGTATTTGATGGATTACTAAAACCACTTGTTGCGTGTTGTAAACAAAGGTTGAAATCATCTCACTAACAGAGCTGAATAGTTCTGCACGACATTATGTGACATAAGCATAACCTGACATGTAAAGAGCTGTGCACATACTGTCATTCTGTTCACTCAGTGGGCGACACAACACGTACTACCACATCAGTCCTCAACACTGTGTTTGAATACAGGTTGCACTTTCAAAGCACACGACTGGCCTCTCCAATATAGTATTCATAATACCATTCTTGTCCTTACATCTGTAAAAAACCCAGATCAGGCAATGTGAACATACATGAACAAATTACGTATATATCGCAAAGTGATACCTTTTTCCTCATCCACCTGTACCGAAACTCCGCTGACCTTCCACCTGTGTCTCCACAACACGTCTCCCAGCGATTCCTCTGCCCTCTTTATGACAAAATTAACAATTAGTGTGAGTCCCAGAGCAGTGCTGGCTTCGTACTTTACTATCACATCACCATGAGCCTATTCCCCGGCTGCACACAGGCGGCTTTGGCACAATGCTATTATCCAGGCCAGCCCACAGGAAATAGACTGAGAAGAGAGCTTATTGATTGTCTCAGTGTGAGAGCTGGTTGATTTTCTCTCTCACCTGTATCACCTCTCTCTCTTCACGTCTGTTGCTTTCTCTTTTGTCTCCCTGTTGCATGGCCGTCCAAGGCCGGGTCTGAGGGAAGAAGAATCATACAGAAAAACACAAAAACTGAACTTTTTGTACATCTTAGCCTTTTCCTGTCTGGATTTCTCCGTGGACACTTACACACACATGCGAACTCATGTGCGCTCAAGTGTCAGCACACCATCTCTTTTAGTGTGTAACCACATGTCAGCAGAGCATAATGTTACAAAGAAGAAATCTGTGCTTGAAATGATGAGATCAAACCAGAACCGTAACTCTGCTTGTTGTCATTATTATCCCTTATTGACCGTGTGTGTTGTATGTGTGCACACATGTATGTGTGTAGGAAGAGGCAAAGGAGAAAAATCGAAGCCATTAGGCCTCTCCGGCACTGCAGTGCTCGCGCTGTATCTCCTTCACATGGGGAGAACCTTTTTGGCATTGGCCGTGAAAATAGAGTCAATTTATTATCTGCCCTTTCCCACCTAATTCTGTTTCAGTGCTCACTAACACACCACTGTTTGATTTACAAGAAGCCATTTAATATTCATGTGTGCCTGGGAGACATCAGGCAAACTTTGCGGAGACAGCTGGAGATTTATTGCCTCTGTGTGCTTTTCTGGTGTGTGTCTGTTTGCGATCGAATTTGGTGAAACTGCAACTTGTTTCATCTCATTCTCAAACTGTTGTCTTTCGCATCTCAATTATCTCACTTTTCTCATTGTCTTTCTCCGTTTGCCTTCATTTTTTTTTCTTCCCTGTCAGATTTTCCTCCTTCCTGTTTCTTGAGGCTTCTGAGTCACAAATATAGAAATGGATCTCTGATGATGAGATGGGGGTACTTCCACATCTCCTGTAGGCGTCGTCCGCCATCGGGCACACCGGGAGAAATCCCGGTGGGCCTGTCGCCCTGTTGGCCTCCTGAACAGCCCATCGTAGAAAAACAAGAGCGAGAGCGATGCATTACCAGCCCACTTTGATTATGCACCAGCCCACATCCTCCTCCTCAACCCCCATATGCCCTGACTTTTAATGACCCCGCGCTCCTTCAGGGAGTGCAGAGGAATAGATCAGAAACCAAAGAACATGCAATATTTCTGAATGCTATCAGCACTAAATAGCAAAGTCCTTTAAGCGTCTCTAAAGAAATGTATGTCAACCCCAACACATGCTGCTGTGAATGCATGATGTGCAGGAAAGGAGGTGTTAGCATGCTAGGAGGGGAGAAATTGCATGTCTCCATTCATGTGTGTGTTTTAACACCTTTTTCTGCATGTGTTATCACGTGTGTGTGTGTGTGAGGGGGAAAAGCCATATGTGTGTATTTCTCCTTAATATGTATGTGTCTCCAAGGTGAAGTGTGTTCTAGATTGGCTGGTGGTTTGCGACCGGATCCTGCACCTCTTGTTTGCGCTGGCACCAGACGTAACCTTTTCCATGACGGATCCTCATCCTCATCCTCCCACACACACACACACACACACACGCATGCTCATGCACACACATGCATACACACACACGGGACTTAGAGGAGAAGCCAACTGTCAGCAACAAGAAATCATCAGCACTATCATCTGCACTCCTCCGTGTGTGTGTGTCTGAATTTGTGTGTGAACATTTGTCTTTGAATCTTAGTGTGTGTGTGTGTGTGTGTGTGTGTGTGTGTGTGTGTGTGTGAATGCTGTCTGGCTGTGTAGAGGGGCTGAGGTGAGTGATTGCCTTGTTTCTGTGGGCAGCAAGCTGTGGCGGTTTGCTCTCACTGTAAATTTAGAAGAATTCTTAATGGAACTCTGGAGCTGTCAGACCTCAAAGTGTTGCACTTTTTTTTTTTTTTCCCAACGATGAGAGCGATGCCTAAATCCTCCACACATGACTTTATTTTCAGTGTCATCAGAAGGCAGACATCAGCGGATGCATGTGTGCGTTGAGACATACCACAGTGCTCAATGTGTCATGAAGAAAGAAACACTTCACTGTAATGGCGTCAGCTCTTTGCCTGCACTTCTCATAAATTCCACATTTCTGCAACAGCCTGACGTGTTCTTGATCAGGCAGTTTGACTGTGCAAAGGAATCCACACTTAGAACAAATGAGCTGAAGATATCCTTGTACTTGTCACCAATGTGATAATTTTCACGCCACAGAGATGTTATCAGAGCATTAGGTCTGCCTCTTATTCAACTCTCTACACTGTAAAAAACATCTCATCAGTGTTCTTTCTGTCCATTATTTTTCTGTCATGAGTCCTGATAATCTTATTTTTTTTAAAACAAGCAAAAAAGTCTGACAGGGCAGGTAGATAATTCAACCTTTTTCAATTAGAAATCAGGTAGTTTTTGAGAATTTTCTTGTGAAACAAAGATGAAAAACAGGTGGTTGCATTAAACTTGACTTAAGGTTGAAGGTTGAAGGTTGAAGCAAGGGGTAAATACACTTATACAGTAGTTCAGCACTGGATTTAATCTGTGGGTAGCAGTGTTGGAATTATTCAGATCTTTCCTCAAGTAAAAGTACCAATACAACAATGTGAAAATTCTCCTTTAAAGTATTTTCATGAATTATACTTCAAGTATCAGAAATTCGAGAACTCATCCTGCAGTAAGACGCATATCCTTGCTCTCCTCCGCATGTGACCCCATGCTGGAAATGTTTCAGGGAAAGACTTCATGTGTGGAAGGGGCTTCAGTATGTCAGGTGTTGGGTCACCATGAGTCTCCAGAACAGCTTCAGTGAGTTTGAGCTTGGATCCTTTAAGTCTCTGCAACTCCACTAAAGGCATGAACATCATTCTACCGGCACATATTCCCACATGTGGCATTTGGTGGTGGAGGAGCGCTGTCTAACATTTCCCACTGGGTTGAGATGGGGTGACCGAAGGCCACTGCAAATGATTCACATCATTCAATGACCCATCATGCCCTGCGTGGAAGCATCTACATTCGCTGTTTCTCTACTCATCTATTCAGGCTTTTCTTTTCATCTGTAACCTATCAGTTGCGCTTTGCCCAGGTTTGTAAATCAACCACAGATCTGAATCATGAGAGCCACAGACGATACTTTTGAGCGGCAGCGAGGGATGATGAAGGAAGGAAGGAGGGAACAGAGACATGACAGGCGATAAAAACATGGCAGCAGATTAGTTTTTGATAGTGTGCACGGAGCAGGCAGGCGACAGCCAAGATGGATATTTGATTGGCTAATGCGATGAGGCGGGTAGCAGCAGAGGGCACCCCGTTCTGGCCCTGCTCTCTTTCTCTCCTCTGTCTCTCCCACTCGTTTTCTCTCAGCCTTGACGGAACAAGACCACCCATTGGGGACGTCTCTGATCAATGCAGTCATTATTCTTGCTGCGTGCACACACACATACACACACACACACGGACGTAGGGGACAAATGAGGGAGAGATGTGCTATGACTCGGTCAGAGCAGGAGCAAATGTAAATGTGTCCGGTGAAATATGCTGGTAAATGTCGCACCATTAGCCAGGCTGCAGAGCGAGCCGACTCTCTGGCCTCAGGTACAATAACAAGTGGAGATTTAGGTTTGTCACTGCCTTCCTCTTGCCTTGCTATCTTTGCTTTTCTCCTCACTGTGTGTCTTCTTTTTTTTCTCTAGCTCAATTTTTTTTTCATTTCTTCCTGTCTCGCTGCCCTCTTTTCATGAGCTACACTCCAGCTGAGACAAAGGAATGACAATCCTCATTGACAGATACTCACTTCCTGTGTGCATACATTGACATATTTCTGTTTTTCATGTACCTGTGCACCATATGGAATTTTAATCTGTATTTGTGTGTGTGCATGCGCCCATCTGTGAGTATGTGGAGCGTGTGGAGGCTAAATCCCAGTGGAACAAGTGATCTGAGTGGAACAGTGTAATGATTCCTGTCTGTTAGCTCTGCACCACCTGTAGGTACACCAGTGTTTGCAGACCCAGCATGTCTGTTTGCCGTCTCTTAATGGCTCCCTTCCCCCCAACGGCAATACTCCAGGCTTTCCTCAGTTGCACAGCAAAGAGAGGGAGACAGAAAAGGAAGAAAAATGTTGTTGTGGTCCAGAAGAAGGAAACAAATGAGACGAGCATATGATACTGAAGATGAAGCAGATGAAGAGAGGTGGACCTGAGGTGCAGAAAAGATCCTGATGGGGGCACTGGAGGACTTGCTATTGCTTCCTTTTTCCAGAGAGCTCAAGGAGGAAGCGCGGGACAGGGCTCCATCTCACATGCAGGAAAGATCCATTTGTGAGAGTGCTGTGGGATGAGCGAGTTTATGGCAAATACAAATTAAGTCTAACACTAGTTTTCTTACATTCTGCATGGTGGCAGTTTGATGCTGTCAGTGTTATGAACACCTATCATGGAGAACTCGGGTGGCGTGTGGGGCTTGAATGCAGCTCAGGGAACTAAAGTGATGCTCAGTGTATATCACCCCTTTGAGATGCACAATTTTGCTGTCAGAAGCAATGACCGTTTGTATGAATAAAGATGCTCAAGGAGGATATAGCAAAGCTCAGAAACAGCTCAGCAGATACGAGACTGTGCAAAACATGCTGCTTGAGCATTCAGTGTGGGTTTGACTGTGCACAGACCGGCAATTTAACAAGATGAGCAAAGGAAATGTTTACCAAACGGAAGCAGAAGCTCCTATAGACAGCGACAAAAACATAGGCTGGATACACACAGATAGAACATTTGTCCAGAATGATCATGTTCTGATGCTTTCCCACCATTAGAGAGTATGCTTCTTACATGCAAGTCCTGCATATGTTGCTCACTGTCCTCTTCTTAGCAGGATGGCTTATGGCAGATCACCCCCTAAACCAATTTGAAGCTGCTACCTTAAATTCTAGGAACAGATTTGGAGACACTGAACGCATCACACCATCTTTCCATTCACTGAGGACTTGCTTGTGCTTTAAACAAAGCCCTTGTTGAAGTGTAGAAGCGTCTGAAACCCCCCTCAGCCCGCAATTTTCTGACATCAGAACTGGGGCGGGGGGATCTGAGGGTATTTGCAACTGACAAACACACACACTTCACTCACTGATTGGGTAGGTGTGGAGAAAGTAAGCTTGATTTGAACGTCTCTCTTGAGTGCTCTCTTTTCAATCTTCACACAGTTACTTTTCAAGTGGACAATCAACACCACGAATGAATGCCTCTGCAGGGGGGACTGTCCAAAATGAAGACCACGCCCTGAACACATCCCACTTTTGCACAAGCATAACTTGCCTGATTCATTCATTACTCCCTCTTCGCACCCCTCCCTCCCAAACAACGTTTTCCTCTCCCTCTCCTTCACTCCTTTATCCCTCGTTCCTAATCTCTTCATCCCTTCATCCCATTCATTTGATCATCCCTTTTCAAGACCATCCCACCTCACCCCCTCCCCCACAGTGCCTTGAGAAGAGATTCACAGGAGGCAAACCATTAGATGACAAGAGATGTTGGTGTTGCCCACCTTAGTGCTTCACTCAGTTCACCAGACGTTGTCAAGCACATGCATGCAAATATACATGCAACGAGGGGATAAACTTGTAGACCCAAAGATAGCTCATAGAATCTGTACAGTGTGAGCATGCAGTGATGTTGATAACAGCACTTCACTTTCTTGGACAGGGCAGTGAGACAAGCAGTTCATGTTAGAAACAGTATTTCTTATAGCTTTTAAGCTTTTTGGCTTTTCTTGCTCGTAAAGATTACAAGAGTTGCAAGGCTTGTGTGAATTGTTGCCCTACCAGTGTGATTATAATTCATGCTGAATAGTTGGTGAGTGTAAAAAGTGTCAAGTGGACCTCTTGTGAGTGGCCCTCGCAGCCTCTCCACATGCTCTGGGAAAGCTTGAGCACACACTTCCCATTTGTCTAGCTACGACAGCTCGATTTGTCACACTACTACAGATAAACATGCTAACACCGTGACATGCTAGAATATTCTGGATGATCGTATTACCGAATGTCTCTCCAATGTCCAACGTCTCCCTCCATCATTCCCTTCTCTTCATGCCTCCCACAGTTGGACGGCGATGCCTGGTTGCACAGTAAAGTAAAACGCCCTATGGTCTTGTCACTGCGGGTAAATCAGAAGGTCTCGTATCCGTTCTTACCTACAGCACATCTTTGCACCGACATATTGGCCTGTTTTTCTCCACGCTGTCGCTGCGATAAGATGTCTACCCCCAGGGAGAAGGCTGAGCACGCACACACACACAGAAAACACACACTCAGACATTCACACTCATCCCCCAATGTCTGTTGAACCCCTCTTAGAAGGTGACAGTTTCTGTTTGCCCATGTCCTGCTGCGATCTCCCCTGGAGCAGAGCTGACACTGGAGCAACGCGCCTCAATCATCCACAGTCATAAGCAGAAAACAAGTCTGTGACATCAAATGGATAAGGGAGAGGCAGGAAGGAGGAGAGGCATAGACACAGGAGAAAATGACTTAAACCAAATATCCCTCAGGGGGTTTTGGAGTCTTGGGTCATGAGGGTGATTGGAGACTGGAGAGAGGAGGTATCAGTTAGAATTTTCTGGAGGGCAAACTGCCTTACAGCAGCAGTCATTTCAGTCACACCGGCTGAGGTGCATTAATATTGGATTGTGCTGCATCTCGCCTCGACACAGACCAAGAAACTGGGGAAAAGGAGCATTTTTATCCTGTGCTGCACGAAGGCAATACAGACTGTGATGGTAATAGATTGTGCCATGTTAAAGGCAAGGTTCAAGGTGATTCAGAGGGCTGTAAAAAAAAATTTGTGACTTCCAGTTTACCGAAAAACTCTATAGGCAATAATGAAGGTCAAAGTGTGGGAAAGAGTTTTACAGTGAAAGCTCAGCTAATCTGCATCACTGGGACTAATTTAAACGTGTTAGCATGCTAACATTAGCACTAAACACAAAGTCCAGCTGAGGCTGATGGGAACGTCTTTAGTTTTAAAGTTATTTGATCATGAACCAAAAACTGGACAAATGAATAGTTTGACCCAATGAAGGAACACTGAAGTCACATGATCACTGAATGATCATGATCCATGCAATGATTGGTGAAAGATTTCAATCTGGACCAAAGTGGTTCAGAACATCTTTTTAGCTCATCTTTTGTTAACTTAATCCAACTGCAAAGCATGAAAACTACAACTTAATAAAACACTACATTTTCCTTTTCACCATTAGAATGGAAGAATTTTTAAATTCTCTCTATTTAAGGTCGAGCACTCTGAAAAAGCAGACATGTATATTCAGCAAAGTAGAGTAGCGGCACTGTACTATTGCACAAGAACACAGCATATTGCTCCAGTGATGACTTCTCCACTTCCAAACACAGCGCAGAACTGTTTCTTTTGGGTTGAGAGCGCAAATCCTCGAGTGCTTTGTCTCCCACTCACTTCAAATGTTTGAAGGACAGAAGTGTAACGTGTCTCTCTCCGTCTTGCACACAATGCTTATGACTAATAAATTGTTTTGTGTGTTTATACCCACTGACCAACTAGCCCCTGTATGCAGCCAGTTAGGTTGCTGGTGAAGCATGCCTCATATTCTCGCACAAGAAGAAGTAATTGCAGATGCATTTTAGCTAATGGAGTCATTTGTGGGGGGAATGGTGTGTATGTATGGTACTTCTGAGCTACCGTGCTGAGGCTTGCTGGAGAGGACTAGACGGCGAGTAACATTACAGGCTGTAATTACTTCAAGCACCATTAGGAACACAATAACATCTGTGCTTAGCAGAAAACAAAGTCCAGCATGCTCGCTGAATGTGTTTGTGCAGACACACAGAAACCGGGTCGCACATGCACAAACAGGTCCTCCTATTCAAGTGATTAACAAGTAATGAGTAGATTGCTCCAGCAACAGATTCCTTGTTTGCTAACAAAGCGCCAGCTGAGGTAATGGCTTGTCACTACAAAGCACTCTGCAGTAGCCCGCTGGCAGAGGCCAAAGTGCCACTGTGGATTCAGCAGGGACAACTTCAGCAGCATTTTGGATCCTAACCCAACTTCACAGCGAGGATATTGAGCTGGGTGCTTGGGCCAGTCTTGGGGCAAGTGGCTTTTAAAAGAAATTAGAGCGTCCACCTAATTTAACAAAAATCACTTCCCTCCTTGCTGTACAACAAAGGTGGATGGAATTACACTTTTGGTACCCTCATGCAGCAGATGTATGTATAATCTCTTATTAGACTTCTACACCTGTGCATGAATTTAACTTTTATTTCGATTTTTTTCAGCTGTGAATGCCTTAGTATGCACACTGTGTGGTTTTAGAATACTCCATTGTGGACACACTGTATAGACACGGAAGACTCTCTTGAAGACACACTGAAAGGTTTATATCTAATCAGGCATGAAGGGCTTTCTTATTGATTATTTATCTGGTTCCAAAAGTCCCAATATGATGGCAGCAGTCATCTGTGAGGCTCAGCTGCGACTTTTCTACTGTGTGTATTGATTATGTTATCAAAGCCCATCCTCGCCTCTGGCTTGGTTTTATTTTGATCATCTATGAATAACGGCACATTGACATGTTTTATCATTTACATGTGTTATACATTGTGCTAAATGATGGATCGTCAGACTTGGGAGAGAGTTTGCTAATGACTGGAAAAGTCATTAGTCATTAGTTTGTAATCGCCTACTTTTCATTGTCTATTGATGAAGCACTTTAATGCTAATTATTCTGAACCTACTTTTAAAATATTTATGTCAAAAGCAGTGACACCGGCTTTTGGAGTTTAGTTACTGTTTAAAATTGATCTGATGATTCCCACACCTTCCTCGCAGCATACCCTCTTTCATCACTGGCTTCTGGTGAAAAACTGTAGTTACAGATGGAGAAATTCTGTGCAATGGTCCGCTCAGTTTTACGTAGAATCTTCCTTTAATTTACTATCTTTCCTGCGTAAATGCAAGCACAGATAAAGCTTATTTTCTGACCTGTATTGAGCGTTGAACACTGTTACACTGTGGTGTTCAATTATGTTGTCACTCGCCCATGGATGTGTCTGTATTGGTCACTTTCCAGACATCCTCCCAAGCCGCCAGTGACTGGAAACACTCATCAGTATCATGTCAAGATGGGCTGGCACTCTTCCATTTTACAGCACAGAGTTGCTGTAACATGTCACTGAAGCAATGTGTGTCTTTTAATGCACAAATAACACAAGTGAAAACTCAGTCAAAATGGCAGCACCGCAGGCGATGTGTTTTCACCCCCAGCACACATTAAACTTCCTGAGAAATGAACGCATTGTGCAGTAAATTACATATCACAGCGCTGCTTCGAGACGATTACTACGACTTGCTAGATTAAGAAGATGCTGGGTGTATGGCCTTGCTAATTACTGTATTAATGCTGATTCAAGGGCCTCTCACTTTGAGTGTTGGCTTTTACTCAAAATTACCATAATAAGGAAAAATGGTTTTTGGTAAAAGTATAGAGGAATATTACTTCACAATGAGCTTTGACACGCTGCTGCTGATGCTGAAATTGCTAGCAAAGAATAGGCAGAAGCGCTGAAATAATACCTGAGCCCAAACCCAAGCGCAGGGGGTTTCTGATCAGTCCTGTTTAATATGAGTTCTCCACAGAGCTCACTGTTGCATAATGGTCCATTTTCCAAACCTGCCTCTGCATACCAACCTTTTCATTGCATGGTCTTCTTCAGCAGCGTTCCCAGGTGAACTGAAAATCAGTTTTTGGTACTATGAGTGCTTTGAAGACTCAGAGGTGGAGTTCGTGCTTGACCTTGGAAACTGCAGTCGACAAAAGTCTGAACTCAAGGTCCACTTGCTTGGTTGTTCCAGAGTGTTCAATTGAATGGATGGAGTTGGCCCCGAGGCACTGGCAGAGGAGATGTTCAAACTTCATATTATTCTTAGCACTTTTTAGGATCACTGCTGGCCTAGAAGTTGAGATTCTTGTCTTGTATTGTTTTAAGGGAAATCTAGAGATTATATATTAACCTTTATTATTTATTGTAATAATTAATCAATATGCTGATTATTTTCTCTAAATAGCTGATTTTGTCGAAACCTCAAATATATTCAGTTTACTCCCATCCTCACATTTGAAAGGCTGACATTTGGTTGTGAAGTTATTCAAAGTATGAATCTATTATGAATCTATTTGGTGATTATTTGAACTAACTGATTGGCCAACTAATCCTTTCAGCTCTTGTTCTAACTTGTAAAAAAATAGTGCCAATCTAATGATGACTCTTTGATGACTTGAATGCAAGCGTGTTTGTTTCTAGTTAGCCCTCACTGGTATTGTTAATTAAACAGGTATGACACGATAACGTGAATATCTCACTAACAGAATACAAAGAGCACCTCCAACAACGCAAAATGCACCGTTTTCAGTGTTTCACCAAACCCCAGTGCACAAATGGATACAATAATGATATATTCATTAAAAAGCACAAGGTTTCAGCTGTGAGGTCTGACCTCCAGCATGTGTGAGTGCATTAGTGAACTGAAATGTGCGAGTGTGGGTGAGAGACGCAGAGTGAGAGATAAGAGGCCGGTAGTGGCTCCTGACTGAGAAGATGGACTGTTATGGCCTCATTGATCTAAATCTCTTGCAGGGAGTCCATTCCAATCAATACAGAGAGAAGTAGGCAACATCACTGCTGCTGTTTGGACCACCGCCCCTGCAATATCTGCTCTCTCTGTCCCTCTATCTTCTGTTTCTCACTTATGCCGTCTTCACTCCGCCCACCTAATTCCCCCCAGACTCTCACTCAAGCAAGTACTTTTGGTTCTGTTTGGCTCTTGTTAGCCAACCTGCTGTGGGAAAAAGATTTGGCAGCTGTAAATATTGGCACCATACAAGCATGGTGGATGCGGCACCTTCACCTGACCTTACCTATCCTGGTTACCACCATTGCAGAACAATTTGGTTGTGTGCATAGACTGGCTGTTTCTAGTCTTTGTGTGCAACAGAAACAAGACAAAGGTTCGCAAAAAAACATCTTGGTAGGGTGTAAAAATCTGTCCTACTTAACTCCTGATTGCAGGAAATGGTCGAAAAGGCCAAATCAAGCCAATATAATGGGAATAGTGGTGAAGTGGGTCCGTGTCACACCTCACGCACTCTCAGGAGACCTAGTGCCTGTACGTGTGGGCATGAGGGAAGAAGAAGAAGAAAATTAAAAGAAAGGACGAGATCATGTGTTTTTCTGTTATATTTTTAGTGTGAATCTGTGCGTGGGCAGGAAGAAAAGACATGTGGATGAAAGTGTGAAAGTGTGTGTGTGTGTGTGAGTGAAGGTGAGAGAGGGACAGAGAGTGAACAAGAGCGTCCGGGGCACGCAACAGCACTGTCATCTCCTGTTAGGAAGCCTTTCTTTGGGTAAAGACAGCAGTGAATTGAGGACAACCTCCGCCTTGTGTGTTTATGCGTGTGTGCGCGCGTGTGTGTGTTTGCTGCCGTTTCGTCTCACCTTGTGTCTCAGGTGGGATGTTGGAATGAGATAGCGGCTCTCAGAGGGCTGCAGACAAGCAGATGGAAAATAAATCACTAAGGAAGTAGCAGAGCAAGAAAACGGGGTTGTGGGGGGGGCAAGAAGAGGGAGGGGAAATAATTTGGTTGAGACTGAAAACTCACGTGTGAGAGTAGTGTGCGGCCATGTTGAGGTCGCTCAGCCTCTCTGTGACAGACTGCTCAATACAGTCGGCACAGTCACTTTTTTTACTGTACTGATGAAAAAATCCTTTCGTTTACTTTAGGATGCATCTAAAACTTTATCGTACATTATCATTTCATTTGTAAATGGGTGCAAAAACAATACAAAAAGAGAGAAAAAAATCTGGTAATTGTTGTAAAACTTGCATAAGGGATTGTTTTAGTCCACTTGGGGGCAGTAGAAGCAACAAGGCAGCATTCAGACACATCACCTTATAAGGTTGATATTACTAACCTGCTGGCATAGAGTTGCATATAGTCGCATTCATTTGGAGTCATTTTTCTGTCCAGAAAGCAAATGTAAGTGTAAATGTAAATGTCTTCTCCCTCTCTTTTAGTTCTGTTTTGGTCTCCACCGACTCCACAAAATAAAACACTTTCACACTGTAGTCATATGTTCTTTATTGATGATTGCATGCGATGGATCACTACACCAATACATTAAGGTCAGTTTACTTGTTATGAGGAGGTACAAGTCACTCTGTGAAAAAGTTGAATCTCTCTGTTAATGTCATCGTGGGTATTTCTGCTTGGGCTCGAACACCACAAATCAGGATTGCGTCTTTACAACTCCAGGCCTGCAGTTAATCACGTGTAGAGTCTCCTGCTTTAAAACTACTCTGAAGGTCAGATTACATCAGCCACCATCACTTTTTATGATTTTTTTTTTTAAATCTATCTCTTGTGAGTCCTTCAACTTTATGGAAATCATAAATTGATGGAGTAGCTCTTTAGTGTCACTGTTTCTGTGTCTTTCTCTCTTCTAATTGTGCCTGAGCACATTTGGCTTGTGTTACTGAGATATCGGTAGAAGTCTGTCTGAAGTCTGATTGTGTCAGAAAAAGAAATCATTTCACTAAACTGGTGCTGAATTGCCACTCACATAATGGTTCAATCATTGCAGACCTATTTCAGATGGACTGGTGAAACTTTACCACACACACTACTGTATGTGGGGGTTACTGTCTGGGTTTTCATGTGGTTTTGCCAGAATATCTTGGAAATTGAGCATTAGCTGCCAGTGCATGGCCTGTAAAAGCTCATGAAAGGGGTACAAGTTCAGTGGCCAATTTATTTCCACAGAACAAACACGTGAAATTGTGTTTTTATTGCTTGCACATGGACAGAACATTTCAACAGGTGTTTGATTTGACTTTGTGAAGTCATTTGCAGCTGACCAGGAGGCAGATGAACAATTTGCACCAAACAGGTATTTCCTATTGTGACAAGAGTTTGTTCTGGCGTATTTTGGCAGCGGACTTAACTCTAACATTTGAGGGATTAATTGGTGTCTCTTTAATCGTTTAAATTGTCCGACAGCAGATTCAAATGACCAAACTCTCTTGCACACTTTGGACTTGCTTCACAGCATCAAAAAAAGAAACAAGACCCAGACTGTGTGCAGAATGAGCACAGCGTGAAATACCACACCATCTCAGCAGAGACCTTTGATGTCTGATGTTCTTTAATGAAACATCTCGCTCACATCAGAGCGCCCTATTAAATTCCACTCATACAGGGAGGCAGAAAAAGAGCGAAGGAGTGAGATTGAGAAAGCCGGAGCAAAGGAGCACTGACCTTTGTGTGCACGCGTGGGAGCGAGTGAGGAAAGTAAAGGAGGGAATGACACATCACTGGCATCATGCACACCGTGGAGATCAAGCAAAGAACATAAAAATAACCACAGTTCAAAAGCACTTTATTAAGCATGTTCATAAAATAAATGACAGATCTGCTCACGTCACAGCTTATTTATGTGTTCGCTCAAAAGAGAGCGCAGCAGGAGAGGGTAAAAACTTTACGTCAAACTGAAATTAAAATTCCCTCCTGCTAAGAAATCTGCAGATGCATCGCTGGTGAACAGAGAATGTAAAACTGTAGGAATTCAGTACATATTGAAACAGCTTAAACAAAATGTAACATGATGGTGGCAAGCTAAGCTAACTAGCATTAACTTTCCAAAAGTAAGTCACAGGTAGAAGCTCGTTTTCTTAGCTTGCTTGCTATCAGTAGCTGCATTATAATTTATATTTCCTCAGACAAACATGGAGGGAATTCAACTGTCAGTTTGACTTTATTTGCATTGTCAGTCATCAGTTTGCTAAATTCTTTAGCTTTTCAAATGTGTTCGGTCGTATCTGAAAACAGGCCTCACGTCGTGTGTGTGTGTGTGTGTGTGTGTGTGTGTGTGTGTGTGTGTGTACGACAGAAGATTTAAAAGGATCTGATTCTTTGAAACACCCAGCGTTCTATAATTTGACAAAAGCGAGCACTGAAGGTGAAACATTACAGACATCCAGAGTCTGTTTTAACAGAACTGGACAGGATTCAAAGAGAAGAGCAAGCTTTTATGGTGTTAAAAGTTAAGGAGTGCGTGTGTGTAGGAGGATGTGTAAAACAGAAAGACACTGAGGCTCATGAAAGCACGCTATAGATAAAAAAAAAAAAATGTGTGTGTGACTGTCTTTGCTCATCTATAGGCGTGTGTGTAAGCAGCGTGTTGGCTGCAGCGAGAGAGCATCTGCAAAATGGCAGTCATGAGGCTAATTGCGATAGAGCTAACTCATCACATTGGCACCTTCACAAACACATTAACATGCACACAAACCAATGATTGCACGTCCCTAAAGGGATTGTGGGAAACACACATAACCCTACACACACACGCACACACACACACACACACATACGCGCACGCACACACACACAGTTACCTGAATGTATTAATATGTAAGTAGCTCAATACAGTTTTATTGATGCAGAAGCAGCAAAAAAAAAAAAAAAAAAAAAGCTAGCAGCATGAGAGAAAGACGTTTCTTCTCAAACAGTCCACCATGAACTATGGCAAAAAGGAGCTAATGAGGCTAATTTCTGAGCCGTACAATAGATTATCTCTAATTAAGGTAACAATGTATAATTCTGGCTAATCCCAGGTGATGATTGAACTGTCGGTAGTTTTTAGCCGGAGAGGAGCAGAGCTCAGAGCCACAGGTGCGGCGCAGCAGTGCTGAGACACACCAAATCACTTAGCAACCACTTTGCCTTATTACCCAGAAGCCATTGGGGTCCTGTTAGTGTATTAGCAGGGTATTCAGCCCTTTTCATTAGTGCCCCTGGCTCATATCTGCTTTCACCTCGGTCGCAGATGAAATGTTTTTTTCTCCCCAAAAAGGGAAGATCAGATTGCATGTGTTTTTTTTTGTTTTTTTTTGTGAAGCCCTGGCGAAGTCTTTTCAGTTTATCTACTTCACAGGCATTTTTTTTGTCACCCTCCTTACAAAGCAGTATCTCCTTGGCTGCTTCTCTTCGCTACATAGGGAGAAATCCTATTAGCGCTCTCCTTCACGGCAGTATGAAAACCTTCCACCAACTGTCACGTCTGAGTCCAGCTCAGTCCAGTTCAGCTCTGTTTCATCTGTGTGAATACCCAGACTGCTTGAGATCCTCTGAGCTTCCACATCTTCATTTCCCATATAGTACAGATAAAAAAAACTCTGAAATTTAGGTTTGAATGTGGCAGCGCTAGCACCAGCAGCTGTAGCATATCATATTTTAGGTTAGTAAAAGATGCATGAGGCAATTTTTGCACATAACAGGCCAAAATGGCAAAGAGGAGATAACTGAATTCCACAGACTTCACTAACAACAAATCATGCAATGTAACTTCCATTTTTCCCCTGTTAATGGTTGGTGATAGGTGTCTTTTCAGCTTCTTTTTGGAGTCTTTTTACGACATCTTTAAGTTTCAGTCCATCACTTGTGCATAGAGACAGCAGGAATGCTAGAAATGGATGCCAGCATTTGTGATTCACACTGATATGATGCATGTATTTCTCCAGGAAAATCCTGCCAAGTGAAACTCGGTTTTTGTTTTTCCAGCAGCTAAATGTCCTGTCCAGCTCTCAGTCCAGTGACTAGTGCGTGCTTGGCTCCAGGGCCCACAGTGTACAAGGGTCTTCAAACACACATGGCTGCTGCTGCTGCTGCTGCTCCTCGATACCGCGGGCAAACAGCCGGATCAACTGGCACTGGACACTGCAGAGAGGAAAAGAGACACACACGCACACGCACACACACACACACACACACACACACACACACACACACAACGCATCATTTAGCCTGAATAACAAACCATCAACTTAATGACTGTGCTCATTTCAATGAGACTTTACTGTCCATGTGGTAGATGAAAAAGCAATGGAACGGCACCCCTGTGTGCAGACTTGACACGCAAACTTGAAAGTGACACAATCTTTGTGGTGCGCAGAGTATAAAGATGTTGAAAGAGACATGGTATAGTACAGATGTTGCTGACGCACTTGATTCACAGGCATAACAGATCCTGATGAGTAACAAGGTATAAGTATACTGCAAGAAAAAGAGGCAGTGCACAGGCAAGGTGGCTATTACGTTCGACTATGTTGATACAGCCTCAGTTGTCTGTCCCTTTGTCTGCGCAATGATACCTTTATTTTCACTGAAACACCTGTTGTTTACTTGAGGGATTCACCAGTAGCTAATATAATGGAGGTGCATGGTAACTTGTAATTTTCTACCCAACATTAAGGGTTATTTTCAGAATGGTAAACATACATCAAACAAGAAAAATACAATTCAATACAATACATATAATAACTGTAAAATCAACGAAGCACTGGGGTTATAATTACGTGAAAACCCTAGTTTGTTTTAATTGTTTGCTGAACTCATGACACTGCGAGTTTGACTTGTTCCAAACACGTAGCTCTCACTTTTAAAGCGAAAACTCTTCACTCTTTCTTTCCTTCTTTCCTACTTTCTTTCCGTTTCGCCTGGGCTATTACCATTAATTATCCGAGCAGCTCTCTGGCTGGCTCACTCCAAGAACGATTAGCAGAAAGGAAGAGGCAATAAAAGGACGGACTTCTGCTTTAATTAAAGGGGAGTAGCCTTTTAACATGGGGAGGGCCGTTAAATTAGCAACATTACAGCGCCATGCATCATTGGCAAAGTACAATGGAGCATGAAATAAATGATGCGTCAAGCAGCGCCACACCGGCTGTATAGAGATCTGATAGTGGGGGAAGCTGAAGTGTGGACAGGGCCAGAATAATGAGGGGGGCTAATTCCACCGACGTGCCAAGATCGTCCTGCAGGGAACAGTGAAAAAGTCTCCTGAACCGGAGACTGTTGGACACTAGCAGCACAAATGGCACTGCCGCCCTCACTTCTGTTCGGCCAAGCAGGAGAACTGTTTCTACGAGCCATCAAGACGACTAACTTTTCCTTGATATTCACCCTTACAGCGTGCAGCCTTTAAGCTTTGAACAGTTGCTGTGCCTGTTTCCAAAAAGTTTTGTATGAGCATAATATAAATAAGACACAACAACCATGCTAGCAGCTCCGTGAGACCAACAGCAAAGTACATACAAATAAAAAAATACTTCTAAAAAGGGAATAACACTGAATTTCACATCATTGTGTCTTGGCTTGTGAATGTATTCCACGATTACAATGAGAAAAAACAAGACTACTGGCATGCTAGCAGCTCTTTAAGACTATAGGCTAGAACTGGCGGCTAAAAGCTAATATTAGCATGCTAACACGTTAACAATGACAATGCTGCTAAGGTGGCGTTCAGCAGGCATAATGTTAACCATGTTTACCATTTTAATGCAGTGTTTTAGCATCTATTAATCAGTCCTGACACAGAGTACCGACAGACCGACCAGCATTGGCTTCTAGAGAGTCACACTGCTAGCGTGGCTAAAAATAGTGTGTGTGAGTTTTACTTCAGTGCACTGTGAATTAGAGCTACTGGGCATACATAACATGATCTATTTCTACTTAGGCTTGATACTCAGGAACATTTTAAAGCAATTTAAAGTGGAGATTATATCTGTAATACCCAGAAAAAGAACAGTCTTTACTGTGAATACCAGAACCATGGTGATGCAATAGGCATGAGCCCTGCAAGTCTTTCAATGCTTTTTCCATTATACCGCTTCTGTAATAGTATGCGTGCTGATTCAAAGCCCTTTGCCATTCCTCATCTACGCCGAGAGTGATCCCGCCCATCTTCATCGTCTCGAAAAGTTACATTTTCCTCACAGGCTTCATAAAACCTAAAATAAGCCAGCACAGTGGAAAAGTGATTGAACCGTGCCTGTCTTCAGCAGTCGAAATGATTGTTTCAGTTTTACAGCATTAAAAAGCCACACACACACACACACACACACACACACACACACACACACACCCATATGTATATACATATAACTTTTTGGCATGGACTAAGTTGCAGTGGAATTGTACTGAATATTCACAGGAGATTCTGTGATTAGTTACCTGACTCGGATGGCAGCGTGAGGCAGGGTCTCCCCGTCGCAGTTCCAGCTGCTGTGGGCGGTGCTGTAGTTGCAGGTTGTTTGGGCAGAGCATATGGACCTGAAGCCTGTCTTCTTTGGACTCTCGCTCAGGTCCTCTAGTGAAGCCAGCTCACGGTGCCGCGGCTGGAAACAAAACTTCCTTACCCGGTGGACCTCCACAAATGAGTGGTCAAACTGGGGAGGGAAGCAGAGATGGATGAGAAATAGATGAAAGAGAGGAGGCGGAGAGACGGACGGACGGGTGGATGGAGGAACAGATGTGCCCACAGATGGTGCAGAGGTTAAGACCGCCACTCTCCAGAATCACTTGAAGGGTTCCATTTCAAAATGAGGAGAACAGCAGGATGAGAGGCAACATGAGAGTCCATCTTTGTTTTGTGCTTCACCACATTAAATAACCCTTCAGTCAAAACTTCATTTAGAAAAGAAATGGTACCAACTGAAAATGGGCAGGGGGATATCTCTCTATAACATATTGGGTGGTAAAACATTTCTTGCCATGGACTTCTGTTTTAGTTCACAGGCTCCTTGTGGGTGAGGTAAAAAGTTAATTTCTCCTCCATTGTCTTTTTATGGACTCCTGCTGATTTCATAATGAAAAGCAAAACTACGCGTCGGTTTATTCTCCTTCCTTTCCATTTACGAAAAAAAAAGAAAAGGAAAAAGGCAAATGGGAGATCAAACGCAAAATAAAGAGAGCGAGAGGAGAGGTCAGATAAAATGGAGGTGCATAAAACGATGTAAACTGCAGAGGAGTGAAGGAAAGACGGGAAAGAGAGATGAAAAGAAATTATATTGTCAAAATCCCCTTTCATCTCACGCAGTGTCCCAGAAAGGTTCAGCTCTGTCCGGCGCACTACTTTTTTCGACTTCACGGGGTGCCACTTCCTCTCTATTCTCTTCTCTTTTCCTCTCCTCTTTTTTCTTTTCCCCTCTCTCCCTTCCTTCTCTCCCTTTCTCGTCCTCTCTCATCCCAAAAGTGGAGTGACAGCCATTTATTTCACATCAGGCCCACTTTATGACTGCACTCGCTTTGCATTCATGCTGGACGCTCTGCCTAAAAGGCTTTCTGACAAGGCCATGAATACGCTTAGCGGCTTCTCACTCCTTGTTTCTCTCTGCTTGGCTGGACGGTGATGCTGATATTAAGTGAACTCTGATGCAAAGTCCCTCTCACCCTACTCATACGACCGCTTGTCTACCTCTCTGTGTTGCAAGTTAAGCAGCAAAGACCGCCTCAAGCTAGAGATAGACCACATTGCGCCTTTTCACTGCCAACACCACGCTACGGGCATGGAGCTTTGTAGGCATAGGATAATGGTTAATGAAATCCAATTTTTTTCTCCATTAGAGAAATCTGACACCTGAGTGACCAAAGGCAAAAGATGTAAAAGCGGTGAGATGCAACGCAAGGACACATGAATCTCTTCACAAGGCATTATGAGCATGCATCGATGTGAAAATTACTCGATGTTTGCTAATGAGCAAAACACTCGCTAGCTTGCAAGCGTTGACACCCTCTGAAGAGTAGCTGCAGGGGCGACGTTGCATGATTTGTTCACATCCAGTCGACAGCCACGCTAGCTGAACAGTGAGGCTGTACTCTGACACAGCAGTGCTTTGAGCTAAATGCTAACATCAGCAGGCTAACATGCTCACAATGTCAAAGCTAACATGATGCTGAGGCATATTATTTCAAATGTTTGGGTATGAGCATGATAACATTTAGCAAGATGGGAATTTCATTAGTTTCTGGAGGTGTGCATTAGCATCACCAGAGAATGCTGGGAGTTAGATTTTGACCACATACAGGTAATCTCATTGGCTCATCTGGATGTAAAATACTTTATCGGGACTGTGGAATTGCAGGGACTTGCTTCATGTCACACAGAGCAGCAAAATCTTTTAAGTTGCTACATTTCATGGTAATAGCAGCAGCTTCTGTGCCGCTTTTTTATCTTTCTTCTTAGCATTAAACTATTTGCCTTTTCTACTGCTGAATCCCATAAATTTGCAAAGCTGGAAATCCGTAATATCCTACTCCAATCAAATGTTATTACAAGAGCCGTATTTGTCCTTGTAATCCAAACACTGGCTGCAGAAGTCAAAATGTTGATCTTAGAGTTAAAACCTCACCTCAGGGTGTCAGTGATAGCACAGAACCCGAGTTTGCTTTTTAACACTTTTACCAAGGCAGCTACTGCAGATGAAATTACTTACAAGATCCTTCTAAATGGGATAAACTTCCCGAGGTCCTTCCTGAGGTAATAATTACTAATCACCAGACTTCCCCTGGTAATACTTGTGCTACCCTGAGAGGGCATTTGTCTGGTATCAGCCTGTTCTCCCATACAGCATATCCCTGATGCAGCGATTATCAGAGCCTCTCCGGACCTGGGTGAAGGTTATTTATGATACGTGGGAAGGCACAAGGGCTGAGGCATTTGAACTAAAGTGAACCATAGTTGGGAAATTGAGCCGAGTCAGCAAATGGAGGTGCTAGCACAGCAAGTGGGAAAACTCTGCCTTCTGCTCGCTCGTTTAAAGACTTAACACACTGAACAAGACTGAATTCTGCTGCAAAGTGATTGACGGGAGGCTTTTTTTTGGTGAAATTGTCTTAAAAGTTTTGCTGCGTTTCGGAGATTTCTTCACTCTTTGAGGGGATGTTTTTTTTTAGCTGCTGGATTCAAAGCACATCAATTTTCCCAGCTCAGTTCAATTCTGAAATATTCTGTACAGCACACACTGTTCATGCACACTTACTTTAGATGTAAACTGAGTAGTATTCCCATTACGTAATACCTCAGAAAGTGCTCTGAAGTGATGACATGCAGTACTTTAACATGGGCGACTACCTGGTCTTCTTTGTTGGTGTGCCGGAGAAGGTGCGTGAAGAAGTCCAGACGGGAGCACTTCCTGACGAGGATGAGGTCTGTGGTGCCGTCAGCGAGGTGGGCGGAGGGCGACAGGCCTTTCGGACTGCGGGGACACGCGCAGCTCATACTGGCTGCATTGATGGCAATAAACTTTCCACAGATCACACTCCAACGACTGCTGCCATCTGAAACAGAGGGTTCAAGAGCTGGAGCGTGACCACGCACACATTTCATTTAGTTGTTCTTTGGTGCTCTGGGGAAAAAAAAAATCACCTAAATTGTTCTTTGGAGCTTTTGGACATCCATAACCAGTCAATCAACCCACTCTTTAGACTACTAAAAAGGAGGCAAACCCATTATAGAAGCAGCCTTTTGATTTAGATTCACATGGACACAGCTTGTAGTATTTTATATTTAGCTCCAGACGTGAATTGCATTGTTCCCCAATGTGCAACGGAACGACACTAAAGAAGTAAGGTTGATACACTTTAAACAAATTATGTGTGGGCTCCACGCTGGCAGTATAGTGTACTCCAAACAATGCACTGACTTTTATTCAAGTATACTACAAACAGACTAAAATTTAACTCGTTCAGGCAGGGAAAACGTTGAGTTTGCAACCACAATCAAGTGCAGGAGAACCTCTTTTACAGCCCCCTCCGGCACACAGTCACCTGCAATCACATGACCTTCAAACAAAGGTCATACGCCTTTTGGACTGCTTCTAGTTTACTTAACTCTTTTCTTTTTACTGCATTGTTAAATCTCCATCTGACATTAACACTTTTAAATGAACCAACCTTGATTTGCAGTGAATGCACTGTACTGTAATTTAATTTATAACGCTGCATTCAACAGCAGTTACTGTGCCACATTTGATTTGGTTTGGAGTATTCTGCCAGCTTTAAGCTACTTACTTGTACAAGTTAGATAAGGATATATAGCTATAAGCTGAACATTCTGATTCCCTTCAGCTTTTTTCCAGAAGTGCTGATGCTAGACTCAAACAAATAATCTGTGTAGCATCAGGAATTTGCTTTTTGAAATCATACTATGTATTCTGCAAGTGCTTCAGGAATCCTAAAGGTTGCGTTCTCAGCTAGTTACACAACAGCAGTGATGCTGATGAGGGTCCATTAAGATCCAGATGTCTTGGCATGGATTCTCAGAGCAGCTTTACCCTGACGATTGAGCCAAGAAAGAAACCTTGACGCTGAAAGTAATGTGTGCTACCCTCATAGAAAAGCTGGATGTATTATGTTTTTAAAACGTTCGGCCAAGCAAAGGTTCACAATAGGACGAGGTCATACAGATCGACGATTGATTGGATTAACCTCAAGTTTGCTTGTTATGTTTAAGTGCACACGTGGCCTCCAAATCTCAAATGACAGATGCAATGGTTGCACTTCACAAATCACCACTCTGTTCCTCTGAGATTAGCAACTGTTTACAAGTGATGGTGTATCAAAGACGCGGTATCACCCACGGGACTACAGCGCCTGTCACGGGGGTGATAGTCACCGGAGTCAGCTGCAAATAGTGATCACAGACGTCCAAACCTCGGGGGGAAAATTATGTGATCTCGGAAAGCAAAGCGATTCATTACCTTTCCCCCTCATTTTGCAAAACAAACTTACAGAGGTGATAACGCGAACCAATGATAACAAGCCCGCCGAGGCTACATAAAGACAACAATATTCTAATTGGGAAGCAGTGATTAAAGCTAAAAGAAAAAAAAGCTAAATCAAAAACAACAAATCCAACTGTGGACTATAGGCTCTGCATTAGGAGAATATTTCTAAATGAGTATTTGCTTTTGGAGGAGAGGCAGGCTCATTTGCAGAGAGAGAGTGTGTTGTGCCTCATTGATTTAGCAGTTGTCTGAGATTTCCCTCGCCAGGAAGGAGGAGGGGAAAAAAAAAAAAAGAAAAGACACAAAACAAACGGCAGCGCTGGCGTGAGGCAAACCCCCTGTCAGAGCTGGCAGAGCCAAATTTCTTCCTGATTAGTGGGAGTCTGTCACACATCATATGCACACACAAACAGGTTATGCTCGCTTTCAGAAAAAAACACGCACACACACTCCATAGGAAGCCACAGGACCAGATCGCCATGATAGAAAATCTTGAATTTAATATCACGACACTAATTAGAGAAGGAAAAAAAAAAAACACACACAGCTCATCTGCAGCTCCGAATACGCACACACAAACATGCACCGGCGAACACACACACACAGGAGTCAGTATTTCATCTGCCTCCAGAGGGTTTGTGCTGCTGTGTCTGTGGGCTGAGAGGACTGTAGATAATGAAGTGTGTATGTGCGTGTGTGTGTGCAGCGGTCTGGGGAGACAGGCGAGGGAAAAGGAGGCAACGCTGTCCTACTCGAGGCTGAGTGGACAGACACCAGCCTCGTCAGGGGCAACATGTAATCCCATCAAGCAGACGCGGGGGTGGGTGCCGGAGATTTGGAAATCGATACGCAAAAAAGGGCTCCGGCGGGGAGTTGTGCACTGTCACTAAAATCAGTTTAGATTTTCCCGTCAATAACTCATCAAGAATCTCATCAAGAATTTTGCCATGCTGCGGGAGCAAAACAAACCCGACAGAAAATGGAGATAAAGTGAAATTTGAGAAGAAGGTGATGCTGTTATTTACACTCAGGTACTGCAGATCCGCTGATTTGTGTGTGTGATTTCAAGGGAAAAGAGAGCCTTGTCTCCCTCTCACTCTCATCTCCCTTTGTTTTGTCTTTTTTTTTTTGTCTTTTTCGCTCAATCTGCACCCTTTAGAAATACTTACTCTCAAATACCTCGGACATCTAGAAATGATTTCAAAGTAGACAAACAAGCTGATAACGAGGCAGAGAAATGAGGCGTACACTTTTCGGTCTGATTAATTTGACATATTTCGAGTAAAACCCCAAACACATACCTTTATCAGACTTCTGCTTCTCCTCTGCTATCTCCCACTGCTTGTTGTCCTTTGATGGGGGCTTGTGCTGACAGACGCAGCACCTGAAATATCACCATAACCTTGTTTTCCAATCATCAAACCGTCAGTGTTGCGGTGACATTCGAGGCTTTAACAAGCTTAGATAATTAGGTGCAAATAAACCCAGTCCAGGTTAAAACGACTTGCACTGGGTTTAGCTATTTATTTATTAGCCGTTTTTGTTAGAAAAGACATCTACAGAGAGAAAAGCCTTTTGTAGCACAGTCACATCACTTTTTATGGTAAAATAAGTTGTCAGGAAACATGGCATTTTACAGATTAATGGTTTTCAGCTCCTTTCAGTCCCTGTAACAAATGCAAACAATGTCGGTGCCCAGCATTTCAAAAACCAAAGCACTTAGTCAAGTGCTTTTTGGAAAAGACTGAATGAGCTCTCAGTCCACATAAATCAGATAGGCTTCCTGACAACCTAAACTACCCATTTAAGCTCTGGCAGGTGCACTGCGACTATTGAACTGCATCAGATAAGTTAGCACATTGTAAAATAGAGCTGAAAAGCTGTAGAAATGGATGCTTTTGTTACCCGGATCGACACTGCAGCTTGTCCCTGGGGGTCCCCATGTTGTCCTCAGCGGGGAGGAAAGAGACGGTGCCTTCATAGTAGTTGTGACTCAGGAAGGTTTTTACCCCTGGAACAAAAACACAGTGTGGGCCGCAGGATGCATGCCAATGTGTTTTATTTGTTGTGTTTAATTCAGCTCTAACTATACCTGACAAGACAATTAAGAGTAAAATTCGAAAGCGACGCAGAACTAATTGGACCACTATTCTTTTTCTCGGGAGGCTGTCACAGGTTTAACCATGTAAAAAATAATTTAAGCCAAGTTTAATGCTACTATAGTACAGATAACATGCAGTTGTATTTAAAAGCCTTGTTGTGTTGCAGCCCAGGGGCCTCTTTTACCAAAGTTATGTGCTCTTTTCTACACAGTAGAACTGTTTGTAGAACTTACGCACATGTTTAGCACGTTTGGTGCATACTTTAATAAATGAGGTCCCAGGTTCTTTTGGTTCAGAATTATTATCATTCGTGCAGTTGGTCCCAGTTTAATTTAGCCCAGTTTCATAACTTAGATCATAAGGTGTTAAGTATTCACATGTAGCCCAACAGGAAGAGCTACTGGTGGTGTTAGTGAGCCTGTTGGAGTCCCACTGAATCCACAAGCTTGAGTTTTTGTGTTCGATTTCTATCTTTAATCCTTTGAGGTCTGGACTCGGAGCAGGACCAGCAAGCTCAGGGATGAACTGCATGTTAGCTCACATTACATTTGCGAGCCAAGGGTTAAAAAAAAGGTTTAAGTATGCAGGGAGGCTTAGCCTGAAGAGTCACTCAAATTTAGAAAGTGAGGGCCCTCATACCTGACAGGTCATATCTGGCAGGACCCAGCCATCTCTTCCTCTCGCTGTCTGTCAGCACATCACCATAGAAACCGTAGCCAAGCAACGAGACAGAGTATCTGAGGAAGACGTCTTTGTGGTGAACTGAACACACGTCCATCGGCTGGGAATCACCTGTTAGCAAACACCTGGTTGAGTTGTAAAAAGCCACTTCCTGCTGTGTTACCGTAACATGCATGTGAAGACGAAACTAAAACCAGCTGTAGTAATCAAAGGTCGTTTGTAGCTTTACACACAACGTTGATAAGACCTCAGAGAATTGGAACAGGATGCCACCCTGACACATGTGGTGCAAGCTCTCTGTGAGCCTTTCAATGATTTCTACTCACCCACAACGATGTGTAAAGCAGAAGTAACTGGATCGTTGGCTCCCACTGTGGCAAAGCAGATACAATCTGTGGACCCTGTTGGATAAGAGGCACGCAGGTCGATGGTCAGCCATTGTAGCCCCAGCACAGGCATGTTAAAGACACTGTGATCATTTCATTCACACATACCCTATTTTCACAAAATATGTGTATGTATATATACATTTTCATAGCAACCCTCTGCTATTCAAAACTAATATGCAAAGAAATTTTAAATGCGTAGAAAGCAGTTGTGGTCGTGGCCTGAATCTGACTCAGGGACACACGCAAAGACACCAGTTTTCATCTGGATTGTGTCAGTTTTCTCCAAACAACAACTTGTGCCACCAGAAAAACTTGAAAAGTCAACAGCCATGCCAGCTGCTCTGTGAGGTTGAGCTTACTAACACACGGCCTGCAAACACGCCCACAGCTACAATGCTAACATACTGATGTGTAGCACATAATGTCTATCATGTTAACAGTGTGTTAGCATGTTAATATCTGCCAATTAGCACTAAATACAAAGTCCAGCTGAGGCTGATGGAAATGTCTTTAGTTTGGTTATGAATAAAAGTATTGGACAATTTAAAGTCACGAACTGTGTGTTGATTATCCAGTCAATGGCTGTGACGACATTTCAATAAAAAACACAGATAAGAACCTCTTGGTGGTGCGAGTCTTCAGGACACATTGTGTGGGAACCTTGAGTATCTGTACAAATGTTTTGTTCCAATCCATCTAGTAAATGTTTACTTTTTACTGGGTAAGTAAAACTCCCCGTTTGCAGGGACTGTAGTTTCCCTACAAAACATTTCCTTCAAGCGATTGCTCAACTGGATCCTAGTTATGCTTTATTTTATGCATCAGCACTGGTCTGGCTGGTTGACCAAACCCAGTTTGCTGCAGTAGGGATGGGTCAACTGTCATGCCTGTTTTTTTTTTTTTTTTTAGAAACTATTGTTCCTTACGCTGTAACTGCGGATAGGAAGTGAATCAGATGCTTAATTTTATAAATTACAGAGTGGACTTTAGTTCAGTCAACCACTGAAATTTGTACAAACCTTCTGAGTAATATGACTTTTTTTCCATTACTGGACGTATGACTGGCAGTTGATGGATAGTGTTGTTAAAGTATGATGGGCAGTTTTATGTGTAATCAGTAATCAGACCAGACTGCACAGGCAGGTTGACTCTATTGGAATGCAAAGCTGCAACAACATAAATCAAATGTGTAAATCTCTTATTCATAGTTGGAATCAGTCACAAAAGATTTGATCCTTGGTAGAGTTCCATGTCTTTGAAAGCTGCAACCAAGTAAGAAAAATTCAGTTCAATGATTTTATTAGGCAGAAGTAAGGAGACGTTTCAGTCATAAAGTTAACTAATCGGATAGCTCCAGGCCCTGGGCTATCATCAGCTCTCTTCAGCCAACAAATGAAGGATAAGAGGCATCCCCCGCCTTGAGAGAAATGTTGAGTTTGATATTAAATCTTTCAACTTGAAAGGTAATAAGGCTCCATCTCTCTTTCTGCACCACATGGCATAATTTCAGACCTATCTGCCCTACTTTGATCATCTTCAAGTGGTGAAATGAAGACCTACTGCCACTGATAAAAGACAGAGAGAGCGAGGGAGAGAGGAGAGAAGCGAGTAAAATCTAACTAGTGATGTTTTGAGTTGGCTCACAGCGCGTGACGGAGGAGATCGGGCTTGTCATTCGGCGGTGGACACACAGATGAGTATGATGATGAGCTCCCTCTCTCCCTTTCTCTGACATGCTCCTGCACTTTCTATGTATATCACTTATCTGGCCTTTGCTTCCTCTCCTCCGAGCTTCATAATCACATCCGAACACTTTCAAATTGCTCCCGACAGCGCTGCACTACCTGCTATTTTGCTGAGCGTAAAAATGGTGACATATGCTATTTGACTCTTCTAAAAGCTACCCAGTAAAAGCCAACTGACTTTGAATGGATTTAAGTGGCGCACACAGATGTTCAATGATGTTCAGTCCTCAGATGTTCAATGTTTTATTCTCCTTAAGTTACTCAGCCGCAGTAGCCTGTTGGCATATTCAGAGGAGAGAGCAAAAACTGTGACAAGGCATATCCTCAGTGGAAAAGCTTCAGTTTTTATCTGCATTTTTTGCCTCTTTGCCAAGAACATCGTCTTGGCAGTGAAATCATCCTTATCTCAGAGAAAACAATGGAGTCTAGATGCTTTTCATTGCTGGCCCAAAAAGGATATTTTTTTCCAAATAATCTATCTAAATCAATCTCATCAACATTCCTTTTCAGACCATGATAGCTAAAACCAGTATAGTAGGAGCACGTCAAAAAACATTTGTGTGCATGAAAGCTTGGGGACAAGGTCATAAATGAGTTCATGACTCTTATCTGAACCTTGGCATAGAGGACTTTGATACCATACTGAGACATTACCATAAGCTTGACAGCTATATTGATCTTTATTGATAAAATCAAGCCCAGGTGGCAAAGACACAGTCTCTCACAATGATGTAGAACACAAATCTACGCATCTTATGGCCGCATATCAGAGCTTGGCAAGTCATTTTGGGGCATTTTAAGTCTTTGTAGATGGTTGATGGTGGAATGATGACAGAAAAGAAGGGGGGAGAGAGAGAGATGGAGCATAGACAACAAGGGTCCCAGGCCCAGGCCCAGACTGAAACTGGGGGAGTTGTGTTTTATGGTCAGTGCCTTAGCACTTTCAGACGTCTCAACTCCGTCTGTGGCTCTCCACCTCAAGCCCCTACTGAGGACGTAAGTCTTTAAAAACTGGTTACAAATATTCATTCTCATTTAAGAAAAAAGGCAAACTAACTTTAACAGCTGGGCACTGTAGTTTTTGGCAAATGTTCTTCAAACAGGAGTCAGCAATGCATTGTTGGGGACTATTTAGGGGATTGATACACATTTGATACTGGACAGAGTACAGCTGACTGACTTAAGATAAACTAAAACACCCATGTTCACTGTAATGCAGGACCACCCAGTGAAACATTTTCTGCACAATGCAGCTCTTTGGCGCCAGGAGAAAAATAATATTTCATATTTCCCTTTTAATATAACCCTTGACCTCAAAGCGTGATGGCTGTGCAATTATTCGAACATTACAGTTCCAACTTTCACCTGAGTAGAAGCATGGTGACAAGATGGCAGACCTTCATACAGTTGAATGAAAAGATCAGAGGAAGATTACATTTCATGACTAACATTTTAATTGATCTGTGATTCTCAAAGGGCAAGAGTTTGAGTCAACACATCCAAATCATGGTCGTAATTGGCCTAAAAATCATTTACTGCGTTCCGGCTGATTTTTAAACATTATTATCATCAAGCTGTGCACCGGATAGCCTCACACTGGTCTTCTTGAGCTGTATATGCATCCTCATAAAAATTACAGTGATTTCAAAATGTCACGCAGCACGTTTCCATTTATGGCTCTTGGAATGATTGACCCTTGGCAGGCCCCTATTGGGACCCCCTTTTCTGTTGCCATAGAGATTCTCTTATGTAACTCAGCAGAGGGGTTGAGGTTCTTCACAACTGAAACCAATAAGATGCCTGTCAACTGGGATTTTTACAATTCAGGAGAACATCCGTCATGCAACACTTGCCTTGACAAAAACATAAACACTATATCTGCACATTCACTGCAGCCCTCTGTCACTGTGTACCTTTGATTTGTGACTGAAACACTTGTCTGAAGAGGCAAAACTTCATCTTTGATGGAGTCACAACCGATTTCCTACATTTTACATTTAGAACATTTGTGTGGTGTTGATCCTCTCATTGAAGCAGAAACACCAGATAAGTGCATTCCTTTAAAAAAAAAAAAAAAAAAAAAAACTAGAATAACACCACAGTTAAATTCCTTTCATCACCAAAACCACTTCATAACAGCTGCTGTTGCCAAACCCTGGATATGTTTTTATGTGATATAATGGGCAAAACTCACCTGCGGGAATGATCCCTATGCGTAGAGAACACGGCACCAACTCAGCATCTGGCTGGTTCTGGTCCACGCCGTTGTCTGTTTGGGTCCTGGTGACCAATCCTTGCAAGATCTCACTGAACATCCCATCTCCACCCACACACACCACCCTGGACAGCCAAATGTCAAATATCAAAACACATGCGCTTGAGTTCTGGGATACGTTTGAACGCTGTTGAGGGTACATTCAGGTCATACAGGTCAACTGTATCTGCATGTGTTTGCAATACAGCACAGATTTATTAGGTGCAATAACTGTACAGCCAGAAAACCTTGACAATAATACAACTGAGCTGCAAGCCCTTCAATACATAACAATATTGCGCTGAAGCACCCAGCATTACACATTTTCAAAGTCCATACTATCCTATATCCTTATAGAAATGGACCTACACATAATATGAACTGCAGAGCAAAAGCATAATGGACTCTAACCCTGCTCTGCTGGACTGAATATCTGATGAATAGGAGCTGGAGATGGTGGAGCACTCAGGAGGAAAACCTTTCATGTTATTGGCGCCCTTTATATTTACCTATCAGCTGAATTTTACCCTCACATGCTCCTGTTACTCACAGTGGTGAGCTGCAGCACCATAAAGAAGTTGTGCTTAAAACATATGTTTTAAGCAACGGCATTCCTTGTGCGGGTATGAGTATGAGTATTACTGGTGGTAAACATTATATACAGATTATATGCAGGGCAAAGTTTTCACTATCTTGTGAAATATCAATATTTTGTACAGACATTCATGGTTCCCAGATGATGAATCCCACTGACTTTGGTGGTTTTGTCTCAACAGCTATTGGATGGATGACATGAAATTTGGCATATGCATCCACGTTACCCTCAGAACAAACTATGCCTTGCTGATACCTTATATCAAAATTTCTCAAGCCCAATCAACAAGTCAAAATTTGAAATCAGACAGAATTTCAGAAATCCCATCAGCCTCGGCTGCACATTGTGTTAAGTGCTAATTGGTAAATGTTAGCATGCAAGAGCTACACGAAAACAGTGAACATGGTAAACATTTTCATTTGCTAACATTAGCATTCAGCTCAAAGCAACACTGTACTGTAGACAGTCTTGTTATTCAGTGCGTTTAATGCATTTGACCTTTCATGTCATCTGTTAAATTGTAGATCTTGGTTTAATGATTATTGGTTTCACAGTGATGAACCAGAAAGTCTAGCAGCAAGTATCTGGGTTGAGTACTCACCCATCATATTTATCTAGATTGGCCTCTGTTTTCAAGTGGTCCCTGGCATGATTGGCTCGCTCTGTAACTATGGAAACAAATCAAACGGCAAACATTAACACAAGTTCAGTGAAAGAGAAGCCGCAGACAAAATAACTCAACTTTTTGTGGCTTGACGAGTAGAACAAGCGCGCTATTACTGGCATTATGAAATATAAGGCAAAGAAAATTACTGCACTTTTGAAACATTCACAGGAGCCTGTCATGCAGATTAATGTTCAGAAGAAGCAACGGCACAGTGGCACAAAACAACCTAATTCAGCTCTTGTATATGGACTTGCAAAATGAGCCCTGAGCCCACAAAAACAAAAACAATATTTCAACAGTAAATCTGTTTACCAGGCATATAATATCAACACAAATACAATCCTGCAATTCATAGCAGCTGTAGGAAGCCCAGAGTGAATAGTCTTCACTCTGATGGACCATCAATACCCCATACTATGTGTAGCTGTAGCAAACACTTATTGAATAATAGATGTGTTTGGATACCCAAGCTTATCAACTATCACAACTTCCATTAAGGTGCTGGCGTGATTAATGGCACTATAAGCCAAATCATATCCTTGCAAGCCTCTTCAGTCCCTGCGAGAGGCCACAGTGGCAGTGGAGATCTATATGGCAGCCACTGAGGCTCATTTTTTATTTAAATGTTAAAAAACGCTCCTGATAGGGACCCACCAATCACGTCGGCCGAGATGCAGGCGTGGCGAAAAAGCGGGGCCACCTTCTGCTCGTAAATACGCTTCCCGCGCCGCTTTCCGCCAAAGGGATTGATGTACACCAGAAGGCTCTTCGGTCGGTTAGCTGCAAAGTGAGGAGGGAGGTATGAGATGAGTCATTAAAAAAGGTTGAGTGTTTACCTTTTTTTTTTTTTACAAATGTGTAACTGACAGCAGCTTGATGAAGTTTTCATTAACCAGAGACCTTTCACAAAACGCTCAGTCAACCTGACTGGTGGCCAAAACACGCCGCTCAAGAAATAAATGGTGTGTCGACTGACTGTGGGAGGAGTGTGAAGCAATTCAGAGGTGCTGCATCATTCGGTGATAAACCAACAAAGTGCTGCGATGGAGAATACTAAATGGCTTGTTTATGGCTGTTGTGGAAGACTGCGTTTAGGACAACAAACTGAGATACAGCAGCTGTTCGGATTGAAAATGAATGGATTGGGATCAAGTGTTAAATGAGTACGAAGAAATATAGGCTGCAATATTGTTTGGCAATAAGACAAAAGTTCCATTAGATTACAATGGATTGTCAATGGGTGATGTAAAGGTGTGCTGTGGAGGAGGCTTAACACTATTGAACAGACCAAGGCTTCATTTTCACAATGAATGTAGTTCATTTTCTTGAATTGATTCATCCTGCGGGGCTAAGTAGATGGTTTCAAATTGGTTAAACCCATCGCACACTGTAATTTCCACATGCTACATGCACACTAAATCCTGTAGAAACACAATCATGTAATCACTTTGCAATCACGTTCTAAGAGTAAAACAGTGTTTAGCTCAATATGTCTTGACTGACAGTAATTTCATTTTTTATGGTCATGTAATATGTGAATACATCATTGGAAGTCATATTAAATTCTTCAGGTTGATAACTGCTTCCCAAATGGATGATGTAAAACAAACAAACACACACAAAAAAAACAAAAAACAGGTGAGCTACTGAGGTGTCCTCAATCATGTGAAAAACATAAATGGTCTATAGTCTTGTGTACATTTTAAGTCTAGAATTGAATAGTTTTAACATGCAGGAGACAGATATGCCGTTTCGTTAGGGCACATCTGGACAGGAAGCTGGAGCCATAACACAGACCCTGTTCATGCTTCACGTTCACGCCAGCCAAAGATACTTTCATGCGACGCTACACTCTTTTAACGTTTGTAATACCACCATTTATATGTTTTATCAGACTATTGTTGCTGGCCCCATTCTTTATGTCTGCGCCTGTGAGGTACTGTCTAAAAGAGAAATGCAGGAAGGAAATCTATTGTCGGTTTGTCTGTGGGCTCTCCTGAGGACATTTATACTGTGGAAGAGAATGAAATGCTTTTTTATAGACAATAATACACACCCTCTTTACAGTCTGGTTAAGGGGCAGAGGAGCTCATTCAGCAAGAGGTCTCGCCTTGAATGATAAGTTTGTTAAACATGGAGAGAAGACTGCAGTGGGGGAAGGTCAGAATGGTTCAATTATACTCCCCAGCATGTGGAGTTGAATCAATTTTCCTTTATAAAGACGGCAATATGACATTAAAACAGCTTCCCCCTAGTGTTTTGTTTTTTAGGTATTTGACAGAGCTGGTGATATCTTGTTGAAAAAGCTATTTGTACTCTTTTATTTCACTTTAAAGGACCAGTGGTTTATGATTTAAGGGAATATACTGGCAGAAATGGATATAATATTCATAGGTTTATTTTCATTAGTGTATAATCACCTGAAAATAAGAATTGTTGTCTTTTCATTATCTTAGAATGAGCTCTTTATATCTAAAGAGGGAGCAGGTCCTCTTCCACGGAATCGGCCATGTTCCAACAATAGCCCACAATGGACAAACCGACCACTGACTCCAGAGGGAGCCTTTTACGTATTTGCTGCCATTGTAGATTCTCCTATGTGGTTGCAAAGGGAGGGGTGAGGGGATTGACTTGGTTGTGATCTGCAACCTCATCACTAAGTACCACTAAACCCTACACAGTGGTCCTTTAATGTAGAAAAATCTATAACTAAGTGTTTGCTCTTAAATACTGAATATGCACCGTGGGACAACTCCCTGATCTTTCCAGTTTCCCGCTCTTTGATATTAATCTGTAAAGTGTTTACTCAAACGTCTATCATTTCTCTTTGGTTTGCCTCATACACTGTTGATGCAGCCAACAAAAAAGCATCTTATAAAGAATTTAAAGTGACTGGGGGCAGTGTCATGCAGGTATGGTGAGTGAAGAGAGAAGTCAAGGTTTTCCTCGGGTGCTACACTAACTTACTGTATGTTCCATATTGTATGGTGGTGTCCCATTGAAATAGTCCATAAACCACTCAGAAAAAGGACTGCATTGTATATCCCATGAGCACATCACTGTTAGCTATTAAAACTGCTTGAGGAATAAAAATCCTGATCCTCACAGAGCACCTGATGCCTCCATACAGAATATACTGTGCAGCATGTTGCAGTCCAGTTGGCATAGACCAAACACTGAAAACACTGTGTAATGAAACCAATGTGCTACTGAACACACTTCTCCTGCACTTACATTTGCCTTTTATCTCTGCGGTGCAGCTTGATGAATGTGTAATCTAAGTATATGCGTTGTAGTACTCACTGAGCTAGATTCTCAGCATGTGGCATGTTTATGGCACGTAGTCAATAAACTGCTTTTTCTTACTGTAAGTTAGGGTCAAAGCTCGTCAGCCCATCTGCTAGAGTACATTATTAAATGGAACGTACTGAGTGATGACAGCTGCTCATTGATAACATGGATCCACTGCTCGCAGAGTCCCTGATTGGCACAGCGGAAGGTGACATCACTGCACCGCCACTGATGCTGCCTTGTCCTCCTAACAAAGGAAACTGGAGAGAAACAAAACAGAAGGAAGGAATGTTACACTCTAACATTTACTAACCAACGCCTCATAGCTCTTAGAGAATGGGAAAAAAGGAGTATCAGCAGAAGAAAGATAGTGTCATCAAAACAATATTTCAATGAGGTGTCCACTAATTCATTTAGCATTCACTACTTCCTGGCTTTGCTACAGCGCGGACTTGGCCGGAGAATGAACCCAAGGCGGGATCCTCCCCAGCCAGGTCAATCAGACGTGTGAGTAAGTAAGAAATGGGGGCATGTGGGGAAATGGAGAGGAAGTCACTTTAGTAAAACAGGCCTCTGCTGATCGTCAGACAAAAAGTAGAGATGGAGTCCCATAATATCCTGCTTGAGAACATCGCTGAAATATTTACATTGAGGACCAGAAATTCACTCACTAAGCACTTTGACGGCAGATTCACTCACTAAGCATTTCAAAGTGAAATTATCATACTAAGCATTCTTTTCATCTGATAGAAAAGTTAACTTTCCAGGCAAGTTCTTCAGTCCAAATCGCTTACACTACCTCGTACTTACAGTGGGGTAGGCAGGGAGACGTTCAGAGTGGGTGTAAAATCATCCTTTAATAAGTTACATAATCGGGATGTAAGTGATGGAACGTGTCTTTGATGCCAAGTTTCCACAGATCGTGGGAATGCAGTGGAGTCAGACTCGACACACTCTAATGCCAGTAAAAGCTCACATTAGTAAGGTAATTTTTTACATTTTCTGCGATAAATAATGTAAATCCGATCTTGTTTGTATTTAATCTAATGGCTCAAAATTAAGCATTAGCCCATAAGTCACTGGCATGCTGCCATCTTAGACCCAGTCAGCTAATCTGTGAGGGTGCTCTCTTGTTAATGCATTACTTTCTGACTGTGGAGCTGTCTACGGGCTTATTTCCTGTGTCAGATCACTTGTGATTGGTGGAGTGAACACAAGCTCCTGGCACACTTACCCAAAACAAAAGACGCTGCATCTCTTTCTGCAAGGACCACTTCAGCGATTAAGTAATGCACATCCATAAACAAGGAGGACGTGCGGAAGATAATTTTAAAAAGGATAAAAATCAATGCAGTAAAAGCTGAGATATCCTTGCTTTTAGTCCCTCATATGGGTCAAGGATCCCACACTTGTCATAATACAGACTTTTATTTTCTAGACCTGACATAACCACAGAAGACATCAAACTGACTTTGAGGTTTAAAATCAGTGTAATGTCCCTTTAAGTGTGGTTTCATACCTGTGAATGCATAGGGACACAGCGGGGAGAGCTGCTTTGCTTTGTTCTGACTCCTCCTGGTCTCTGCGTTGTCCTGACCATCGTCGTTGGTCTTGTGGACGGCCACTATTTCACACACTTTGACAGCATGGCTGTGTGCTGGAGAGACATTAATAAATGATTGTGTTACTTAGCTGCATTACACAATAATAAAGCATGGTGCTCTTTTGACAGCACAGTTAGTCTGTGTAATAAATTGCCACATGTGCATGGACACACACACACTGACAAAGCAAAGGAACTGTGGAAATGACTATTATTGCCAAATTGCACTGTTCACAAAAGCATCCATCATTTTTGTTGATCATTAAAACTGCAATAATGAATATTTTTTATAACAATGGCTCACATGATCATGTGTAATGTAAAATGGTTGGATCAAAGAGACAAACCCACAAAGACTTATCACCCGATTCTGCGTTCTCTCAGCTCTCCGAGCTTGTTTCAGATCACTGTTTTGGTTTTATGGCCCACAGCCTTTACTGTTTATTGTTTTGGTTCAGTCTCGCCGCTCTCATCGGCCTCATTTCCAGATGTAAAAGGCAGATGTTTCAGTGAAAAAGCTCCGATAAACCCACTCCACGCTTCCTGCCCAGCACCACATGGCGCACAAAGTTTGTGACTAGCTGATAAACATTTGGTAGCTAATGGCCTGAACATTTCCCTGAGCAGGTGGTGCAGACCAAAACAGAGCTAAATGTAGAGTGAAAATTGGATTCATCAAATGAGACGTGACTTCAAATAAGTGCTAATAATGCACTGTTTGTACTGGATGTGTAAACAGGCAACTGTTTGCTAATAAATTAGCCTGATTTCAATGGTGATAACATACTAGCCGACTGTAGAGTTTACAGCTTGTTTCCACTGCTCCCCAGAGGCCAGAAAACTAGATTTCCCCTTAAAAATGACATCTGCTTCATCCACTCAGTTACAAATGTATCTTGCCTTAAGATGACCTTAGAATGGCAGCCTACCATCGATTCCACAGACAGCACAATCAATGGGAGGAATAAGGCAGCCATATCCCGAGAGAACTGGTGAGTGTTTGGGAAGAAACTGACTTCTTGTTCTTCTTTCCCACATGGATGGGATTCAGGCCGCTTGTTAAAAATTACTTTAGGATGAAAAGGACTTTGGCAGTGTTTGAATGGTCTGTTAAAGAAATGGGGAGGGTCAGGTGCCTTAAAGGATTTATTGGATGTTGGTCCTCGTATAAAACAGAGTGACCAGCGAAAATCCAGAAGAGGGCAATGAAATCATGAAAGACTAGCTTAAACACCCACGATATGGACTGTAAAAAGGTGCGACTCAATGCTCTGCAGGTGATGCCTCAATATTCTACACTAGATCTCGCAATACAGCCTTCCCCTGTGACCAGTTTCTATATTTAAATCCAGAAAATCTGAGCATTCAAGCACAAAAGATGGCTACGCTCCTGACGGAACAAATTCAAAAGCGCACTTTCTACTAGGAAAGGACAATATTACTCACAATGAGTTTAACTGACCTCTTCAACTGCATCACACACAGACATTCCAGTCTCTCCGACAAATTTATTCAGCTGATAGGGTGAAATGGATGGGAGGGAGGCATGACATATTATTTCTCTCCTGGGAGTCTGAGGGAATAGGATTTCATTTCTTTCTCAAATAAAAATGATGCGCCATGCAGGCATGAATAACTTTATGGCCATCGATATTCACACTTTGACAAATAGGAAGAGTTATGGCCATGTGGGTAATGGCTTTATTTAAAAAAAAAAAAAAAAGAATGAGGAGTTTCAACTATTTGAAAAATGGCACCCAGCGCTCTGCCAAAGTGATTGCGGGTGTTGAATTAGAATATATAATGGATTAGTTCAAGTTATTGTGACTTACAGTAAACATTCATTTTTTAAAGTGCTTGTCCTGTCCAGCCATGGTTTCAATTCACCTCACCTGCATGTCTTTGGACTCAGGGAAGAAACCACCACTTTAACTGTGTTGTTGATTTAAGCACACCTTATGCGCATGTGGAGAGCTGAGACTCAAATCCACTTTCACTGTTGTTTCTGTTGCGCAACATGGTGTGCTGATAGTTTGACTTTTCACAGAGATGTGCTGACAAAATAGACATGGTATTGAGAAGGATGGACTAACATGTCAAAAATCATTTCACGGAAATGTACACGGATAAGCAGAAGCAGATTAGCTTTGGCGAAATGCTGCATGTTGACAGTGAAAACTATAGACAGAATGAACCCAAGATTACAGCAAACTGTATTAGATTTAAGATAATTCAACATTCTTGCATTTGCTGTTTATATTTTGTATCCAAGCACCAAACTTGTACCCAAGTTGCACCAAAACACTCAGTGGAATATATTAGAATATCTTATCTCGTATCTTACACATTTGCATGTTTGTTATCTTAAGCTCCCCTGTTTCCGGAGAAGAAGTATGAAAAATGCATGAAATCTTTTCCGTGTTAGTCTGGTAGGCAAATCTACTCCTGTCAAAGACAAAACAAAAAGCCAATGTTCATCATTGAGTCAGCACAGGAAGTGTCTCTCTCTCTAGTCAGGCCTGTCCTTTGAACAACTTGGTCAAAGTAACCCTAGACACAAGCACAAAGCCAGCAATCCCAGTGAACTATGCTAGGCAAGGAACTGGAAACAATAGCTGACATTCCCACATTCTAACACTGCTCCAATAACCCTGCCACACACACACACACACACACACTCACAGAGGCATAAACACACACACGCTCAGATATGCACACACCAGTGTACACAATAATCCCACACATAACCACACACAAATTCCCTACTTTTTAGCTCAGTGCAGTCCCTAAGCTACATGCTAAGCCCTCGGCCATACAACGCAGATCCTCTCTGCTCTGACATACTTTTCTTTGTGCTTGAAAAGAATCTTAGCACTGGCACTCAGCCAGTGTGTGCTGCCTATTCATACCACGGGGCTCAGTGAGTTCCTGTGAGCCGGAGAGGTCCGCTACCTGCAAAAAGTCGGCTTTTCAGGAATTGGGGTGAATGTGTTCATTTTCAAACATCTGGAGCTTGCTCTGCACTTGGAAGCAAGCATTCAAATGTTTGTTCTGCTCCGGCAAAGCTGAGGCGATAAGCAAGAACACTGATAACGGAAGACTGGTGTTATTTAGGGTAATGTAATCTATCATTTACTTGTTTTTCGACGCTGTAAAAATTTAAAATTAGTGGCAACCAAGCCATTGCTTGATCAGTTACTCCAAATAAAAGGCTTGGTAATGAAGTGTCAGAGGGTGAGCCCTAAGAGACAAGCCACAAATAATGAGTCATGAAGAGGGCAACCTAGATAAATATCACAAAATAACAAACATTACTATTGTCGGGTCAACAATACTCAAGGCGTATGTGATTAAACTAGTGTGACCTGCAGTGTGACGCTTTGAGTTTGCATTACTTACTCATGATTCCCAGCAGGGCCCAATGTAAACGCTTGAGACTGCCAGGTGATATTGATATCAGAGTTCTGACTACTGTGTGTGTTGTTAAAAAAACATTTTTTTAAATTTTATCTCTGACGTGCCAAAAGTTAAGAAGTGGGCTGTACATGATTCCAAATGAAGTGATATATAAACCCCTGAGTTACAACCGCTGAGGCCCAATAACTCTGAAATTAATAATCAGTGTCTATTTGAATTTACAGGGGAAAACAGTTTGGCCATGTCCAGAACAACAAAATCCTCCAACCAGGAAGTAAGGAATAGTTATGTACATAAAAGCCCTTAAAAGCACATCTGTTGTTTCAACACTTCAGATCTTACATTGATTAGACAAAGAAGACATTCAGTGTTAATTACTGAGCTTTAGAGATTTTAGTATGCCAATTTCCTTTTGTGCAGAATGAGGCCACCTGTTTAACTGTTAGCAGAAGGTGAATAGGTATATTTCAGAAATGCCAAACTATTGCAAATATTATGGGGAAACTCAAGCTTGAACTGAAACCTGACGAGTTAAGTGCTAGTGTAAATAAGGCCAAGTTCAAAGAGACAATCACATGGAATGAGGACAAGAAGCAGCACAGAGAATGAGTCCCAAAACTGTGGCATGCGAAACTCTATAAATGTGCAAGACAGGGAATGGACCACAAAGTCTGGCAATGTCTGTGCATTGCTTTGCCCCGAGTGTGAATGTAATCCCCAACTCTGGCATTGTTTGTGCCTTTCTCCACTGAGCCAGAAACATCCAAGTCCTCGGGGCTCAGGGAGCTGCTGGTTTCCATTCTAACCACATGAGATGGATTAACACCTGTGATGCACTGTTGTAATCTGTTCAGGGGCCAGGACCAGTTTGCAGATTTTTACACAATCTGTGATTGTATTGCACATGATTGTATACACCAGTGGTTCCCAACATTTTTGGCTTGTGATTCCTTAAAATGAGGCTTGTCACAGGTGTGATTATTCAGAGTGATTATTCCCTCTCAGAAGGCTAAAAGTAAAATTATCAGGTAGTTCCCACACATAAAAAAACTGATGTTAGTCATCTGACCCATCAGATTTATCTTGGGACTTAGGTCTCAGGTTTGAAACCACTGCTATGGACAATACACTTGTCAATACTGTGTGTAATCTGTATGTTCTATCATTCCAACTAAATGCTATATGTAATAGTGCAAGCATGGGCAATCATAGTCTCTAATTAGCCGATGACTGATTCATCCTGGTGTAGGATTTGGGAGAGCCTGCCAATGCCAGACTAGTGTCGTGGTTTAAGTACGTCACATTATGAGAAGAACTTCAGCATAAAGTTTAAAATCAGTGAAGTGGCCCTTTAACTACCTACAGCGTTAAAAATCCAGGGGTTCTTGAAAAGGATTGAGAACCACTAGTCTTTGCAATTACTGTCATACAGTAACAGAAGAAAGAGGATCTTTGTGTTAAAATAATGGGGCTTAGGAGGTCAGTTGAATTCAGGTCTTTTGCTAGAAATACTATCCACCATGTAATTCAATCTGTTGTTCAATCTGGCAGACACGCACACTCAGAAAAGGTAAAGCACAATTGTACCTTTTGGTGTACAAAAGCTTGTATCTTGTAGTGGTATCCTTTCTTGCAAGTCAATTTTTGTACCCCAAGTGGTAAGAAAATGCAACTATTTTGTAAATTTTCGGGCTTTTTCTGCCATTCTGGATGGGCAAATTTCACATGATCCCTCACGGGCTTCTCACCACTGTGTTAAGGCCTGGTCATACCAGAGAATGGCACAGCGAAACTCATTTGCACTTCCTTGTGAAATATTTGGTCCTAGAAGCTTTGGGACCGAGCATCTACTTAAGGGGGAAGTTGGGGAACCACTGCAGCTGGTGAGCTCACGGCTAACACACTATCCAGACAAGAACAAGATGGTGCTGGTCAGCCACACTAGCCCCCTGAACTTCTTTAAATTTTCTCTGCACTGTGCCTTTTCTCCTGTGACAACTGATGAGCTACCTTAACTGACTAAGTATACCTCAAGGGCTGACTACACCAGTACAAACTCTAGAGACTACTTTGTGCCTTTACAATGGACCAACAAGCACATGTACCTGTTATGATACATCTGTGAAAAATGTATTTACTGGGTTCATGATCCTGCTCATCCTGCTTCCCTAAACCTGGGTGGCATCCCACCTGACTGGATTCCACTGGTTCCTTCATAGTGCCTCATCACGTCTGTGAACTCATCATCACACCCTAGGTGTTTGGCACGTGGATGTTTAAGAGACCCAACTCCAGACAATCTCATCAGCCCACATGTACAATGAGGAAGTGGATCATAGACGTGATGTGTGAACAAGAGATTTTGTGGTTGTGTATATCTCTGACAGCACAGCACCTGGCCTTACCTTCTTTTAGTCCTTTGACAACAAGCTGTCATCATATTCATATTCTGCTCATACTCTGCACCCCTCCCTTTACACAGTGGATCAGTGCGTAATCCCTTTATTGTTACTGTGGTTTGGCACTGACAATGTGTTAGAGGTCCAGCCAGCGAAAGCTTAAGGAAATGCTTGTGTTCTTAGGCGTTTCCACTCTATTCATGTTGTTTTTATGTCATTCCTATTTTGCCTTTACATATTGCATTCCAAGTGACATGCAACATGGGTGCAAGAGAGGGGATAAGATTCAACTAAGGGTGTGAAACTGAAAAAAATGTTAATGCTGGTGGGTGATGCAATCTAATATTTAAGCATATTTGGCCCTGTGCTGAGTTGCAGGGGTGTCCATGTACACAAGTGTGGTACTGCAATATATCCAATAATATGAGTTATTATCAAATAAGATAGATGTCCAACCATGGAAAGGATAGTTGTGCACTTCTCACTCAACCACACCACCGTCATCCATTAATCGTCATTGTCATTGTCATTGATTCTTTGTGTAATTAGCTTTTGGAGGTCATACTTTTTACTCCTGTTGATCCAAGCTGCAGGTAAATAAATGCAATCAATGTAATGAAAGGACTTGTATAAACCGCAGTTTACCCAATCTCCAGCTGTCGTTTTCTGGCAGTGTTTATTTCTCTGTATCTCCCTCCCTCCCTATGCAGCCGTCTCTCAATGTACAGACAGGGCTGTGCATTGAGCACCAGCTTTAGATTACAAAGCACAGACCTGCCTGGGTACACATGGCAGTGAGCTGTCAAACAAGACATGTGGATTTCTCACAGGCACAACGGGTTTGTTAAGCCAACGCTTAGGCAAACAGATGGAGAGAAAAGGACAGCAAAGGTGGAAGGTATAACAGGAGAACTGTCACTAGGGGTGCGTAGACAGTGCAAGTTCACTACCAATGCCAAAAGTAGCAGTCAATACAAGTCATTATTTTTGATCTGAACGGTAAAATTGCTTTTTTGTCACCCTGATTCTCTGTAAGGAACTCTGAATCTCCATATTCAGGTGCTGCTTTTGGATTTTTAGCCACACTAGCAGGGGCAATGTCACTCAGACTGTCCAGCACTAAAACATCTCACCAAATATTATGTAAATTGCCATGATAATTGTAGAGACATGCATGTTACCCAGGGGATGACTCCTAATGATTTAGTTGGTGGCCTGATTTTTCCTATATTCACACATGAGGTTTGTGGTTTTGTTTTGTAATTAAAGATTTCAAAATCTATTGGCTGGATTGCCATGAAATTTTTGTACAGACATTCATGGTGCCCAAAGGATGAAGCCTTGATCTCTTGACTTTTCAACCAATGCCACAATAAGGTCAGAATGCTAATCTGTCCAGTGAAATATCTCAACGTGTAGAGGCTGGATAGGCACAAAATTTTGTGGTCCCCACACAATGAATCCTCGTGACTTTGGTGGTTGCCTGACTTCCATTCAATTTGAAACAAATACTCATGTATGCTGCATGATGAATTATAAAAACTTCCAATGATTAATTAGCCAAAAAACTAATTAGCAAATGTTAGCATGTTAACATGCTCGACTAAAATGGCAACAGTAAATATTATACCAGGTAAACATCAGCATGTTAGCATTCTGATGCTTAGCATTCAGCTCAAAGTCAAAGTCTCACAGAACTGCTAGCATGGCTGTATTCTTTTTCTCAAAACTTTTGAGCTTTGCTGTAGTTCTGCCAGTGCTTGGTGTACAAAACCATGTAGCTTTGTTTTGCTTCTTTACTTGTTATATGTGGATTTTGCTATAGGATTTTATTACAGAGGATATTCTGTGGTGCTAATACCCTATTTCAGCCTGGTTTCCAATACTTCCACTATTGCTATAAGTGACTGTAACACTTTGGATCTGTTTCCAGCTCTGCCATATGGGAAAGCAAATATCTAAACCCCCCGCTGGCCAAGAGAGATATCCAGGCTTAGAGGGCCTGAGGAAGTACTACTCGCTAAGCATAGTGATTTGGAGGAAAGGGGAGATGCTCTCTAAAGCATATGCCATGATTTATTCTAGATTTTCCTCCAAGATGGGATTGTGCATTGTATCAGAGGAGTGAGTGAGGCATTATGTGGACATAAGATTTGCTCTAGGCTCAGAGGCCATGCCATCTCAGTGATTGGATTTTGTTTGTGTGTCTGTGAGAGCAAATCTGTGAGTAAACAAATAAAATTCCTGGCTGTCATGTTCCCTACTCTGCACATCTAACTGACGGATGCTCTGATTCGACCAAATCCAGTTAAACGTCAAGCAGTAACATCCACTAATGTTGTCTAAACCAAAGAATCAAGACCAGTGATGTTTACCACTCATACAGTAGCAATCCCTCTTGGCATTTATGGCACTTGTGTGTCAGCTTGATGTTTGCAAAAATATACTGTGCAAAAAATGGAAAATATGAGCTGAAGAAGACCTGTCAAATTGAAGTCACGCTGGATGATTTTCTGCTATCAGCTGGGATTAACTTCTTCTGTCTTCTCAGTGCTGCAGCAGAGTCACTGATTTTCCTAACTTCAAAATGTTGACTAGAAAATATTACATCTGTACCAATGATGTAAGTGACAAAAGAAAAATAATCCGTTCTCTCCTGACTTACTTCATTTGCATTATTTCTGCTGTTGCAGGCACTGAACCTATGACCACGCAGGTAAGGGGCCAGTGTCTTGAAACACCACGCAACCCTGCCAAACTCCAGGACAAATATCTCAAGGACATTTCACCAATTAGTATTAGGCAGCTGGAAAAGTATATAGCTTCAAATCTAAGGCAAACTGCTGCAGAGTTGCACAGAGGGGCAAGTGTGGAATGCTTGTACATCCCATGATGTAAGTCAGATGTGAAACACATGGAGTCCACAAATTGAGCATTTTGTAGACATTGTGGAACATTCCTGCCCCCACCCTCCCTGTCTTTACTATAGTCACTGATAAACTAGTCGATTAAGTTGTTCGAATGTGACTCTGTTTAGCAGTGGTGTTTGATGTATAATTTGTTGGATATTTATTACTGGCAAAGTCTCCTTGTTTAATTGCAAACTCCAGGGTAACCGACCTGCTGTTGTCACGGTGATCACTGGGGGTGGGGGGGGTTTGATGCGGCCAGTTTGAACATTGACTCAATAAATGAAAGTCTTTATGGCAGGTTATTACAGGACACCTGATACCACTCTGAGGAAGGTCAATGGCCAGGTTTCAACTTGAAGTGTGCAGTGCCAGCTGTAATCACTTCACTCGATATGGTACAGTAATTGCAGACCAGAGAACTCATCTAGATGAACAAACATTAGCCTCGGGAGGTTATAAGGACACCTGGATTAAGTGGACGATGCCTGATGTAGAGAATGCAAAAGGCCAAAAAGCAGAGTGCTGGTTGACAACCACAGTTACAAGTAAGCTACAGACCTTTAGTCCAATGCATGCTAGGATTCCACCTCACTGTGAGCCCTTTGTAAATGAATGTATGAAGTGGTTTTATTTACATATACCATACACAGAGAATGATGTGCAGAGTTTGTTGTTTTCATATGGAAAACTATGCTAATCTAAGCAACAGTCATCTTGCCTGACCTTAGCATGTTTTGTAATTTCAATGAACACATTATTTTATTTTGAAATATACTTTCAAGCCTAGTTATGAAACAGCATTTCGATCCAGTGCCATGACATGTGTCGACCATATCCCATAAAACCTCTCTTCCTCTTCTTCTTCTTCTTCTCTCCAAATGGGCATGAGCAAGCTAGCTTCATGCTAGTTTTGACAGCTAGCTTAGTTAGCTGAGCAACAGTGCCACCTGGCAGCTGGAGGGTGCAGCACTTTTTGAGAAAAGTCTGTCTCTTTTCAACAAACACTCCTGGATAAACTCACTCTCTCATAGTGACCGAGCTGAAAACCCAGCTAGTTTTTTTGTTCCTTATCCTTAAGAGCTGACATTTCGGAGCCTTTCAAAAAGCTCGCAGGGGAAGAAACCCCCTTTAATAAATATTTTCATAGAATGAGTGAACTCCATCCTGGGGGACAGTCAACCCCTCCCTGTGTTTGCTTTGTGAGAAACAGAGCTTTCTAATTAGGCTATTTGTGACTGAGGAGCCACCTGTGCGACCTGCTCTTGTCAGTTTGCAGACCCCAGCTACAGAAGCGACATGACCCGACCGTGTCCCCCTCAACATGTGCATGATCCTGATAAGGAGCGCAGGTTGAGAAGACGGCTGCTCCACACTTTCTTCTGCATAGGTGACAATGGTTAGCATTTACTGGAGGGAAAGACTGAATATCAAGCTGAATATTGGTTGAATATTCCTAAAAACAAAAAACATATTCCTTAGAAATTTTGACCGTTTGAATATTTATTTTTCTATTTTTTCTTCTTCTTCTATTTTTAACAGGACTAGTTGGGCTGACATTTATTTCCTAACTTTAAAGACATGTTGTTGTTGTTGTCGTCGTCGTCGTCATTGTTGTTGTTGTTGTTGTTGTTGTTGTTGTTGTTTTGGTGGCATTATAACAAAGGCATCAAACTCATTCATTTCTGCATGTAACACTTACCTGTTTGAAAAACGCTGCTGATGCCAGAGCGCCGTTTCTTGCTCTTCTCAGTTTCCTTCCACGCCAAAACACTGGGGCTTAGAATAACTTCTACCTGTCGGTGCTTCTGAAAAAGCCTCGATGAAAGTAACCTGCTCTGTTTTTCCATGTTATCCACGTTGTCGTCCGATCGTCTTCATTTAAACTTTGTCACAGCCTGCTGAATAAAACGCGTCCAGCGTCTTTACTGTGTTGAGCGGTGATCCGGTCGGCCCAAGCTCTCAGGAGGTGTGGGGACTACAACAAAGATCGTGTCTGAGCAAGATGACTCACTGCATAGTAAAGTTGAAACTGGCCGATTTTCCAATCTGTGCTGTCCTGCAATGGACTAATATAAATGACGTTTCCATTTACTATGAAAAAAAACAAAACAAAACAATCTCGTAGCCCTGTTCTTCCATCAAAATTCTGTTACTTTACTTACTATGAAACAAAAACACTTCAGTGGTTGCAACTTGTACTCCCCTTACCACAACTAAAAACAAATTGTAAAAAGTATAGCATATTAATTGTCATTAGCCCTAAAGTTTGGTTAACGTGCGAGTTTATTTGGAAAAAAATAAAAAAAATAAACAAAATATTTCTTTGTTTTGACAGAACTTGGAAACACTATATATTGTTACCACTCCCATATTTTACATTTCCCCATACTAGGTTGCTAGTGTCTGTGTTTCCCCTTGTTTAAATTGTTCATATTTTTCAATATTCCGTTTATATTGTTTATATTGCTTGTTTGCTATTCAGTGTCTTTTTACTGATGCCCTCTATTTTTTGCTATCCACTTTGCTGCTGTAATACTGGAAATTTCCCCACTGTGGGACTAATAAAGGAATATCTTATCTTATCTTATCTTATCTTATATCTGCTGATGTAATACACCTTTTCTACTAACAGACCCTGTTGGCATTTTGGGTGACAGAGTGAGAGCTCACTTTTTTCATTCTGTCCGCTTTAGTCCTGTGGAACAAACGCTGCATCGGCACGTTGGGTAAAGACACACACACACACACACACACACACACACACACACACACACACACACACACACACACACACACACACACACACACACACACACACACTTCCTAATTCATAACTCAGAGCTGTTAGATGCCATACTGTTCTAGACTGAAGAGCTGAATAATTACCAGAACACCTCATAACCTTCCCACAGCAATGAGGCAAACAACAGCATTAACAAAAACGATGAACAAACTGTGTTTAAGTGGGTTTGCCCTCCATAATAACAGCCTTACCTCTGCTTTTTGCTGAGTGGACTGGGCTGACTTTTGGATGATGCATGTAACAATAAAGATAGTTTCTGCCTCTCTTTTTCTGTGTGTGACAGAGAGTGAGAGACATAATATGAAGGGAATCAGAGGATGTGTTGTCAGAGAAAACCCTTTTTCTTCTAGCGTTGAACAAAGAGCACTTTCATATTCAAACCTCCAAAGGTCAATAACATTTTGTGCAGGCAACAGAATTTCTTTAAAGTGTAATAAAAGTGTTGTACCATAGGCTTCCTTTTAAATGAAAACTATTCCTTTTAGAACAGGACACACTAACTTCACTATCCAATTTACATTATTGGCGAAGATGAGGAAAAATGCAACACTGTATTATAGTTGTAGACAAATATGTGCACATAAGTAACTACTGAACCAAAGCTTAAGAGTATGTTAAAACATTTACATGAGTTTAAATCAGTTACACCTCTATTGTCTCAGTGCAACGGAGAGCGTCTGTTCATGTTTATGAGTCACAGCCTATTCATTTTGCCAAATGAGAATTAATATAAACTGCTGTTAATCTGAATTTACTAACTATGACATCTGACCCCAGATACAACACTGAAACTGTTTTATAACTAAATGTTACTCTTAAATGAATAAAAAGAAATAAACAAACTAAACATATAGGAATGTTTTTTCACAGTGCCTGTAAAAACTGGCCCATGGTTGAACCTAACCTAACACTTATTTAGGGTCAGAGTCTCTTTACAAATAAACTAGCTTGCTGGTGCTTTTTGGGGTAATCCTGCAGTAAGTAACAATCATTGCATCACTCAGTATCATTTTATATTATTTTATGCTCTATGAACACCTCAACTTAAAAAACTTGTGTCTGAATAGGAATTCATGAGTACCACCTTTTGCAAGCGACTCTAAACAATAGTAAACCTTACAAAACTATACATACATCATCTTATACTGTAGCTATAAAATGGAAATATTAAATGGTAAGCATTTTTCTCTACCTGTCCTTGGTCCTGATGCTGATGGTCTCTCTCTTGATTGACACACAGCTTGCAGCCTCTGTCAACACAGTCCAGACAGCGGAACATGACGTCAGCAGTTTCTCACTTCACCTAACAGCGGATCTCACTTGTGATTGGCTTACAATGAGGAAGTGTCAGTCCAGCCAATCACAGAAGCGGTTAGTTGCCGATTAGGCAGTATCAACATGGCAGCTTTCTGAGTTTTGGAGGAGGGGACCTGGTGTAAATAAACACAAATTTCACGTTTTACAGTTAACGACAGCGTTCGCGTGTTTGTGTTCAGCACTGGTTGGGCCGTAGAGGTAAAATGTCGACTGACGGAAATAAAAAACAGTTCTGGAAAAGAAACGCAGCGAAGGTTCCTGGCAGGTGAGTGACGTGTTCCCTCCTGTCGGCTAGCTTAGCGTAGCTAGCCTTACTCATCTGACGCTTCACTGTTGAGCTTCAAACGCAACTTTCACTTTCACTGACGCTCCCGACGTATTGCACAAAGTCTGCGAGTTTTACCCTTTGTAACATACCAGTGTTTGTGATAAATTCGTCTTGCGGACACAGTTTACAGATTTCTGCTCTTAGCTGGCTAAGAGCTAAGTTGCTAACAGCGGCTAACAGTTGAGCAATTTAGTCACACCGCAGTCACAAAGTTGTTGCGGATGATACAGTTACGATTTTATATTACGGAGTAGCTATGTTTTTACAGCAATTTAAAGTCGTTTTCACCACACTTAGTCGCAGTATTATAGTAATAGCTGGTGTTGTTTGGGGTATTATGAAGCTAACATGGCTAGCTTGACAGCCAGTTATGAATTGCTAGCTCATTCATTTGCATTCTCTCTTCCTCACTTCCTCAGCATTCAGCATGTATATGGCGCACAACATCCACCTTTCGACCCGCTTCTTCATGCTAAGTAAGTTCTATATACTTTGTCATTGCAGGCAAATGCTCTATGATGCTTTCGGATTAGTTTGGACACGTGCTACACTTTTGCTAATATAAGTTTCTGTGCTGATGCTAACCGTTTGCATCAGTTGATAAACTACACGAAGGCTTAACTGAAGCTGAAGTTGACATTCGTTCAGGACTGCAGTCACTGGTTCACTGGAGCCTTTCTTGTTTCATTTCACCACAAGTGCCAGTAGAGAGTGATTATTTGGCAGAAGACTTTAAAAAAACAAAACAGCAAAAATCTTAAAAGGAAGTTACCCAGCCGCTCACAGAAGGAAGAAAACTGCTGTGGCATGGACTGATAGTGTGAAACAGGCACATCCTGACCAGGAATGTAGAAGCGTCTGTTTTGGTATGTGATAGCTGACACCAGCTGTGACATCATGGACTGTGATATGGCCGTAATTGTCTTAGCTTTCCTTTTTTTGCACTACATGGTCCGTCCTGTTCTGCAGTGTCAGTGGAAGTGAACCTATCAAAAAAATGTAGTTGCATTGCTGGGTGGACAGGAAATAAGAAACAAGACATACTTTCTTTTCTTTTAACTTGTTTGAATATGTCCAGTACAAACAGATGATGTTAAATGATTTTAAGATATATGAATTGAAGTGGAAATTGGAAGTTATGTCATTATTTCAGGACCACAGGATATTGTACCTACACAGGTCTTGGGTGTGTGGAAGTATGTGAATGAATGAATTAATGCTTAAATAAACTAACTAATTAATAAGAAAACACTGGACTTTAAAGTAACTATTTCATGTACACACAATACAAAACCATAAAAAGTTAGAATCTTGAAATGGAAAGTTTGTGGAAAACATTTTTAATTAACCGTCTTCATTTACTTCTGCAGGAAATAGTTTTGACTTTTCGGACTCTACCTATCTCATATTATGCCGACGTGTACAGACACACACAGACTTGCATGCAGATAGAAGAAACAGCCTATTATTATTCCGTAATAATCCTTTTATTTCTCCTGACTGATATTTAATCATGTAGATTTCCACAGAGAGTTGAATTTAATTTGCTTGTTTTTTGTCAGACTCTCTTTTTTCTTCTGAGTCATGATGGGAGTAAGCTCATGTGGACAAGTCTCTCTCTTTATTATGGTAATCTTTGTCTTTGTAAGAAATCAGAGCACCTTCCTCCCTCCACCCCCTCTTTCCCCAATGCACGATAAAACGGGGAAGATTGAGTTTAATTGAATTTTTCTGTTGCATTTCTTGTTCCTGCTGGTGTCCTTGCAGCACAGAGACAGCACCTCAGTGAAATTTTGTCTTTTGAACATGGCCAGATTCAGTCTTGATTGAGTTAGAGGCTTTTGAATGATGTGTTAAAGATGAAGAGTCTGTGTGTGTGTGTGTAGAGGTGGTGACTCACACACCTATGTGTTTTATTGTGAGCGTCCTGTTTAATTGCTGGTAATTCTTTCAATGCCAGTGTCAATTTGTAAACTGTGGATATTTTAATGACTTTGCCCAGGCCAAATGTTAATGAATGAATTAATTGTTAATCGTTTGTCTTTTTTCAAAGCCAGAGTGTTCTTTTATTTCTTTGTCCACCTGTCTGTGTCAAAATGATTCACTTCACATCTGTCTTTTTTCCCATCATCCTCAATCTCTGTCCTTTTTCCCCCCTTATCACCACTGTGCTTCTTTATCGGCATCTCTTTTTCTCTTATTTCCTGCCTGTTTGCCACTTCTGCTTTTTTTCCTTTCCAACACCTGACCCCCACCCTGCCTCTCCTTTTCTCTCAATTTCTTTAATCTTATCCTCTTTCCCTTATCTTCTCTGTTTTCTTGGCCCTGTCGTTGTCCTCCAGCCTGATTAAAGCAGGTAACAAGCCTCCTCCGGCCACGCCAGGCAAACCTAAGAAGGCTACCACCTTCCAGGAGTTTGAGAGCATCACAAGTGATGCCTGGGATGTTGGGGATGATGACGATGAGTTGCTGGCCATGGCTGCACAAAACCTCAATATTGAGGTGGTCATGGAGACAGCAAACAAGGTGAACAACCAGCTGCAGTGCAGACTTTCTATGGAACAATGCATGCTTTTCTGCCACAGAGGCTTGGTCAAAGCACAGGTGCCCTGTTAGTAAATATACACAGTAAAGTCAAGTTGATGGTTTAGTTTGCATATTACGGAAAATTGCGCACTTTTATAATACTGTTTGGAGTTCAACAAGTTCTGTTTGTTATCAGCAAAATCTGAGGCTTACCAGTTGCTCACCTTGTTTTTCTGTTCACTTAACAGGTGATCGAGAATCATAGCAAGCAGCAGGAGAGACAGAGGCAGGATGACACAACAGAGCTGGAACAGAGGGAAGAGGACACTCAGGAGGAGGTGGTAGAGGACGAGGAGGAGGACGAGGAAGAGGAGGAGGACAGGGTGGGGGAAGGAGACGTGACCAGCCCAGAGGTGTCGTTTGCCTCCCAGAGCAGCCCTTATACTGATGGCCGCCTAGTGAAGTCCCACAGCGAAGCTCCAATTGGGTCACCGAAAGGTTAGTGAACACCATTTCTCAGTGTCCAAAAAGTTTTCTGGCTCACCTGCCTAGTCAAAGCGAGGCTGCTTTTACTTTTAAGTGCACCAGTGTCATGGAAGATTTTAGAAAGACTCATTGAAACCCTTCTAAGACAGTTCTCAACAGTTGTCCCTTACCTGAGCATAAGTTTTACTGGATTTCACATCCAAGTTTGGTTATTATTCTGTTGTGTTTGTGTATGCTCACATTTTAGTGTAACAATAAACAGGATGTTTGGCCAGTATATCCTATGTTGATAAGGGTTAAGTATTGTGAAAACAAATATAGGAACGTTGCCATATCAACGTTTAATGAAATGCTGTGTATAGTACATAATACATGAACACATCCTGGATTTTAGAGATCAGCTGACTCACTTTTACAACATTGTTTGTCTGCATCATTTTTTTGTGTTTTTAAGTTACTGTGGTGTCACAGCAGCTTTATGTCACCACATTTAAATAGCATCACGTTTCAACAGGACCAGAGAAAATATTTGGCAGATGTTCTCACTCTGTAGAGCAGAGTTACTGATAGACTGCCAATGTTGTGCTTTGATTGGACTTGCTTGTGGTTTAAACAGAGTGTACAGTGCTCAGCACTGATTTAGTGAACATGCAAAGATGAAAGACTTCATAACAATCATGTTCAGATTTTTGGTATAAGATAGTAGCAAGTTCTGCAACTGATACTTATTTATAGATACTGATGGGTTATGTCAGACCACGCTGTCATCCCGCTCTCTCATAATCTAAATGCAAACAAACGAAGAGAAGGAATACACTGTAGTGTAGGTTACTGTCGTATTCCCTGAGGCATTTGTTTCTTCCCCTTCCTCTCCTTGTACCTTTCTCGACTCTTATATACAAACATCAAATGACAGCAGAAAGAAACACTTTCCCTTCTACTCCACTTCAGTTTGGGTCTGTGCTCCCTGAGCACCTTAGTTTAACCTTGCAATGTGCAACAACTGCTCTGCCATGGCTCCTGTTATTGCTGTGTCACAGTTCCAGACCTCTTCCAAATATCATTTCAGTGTTACAAGTTTTTTACTTAAAACGGAGCCCAGCAGCACTTTATAGCAATGCAGAATCTACGTGATGAACAGTGTTATCCTTGTAAACACATGGAAGAAGAAAGTTGTGAAGAGATGGATCGACTGTCGCTTGGTAGAATCTAACATCAGCAGCAATATCAGGAGAGGTGGTGTATTGTGACCTGTCTGCCAGGTCACATGCCTGTCTGCGTGATTGTCTGCCAGTCTCTCTGTTGTTGTGTTTAGATGCAGATAACATAAGAAGCCTGTCTCCTTCAGGCAGTTCCTCTTGTCTCTTCCGAGAAGACGACGTTCAGGCTTGCATGCGCTGCAACGTTTTGTACAGGGATATGTAAGACGACACCTTTTGGACCTCTAGTGAGCATGTTGCGAAAACACTTAAGTTTATGTGCCAGCCTCAATCCATGCACACTCACTGTACCTGGCAGGTGGGCAAAAAAAATTGACATGCACAGTTTGAGTTAGGTTGACTGCTGGTTTGCTGTGTCTCATTTCACTGTAGATTTAATTTGCCTCTGCTTTTGGTTGTCTTCTCTTCTCTTCTTGCTTTCAATGTGCGAGCTGACAGTGAGAAATAGCATGAACACATTTGTCCCAGTCTAATTAGATAATGGCACACAGCATGGCTTTTATTCGTGAGGCCCAGACTCTCTCCGTATACTAATACATTATAAACTCATACTTGGCACTGTCCATCTCTCTAACCCTGCAGCTTAGAGAGAAAGGGACTCACAAATCTCTCATACATACAGAGAAGCTGGTGGTCATCAGGCTGTCTGAAGCGTCTGGTGTTGTGTCTTTTGATTTTTCATACAGAAATACACACTTTACTGCTGTAATTCTCTGTAATGGAGGCTGGGGAACCACTGTCTATTTGCGTGCTTTCATATATATATGTGTGTGTGTGTGTGTGTGTGTGTGTGTGTGTGTATATATATGTGTGTGTGTGTATATATAGATATGTGTGTGTGTGTGTGTGTGTGTGTGTGTGTATATATATATATATATATATATATATATTTTTTTTTTTTCCCCTTCCTTACTTGTAATAATTGATGCAGTATACTGTGTGCGCTGTGCAGAACACTGACAAGTGAACGTTACTAACTTCCTCGAGTTTGGCTTTGTCTTTTATAGCCCTTTAAAAGTTATTAAATGGACTATCAAAATGGCTTATTGTTAAAATCACACAAAAGGTTCCACTGCAAAGAAGCTTCTGTTGGCTTTAATAATCTTTTTTAATTTTTGTAAGTGCAAATAAAGCAGTTGAGAACAGATTTGTAGCTTTTTATTTGTTCCTGTAAAAACTGAAAAGGGTATTAAAATAGGCAGCATTCCAGTTTTCTTAATTGCAGTGAAGCGTTTGTGTGAATACACGCAGTATATGTGTCGTGGTTTGCTGTAACACTGAAGAAGTTGGCAGTGCTGTTCACAGGGATGTTTATGAACTTTTGTTTAGTGTTCAGTGTGACAGAAGGAGCACCCCTTTACACACTGCAGTCCCAACCTCACCAGCTTGTTCATAACTCGTCTGCATGGTTGCCACTGTTTTTCTCTGTTCTGTCTTTTTTTTAAAGCACATCTGGGGGAACATGTGGCCCTCAGCAGACTGAAAGAATGTGTTTGTCTGCAAGTTATAAAGGCTTCACAGTTGAATCACAAAATCTGCAACTACAGCTGCTGCCATCCTTGGGGCCCATTGCAAAACAAGCCACTAACAGTAACTGCTTTCATTAGCACCTTGCTTGGAACCACAGAAAAATGCTGAAAGACAGTACTCCTGTTTGTTTCTAAATTTAGGTTATTATGGCATAATGTAATTCATAGTCTTTGCTAAATTCCTACTCTTAAGTTCTTTGTGTAACACGGGTAAGACTTCTAGATCTAAAAATATCTGCTCACTTAACCTGAAAATGCAGTTCCTCCACTTGAATTCGGGACCTAGCTAACTGGTCAGCAATCTAAGATGGGAAGATGCTGCGCACAGCAGTTACTCTGCAGCCACTAATCACTGTTATTCACATCATGTCACCTTACCACTGCTCAAGTTAAAGCCTACTGTAGGCAGAGAACATTTTCCCCTCCACAGGACGAGGCCAATTTAAGTTTAAGAGAGCAATACCAAAAATGCTCTGTTCAGAAGAAGCTGGGCTCAATTATGTTGGCCCTTTTGGACTGTCATGTACATTTGTTATAAACCTTTTGTCTAATGACAAGTGTTCTGGGTGAAGTTTACTCATTAAAACTTTCAGCCATGTGAGCATCATGGGTCAAAGAGACAGTGACAGTTTGTTTGTTGGTCAGCAGGTCCATCCACCGCTTTGATCCAGGCTTAAAAGCTCAACAATGATTAAATAGGTTGCCATGAAATTTTGTTCAGTCATACCCCCCAGGGGATGAACCCTACTGACGTTGGCCAGCCCCTGACTTTACATCTAGTGCCACCATGATACTGACATGTGGCACTGAATTAAATGTCTCTAAAACTATTGGAACATGAAATTTGGTTCACACATTCCTCTACCCCTCAGGGTGGATTGTAATAACACTGATGACCCCTGGACTTTTCATCTGGCTTCATCAGGTCAAAATTGTAATTTGTCCAATACTTTTTATCCAGTTAATGAAACAAATTACATTTATCTCAACCTCAGCTGTACTTTGTGTGATAATGAGCAAATATTAGCATGCTAACAAGCTAAACTAAGATAGTAAGCATTCTACTTGCTAAACATCAGAATGTTAGAGTTGTCATTGTGAGAATGTTAACTTGCACATGTAGCTCAAAGCACCACTGTGCTGCTCATACAGCTGCTAGCGTGGCTGTAGACTCTCACTTTTGTTTCACAGGATTTTACAGAAGAACTTTAAAATCAGATATTAACAGCAGTTCTAAACAAAGGCACTTCTATGGTTGGCTTGATAATTTACCAGTGTACACTATGTGCTGCGTCATCTGAAAGCCCTTTGTTTGTTTTGTGTCAGTTGAGTTGTGTGTGTGCTTGCGTGTATGTGTTTGCGTAACAAACTCTTTATCCTCCCACCAGATGCAGCAGGTGAGCGTGCAGCCCTCCACAGACAACGGTCCCTGCCCCACCGACCGCCCGTCATCCCGCTCGTGGCTCGCATGGCTGACCAGAACACATCTGGCACCCCGGCCATGACCGAAAGGGAAGCGTCCCGTCTGGATAAGTTCAAACAGTTGTTGGCTGGGCCCAACACAGATCTGGGTAAGAGATACTCATCCAAAAGTCTCCACTCCGTGTGTGTAACGATGTGCGCTCTTGGACAGTCCTCTGGTCTCCCTGTTGCTCTTATCTCGTGCTACATTTCTCAGCTTTTGTCATTTTTTTCCTATTTCTCCTTTTTGTTCTCTAAGCTCTTTCACTTTTTCACTTCCTTGCACACTTTTGCCTCTCACTCTGAGTTTACTCTCTCTGTCTGCCAGCTGTGCTGCGCTTTTAACGATGCTGTGAGTGGGAAAGTCATCCAGCCATCTGGACATGCAGATTACAAGGGGAAAAAAATACCACCAACAACAAAAGCAAATGACAGGCCTTTGTTCTAACCAAACGACAGGCCTTTATTGTTTATCCAACCCCAGAGATTGTTTGCTACCACTGCCACCCCAGTGGCCATGAAATCCTTGCAGACGTCCCTCTTTACCGTTGACTTTGTGCCCTCTGAGACTAACTTTTCGACTGCAATGCGGTAACTTGTTGATGAGTCAATTAACTACATCAAAGCCAATTTAGCCTCTTCAAGTGAACATCCAGCCAGTGACTGGTCTGTTACCCACCAACAGAATGTTATGTGATTTAACACTTAGTCTTACTTTTAAAGAGCAGTTGCTGTCACGAATATGACGAGTTTGTACGTATATTTTAAAACTAAGGCTGTGTGGAATAAAGATGGCAAAGCAATGATTTTTGATCTAAAGAAATATCACATTTCATGGCGGCATCTGAAGGGAAATCCAGCACTGGGGGAGCACATGTCAACCCATTGCACAGGACAAGATCATGGCCTGCTGAAGTAGTCTGATGTAATCAAACATCACATTTTTTATTTAGGCAGTCACTTAACAATAATAAGACTTTTTCAAGTTAAAAAAATAAAAACAAAAAATGTTGAATATATTGTTCCTTGATTTAACAACACTAATAATCACTATGAAACTCCATCATAATGTGTAGCAGTCTTGTCATAACAGTCTAGGCCTCTTGCTTTGAATCAATCCCTTGGATGAGGACAGAGGATTTGTGCAGGCTGTAAAAATGTGTGACCAAAGAAAATAGTGCTTTAAATTGAAGTTAATTCCAAAGTGTATTCCCATGACTTTAGTCAGTTGTGGAAAAAGCAGAGGCTGAACTTCAAAGTGTTGGAGTTGTGTGGATTATTCGACTGCCAAACTCTTTGTAAAATCTCTGTTAAGAACCCTCTTGAGTTCAGATGTGTTCTGGTTTAACATTCAGGATGTACATCTGTTGTCCTTGAGTGGTTTTTGTGTGTGTGTGTGTGTGTGTGTGTGTGTGTGTGTGTGTGTGTGTGTGTGTGTGTGTGTGTGTGTGTGTGTACTGCACTATGTGTTTGCTTAGTGCACCTGACACAAGGGGAGCATGAAGTGAGATCGGAGGAGAAAATTGAAAAAATGGGTAAATTCAAAAGGAGTGTGTCTGAGACATTTCAGTGCAGAAATGGCACATTTTAAATACTATAGCCACATTCTCAAATGATAGCTGTGGTCTTAATTTCCCACAACTGAAGAGGTGACCAGGCATTAATTGGAGACAGGCTATTATTAGAAAGAAGTCGTTTATTCAGATTTCTTCTGTATTGTAAGTGTGCTCGTTTTCTGATCTGCACTGTTTCAGCTCTTTGCTGTAAATGCAAACACTCCCTCCATCATGGACATTATAAGACACAGGGTGTCGTATGCCTAATGTTGTTGCTGGAAGGTTTTTATCTTGGGACATTTTCAGTATACACTGATAGATACTAGATTTTTCAAGCAGATGCCAGAATAGATGATTCTGGGAACAGTATATCAGCTGATTTTTATTTTTTTTTTATTATTTATTTATTTTTATTATTTATTGTTAAGGATCCCCTCAATTTGACATTCGGTCATTTATGAATTGCTGTATTTTTCACTTGAAATATATCAATATTAATAGTAATATTAACCTGTAAGTGCCTTCTGGTTAATAAACGACATATCTGAGACATTTACTCTACTGACATTTCTTGGGACTTCAGCTGACATATATGGCAATATTGATATATTTGCAATAAGCTAATATTAGCTGATATATGGGCTCGGGCAAGCTCTAATTTTCAAAAGTGTCAAAATCCCTCCAGTTAAATGCATTTGAACAGAAGGTCTAAACATTTCTTCAGATATTCCTCAGTACATTAGTTGTACTAGTAATGATGAATGGTAATGTGCATTGCCACCGATAGATTATCTTGACCAGTGTGTTAACCCGCATCCTCAAATCATATTTTGTCAACAGATGTGGCTGATTGGTTTACAATTCGTAATAAAAGTATGTGTGTTTGCTCCCCTTTGTGCCACTGCTTTACTTGCCACTTGTAGATTACTTTGAGGTACACACACAAGACGCATTGGCGAAGGTCCTAAAATGTAAATGCTGGATTTCATTATGTTTGAATGGCCTTAGTCAGCACAGTGCGTCACCTCTATGTGTGATCCCCTTGAAAACTTTTTGAACTAAACAAGCGTCAGCGTTAGCCAATGGTGGTTGCAGCCCGCTCGGGCAGAGTGTATCCTGTACATCAGCAGAGTGTCTTGAGATGTCAGCCCCCATTAGGGCCTGCCAGGCATCACAAGCCGGCTGTCTAAATTTAGTTTAGTCTCTGCGCCATGATTAGATAGCCCAGAACGGGCGAGCCATGCTGCTGGCTGCTGGCAGCATGAAAGATGAACTTCATTCACGGGACATAATTAAGTGAAGGATTTGGGGAGGGGGGTGATGAGGGGTGATAGGGGAAGGGAGAGGGATAGGAGCAGATAAGATAAGATAAGATGAAACTTTAATGATCCCCATGGGGAAATTGGGTCATTGCGGCCACAAAGAATGGGATCTAGATGAGAATACAAAAAGAAAAAAATCGCCACCATCGGAAGGAACTGAAGCCCACTGTAACAAAGTATTTCAGGCACAAAAGTAAATAATAATGTTTACTCATAGTTCTGATCACTTTTAGACCGTGGTGTAGAAAGTTGCTCTGTTCTGAAATACTGATGTGATTGTTTTCACATCGAGCCTTTAATAACTCACACATTAGCATCTCTTATTTTCAGTTCAGAGGAAGATGACAAGATGGATTGAACTCCTTGTCCTCAAAGCAGAGGTCATTGTCCCCACACGCCATCTGTCACATATTTCTACTCATACAAATTCCCACACATACCAGTGGACACTGTTAGCAGGGATGACGCCCCCTCGTGTAAAAGAGAAACTTGACCGATTGTCCTTGAGCTCGGGCCGGGGTGGTGGAGGGGTGGGAATGATCCATGGGTTGGTTCCTCACTTGAATGGTGTAATTAATTGCGGAGGCAGCCATGTTTTTGGGCCAAGCCCCTCGACATGTCAGGGCTGCCAGTCTCTGGAGTCCACAGGTGTTTGTGTCTGTCTGACTATGTTGGTCAGTGTGTGAACTGAATGTGTGCGATTTGCCAAAATGATAGACTTGGCCCATAACTTAGCATTATAGTTTTCTCCACTTTTTGTTACAGCAGAGTTTGTCCTGTCAGAGGGTGTAGCAGAGTGAAAGGTGCAGCAGTGTGCACCCCTATACGCACATTTCCACAAGTTTTTCTCACTTGTCAGTGTCTTCTTTTCTGAGTCTTGATCTCGTCAAATCTGCCTAACGTGCCTTCATGATCTTCTTTGCATTGGCATCTTTATCCTCCCCATCTCTCCCTTCCTCGCTCTCCATTGAGCCTTGTGACGGGTTGTGACAGCAGTCTGTTTAGCATGTAAGGTCTTGTCGAAGGTGATGACCCGCGCGCTTGTGTGAGAGCAGGGTGATTGATGTCAGGTTGATCTCTGCTAATTATTCCTGATGTCCTGAGGCGATCCTGTCTGTTGAGTGAGCCTGAACACAGCACCCACTCAACGCCCATTGAGAAGAGTTATTTCAGCTGAGAGTTTCACGAGTTTCACTTCTTGTTACCACAACTGCCTCTGTCACTGATTGGTCAAACTCGAACCCTGCTGAAACTGCATGTGATCATTCACAATAGAGGGAAGTACTCTAGTAGCCATATTGGGATGTGAGGTCGACAGTCCTCATTGTTTATTAATGTTACAAAGCAAGACTCATTTAAAAAAGGCAAAGAGAGAGAGCAGGTGAGCTGATAACATGAGCAAATGAGAAAGACAGGGAGCTGTGTTACACAGCAGTAAATACAAAGAACAATAATAGTCAACAACTTTTTTACTGCATGCCAACAATGAGGAGAAGCAAGTTTTCTGACACATTTTCTGGAGTCTGTAATAGTTTTCAGCTACTGAACACAACTTATTATTTTTCTGCCAGCTCTCCAAAATTCAGAATGAGGTAGTGTTTGTGTAGGTGCTTGATTTTCTGTGTGTGTTTAGATGTGTTTGTATCTGTCAAAATGTTTTCCTTTCCCCCCAGACTGTGTGTAGTATTGTGTGCTTTCCCTAAGCCACTTGCTCTGTGATGGTCTGTAAGTCACAATGCCAGATTTCACAGACTTTCTGCATATCTTTTTCTTTTTAATCGATTTTAATACCAAGAGCTGGCATCTGACACCGAGCAGTTATTACTGGATGGTAGAAAAACTGCTGTTGCTATGGCAATGGTCCTTTTCCCCTCTTCTCCTTCCTGGCAATTTATCCTTACTCTATCCTTTACTTCCCCTTTTTCATCAGTTCCTTTCCTTCTTTGTGTGTCTTTCTCTTCTTTTTTTCCCCCTGTGTTCTGTTTGCTCTTTGTGTGGTCATTATACGAGGCAGAGTTCACCTCACAAGTGTACTCCCACACAAACACACGCTGAACATCTATGGACCATCAACACTATAAGTAACACACAAGAACATACAAACCCAAAGAAACTGTTAACCAACAATAAGAAAAGAGAAAATACAACAAATAACTACCCAGAAGAATACACACCCACACCCACATGCTTCCTTTCATTTCCTTGCTGCCTGTCGGTGTGTCTCTACCCTCTGTTGGGGGTGCTGCAGCTCTTTGTTACACCTCCGCCACTCCAGTGCGCTTCTCCCCAACTGCCATCAACCTCACTGCAGCAACTGCGTTCGGGAGGCCTGCTGCTCTCTGCCACAGTTGCTCGCTCCGCACTCTGTAGTGTTACAATCCTGTTACACAGCAGCCACCATATGATAGGCTTACCATCAGCACTGTTTGCAAAGTTAATAGCCGCCATCAAAGTGGGAAGTGGCGATGTAATTCAATTTAACTCAGTCCTAATGCCTCGTTTGAAAGCACTGTCCATGTGTGACAATTTCAGAGGTGTGTGTCATAGGCTGGGGAAGCGCAGAAGAAGAGATAATACAGCATTAGACTGTCTACATGGGTAAATCTCCGGGAAACTTGGCAACTTCACAGTGAGAATGTTTCCATGTGAATCTCAATTGAAGGTTTCTCTTTTATTTGAGACCTCAATAACCCGCAATCCAGAGAGAGAAAAGAGGAAATGCACTGTAGGTTGTTTTCTGTTCAAGTGACCTATTCTTAGAAAATGGAAACTGTGAAAAATGCTAAATCTTGAACTCACAGCATTTTGTTATTTCTCCTTTTTTTCCCGCTTGAAAATTGTGTTCCCCTGTGTTTTCCGAGCAGGGTAACCATACTAACAGTCAGTGGCGCATATGCATGTGTGCAAGCATGTTCATGTGTGTGTGCCCTGCCTCCTAGCACATCCCCAGGCAAAACACCTGACTTAATAAGGTTGGACCAACCACCAGCTGCCTCCTGTGTCAGGAGAGCCTCCCAGATTGTCTGCCTTAGTTTATTCATATGTTACACGGTGGTCTTCCATGTTAATTTTTCATTCTGTCTTTACTAAGAGAAGCTTGACTGGACTTACTGCAGCCGTTACAGTTCATAGTTCAATATATATTGTGTCCACTGCCAACTGTTTAATCCTGTGACTCATTATCTCTATTTAGTAATTTACTAACTTTAATTGGAAAATTAAGCTTGGATTCCTCAGTGGCAGAGTTGGAGTCATTTTTGGTCAAGAATGTGCAACATTGTGGGTAACAGGTTTCAGACCCCCGTCTTGCAGCCTTCCCATTAGCATTAGCATTTTCACTACCAGTTACACTGTGGTCGCTCATTATCCTGCACTGCACTGATTTCAATTTGGCATATTAATGAGTTGTTTTTTAGAATACTTGCAAAGCTTTCCCTCCCATATAACAATTACCTGGAAGGGGAACAGAACTGAAATTTAAAATGTCTGTGTATCCCCTCATAAAACTTTGTTAAACAAAAAAAAAAAGTCACCAGGTCAGATGTTTTGGAACCTGTTTCATCTAAATCAGTTAAAGGGAAGATGAGCTTCAGGGAATGGACTATACAAACCCTTGTTATAGCACGCAAAAGAACACACACACGTTGTCGAACACATACACACATCCTCTCACCTGAACGCTCGTCTATGCTCGGTGTCCTCTCCCAGCCATCTGGGCCATCCATCAGGCCTCCTGAGCAGGTATAATCCAGGGGGGAGTATCTTTTTACAAGAGTCCCATTAGTTTACGAGCCGTCTGCTCCCTGGCGCCATCACTTTGTCCTTTAGATGAGTTAGACCGTTCAGGACTCTCTCACAGCATTCAAGGTTTATAGGAGGGGAGCTTAACTTTTTAATACACTGTATGATAAAGGTGTCTGTCCTGATTGTACTGTTTTTCTGACCTCAGTGGCAAAATAGCGTTGCATGACACCAGGACAATACCTGCGACAAGGAATGGCATACCTCCTTTTTACCACAGCAATATTACAAAAGACTTTCATGGGTATTACACAGGTGGTCAGGACTACATTACATTGTAATAGTCTAGAAAGTACTTGTGAGCGTTCTGGTCATTGCATTTTCCAGGAAAAGTGACGTAAGGCAAGAGATAAAATTACTGATTGGTGTGCTACTTCAGTCCAAACCTTAAGTGCCGCAGCCTTGATTTTGGATTTGCTGAGGCAGCCCCTGCTGCAGAATACAAACCCCACTTCTGGCAGGTGTGTGTGGTATTCACGTGTGTTAGTGTGTATTGCGCAGAACCTTGTGGTGTTTTGCCCCAGTGGTTGCGCTCCGTCTGAATGATGCCTGAATAGTGCATGGCTCCGGCCCGCCAAGCGTCTTCCCTCCTGCTCCCATCAGCTCCCTGCTCAGCCAGCACTGACTGACAGCACTTCTTCGCTCCTCGCCGTCTTCTATTCTTCTTACTGGCCTTCACACAGAACCATGCACACTGGCAGGTAGAGTGACTGACAGGCAGGTAGACGGGTAGACACAGAAGAAGTGCAGGCACACACACTCTCACATGCACGCTTACAATCACACATGCACTCTCATACTTACTGATTTGATTCAACCCCCCACAAACACAAGCACCTCATATTCCTTGGTAGCTTATAGTACGAGCCCTCACTCGGCCATTTAATCTCCATTGTTTCAGCCCACTCAGGAAGCAAACAGTCCTTTATGAAAGCATGCCTGATGCTAGTAGTGGCACTTGACTCCTGGGTATCATCAGGATTACATAAATGAATACTTACATTGAGCTCGAGTGGAGAGCCCAATGTCCTGTTGTCATGTCAAGTACCCTCTGTTCCTTCCTCTGCCACTTTTTTCATCCTTTTTCCTGAATACATGAAACCTGCTAGGAATTTATTTTTCACACTTGAAGACAAATTCACATCCACTACAGCCCTTGCACTTAGACAGCATCAGCTATTTTCATGATCAGTTCATTTTTCATTTTTTATTTTTTAACTGCAAGCATTTCCTGATCCCGACCTCACAAAGATTTGATCCCCTTCTTTGTTATATATGACAGTAGATTTTCTTTTTTACTGTTTTAATCATGCAAGACAAATACATCACTTTGGGAAATTATAACAGGCAGTTTCCACTATTTTCTGTAATTTTATAGACAAAACAATTCATTGATTAATTGAGAAAATAATCTGGAATGAAAAGAATCATTAGTTGCAGCCCCAATCCACAGTGTCCCCCAACGCTCTTGTGTAAAGCCATTTTTTCAGCTTTTTAGCTGTTGTCTAAAAATGTACACACTGTTTGCTCCTCTCTTGTCCGAACCAGACGCGGATACTCGACTCGCGGTCGTGGGCTCATGAGAAACAGTGTTTGTAAAGCCTGCCAAAAGACACATATTGAATATTTGTTTCTGAAAATGTGTTGTGCAGCCAAAATATTAAAGAAACGGTCCTGTGAACCACGTGTAAGTGGTTCACATCCCCATGCAGGCTGAGAGAGTCTGGGCCAGAGAGATGAATAAGACTCATTCTCTCCTCCCTCAGCAAGTACACTACAATAAGTTGAGCTGGCCTTTAACAAGGCACCCAACCCCAGCTGCTTTGCTACTACTGCTGTCGGCAAAGGTGCATGAGTGAGTGCACCGGAAAACTCCACGTTGTGTTCATTTGCCGTAACCTTCCCTCCTTTTGTGAGTTTTAATGTAAAACAGACATGATATTTAGATATATTTTGCCCTCTGAATGTTTTAAGAGTCATTGAGCATTCATTACCTCTGAGGGTCCCACATCAGAGCAGCTGTTGTGGGTGTTCAACAGAAGGTACATGGTGTCCTAATCACCCCCTGTGGTCCCCAGCTTAACTCCAGCCAAGACAAAGTGCAACCCTGTAAGTTCATGCATAATGGAATACAGTAGACGCAGAGGAAAGACTAGCAGCAGTTGCCCTTGAGTTGCACATTGCTAATGTTACAAGTGTTTTTCATGCCAGTGAGGAATACAGCTTCCTCCAGGGTTAAGACCGTCTCTCCAGACCGATCCCCCAGAGGTCGGTTCCTGCCAGCATGATAAACACCCACAATACTGATCACACTAATTCCAATGCATGTATATAATAATGTGGTATTTTATTGGTCCCAAAAGGGAAATTCTGTTTTTGCTTGCCCCCGCTTGCACTTCTAAATGTATACTTTGAAATGATTGCCTGTGGGGTGAATTGACTGTAAATTGAGTTTTCGCTTTAATGAGTTTCCTCTGCATTTTTTCATTTTTTTTTTTTGTAAAGACCTGTGAAAGGAATGTCTTCACAATTTCATTTAGTGTTTTCTTTTTTTTTTTTTTGTACAGATCTCTATGTATAGAGCAGAGTGACAAATTTCCCAGCTAAAAATGGCTTGTTTGCATTGTTAACTTTGTTCACTGAAACTGATGGGGACACCTAGTCCCTCGTCGCCTCCGGGACAGTCGCCGAAACTTTTTCGCCCACATTGTGACAAGTGCCTGCTGAGCAAAAACAACAGATTAATTTTCAAAATGTCATGAAATGCCTTTAATTTATTCCAGTGGAGCTGGGGCTTGGCTGTCTCATTCATAATGCACAAGAGATGCCCTAGAGAGTCAGATGTGTTTTCTGAGAGATGAGCTAGCCTCTCACTAATGAAACGACATCTGCAATTTAGCCTGTACGTCAACTGTGCTCATGTCGCCTTCTCTGTCTCTGCTCACTGTGGAAAATGGAGTTTTATGTCTTAGGAATTGGAGTATGGCTCTATAGAAAGTATTTAGGAAATAGGGGCTTAGACACATTTCCTATAAGAGTGTATTTCCATAAGTTATGGATTATGTATTTCCGACTGCAGCTCTGGTGTTAGAGCAGCATTTTAGCCCACTAATTAAAATGGGTGCAAATGTAAGAATATGGTGAAAAAATCTTTCCAAGTTGAATTTACCATTGTCCATTTGTGTACTGAGCCAGTGCAAGTGCATCAGTACTCTGACAGTCTAGCTGTGGGTCTATAAGTCATCTGGGCTCACGTTGGGGTAACTGTGATTTGGATTCTGCAGTGGTCCGGCTCTCTGCTGGAGAGTGTTTGGAAGACAAGGAGTAGAGGCTGTGTCTGCGGTTTTCTGCGTGTGATGTATGGGTCTAACGGGCGCATCTGCTTGTTCTGCTGGCCACATGGTGCCAAGTAAATATTTGCCCCTTGCCCTTGCCACACACTTATACATACCCAACCCACACAAAAATGCCAAAATAGATGCTTCTTCAGCACTTGCAATGCAAGTGTTTGACCCGGAAGGGACACGGGTTTCTGGAGATCACTGCAGCATCAGGATGTAAAGACCATTAGCTAACTTGTGCTGCATGTCCCTTCACCCCTCCTCTCTATAACCCCCTGTGGTGAGATTAATGCCAGGTGGGGGAAATATAACATAGTTTAATTAAGCCCGAGTCCACAAGATTCATGGACTCATTTCTTTGTCTGACAGTGCAAATGAAGGTTCAAAGGGTGCAAGGCAAGAGGAGAGAAACCATTGACTAGCTGTTAAGAGCATAATGAATGTAGAGGTGCATGTAGGATAAGGATTCCTTGGACTTGAAAACGGCTTCTGCGTACATTCACAGTGGCTGTCCTTCTCTACATGCGTAAAAGGTGGACGTCATTCAGAGAAATGTCATGCATGCGTTCAGACTGACGAGCATAAACACACACAGGTACTGCCGGCAGAGATTCAAAGATGCAAAGGCTACAGAGGTCTGCTAAACTCCATGCCACCAGATTTCTTGAGGCGACACTTGAGGCAATTCATTAGACTTCACAAAGCTTCCTCTGGAGATGCAGAAGGGTTTTATAGAACTTTTTTCACATGTGCAGTAGACCTGTAAACTGACTGATTTGGTGGATTTCCCCATTAAATGTCAAAGTGAATATTGGCATGTACTTTACAAGCACAGTGCGAACTATATCTGAAAGCCCTCCCATGCCTGTATACACTATTACTTGATAGCAGTACACACACACCTCCATACATTGCCTTTCACTTGTTGTAGTCCTGAAGAGAGAGAAGGGAAGGAACAAAGACGCACAGCAAATCCATGGAAATACCTGCAGCACCGATGCAACTTTTATGGTCTGTGTCATGTGTGAGGGAGTTTCTTTTTATCTATCTTTTTAGATACGGCTTGTTACTGCACAGGTAACCTTGGTGTAATCGAAACCTTCCCACACTGTGAGGCTCTGACTCTTTTGAAACCAGCAGAGCCGTGCTGTGTGCTAGATCACTGTATTGAATTTCTATATAATTAAAGTCACTGGGGACAAGGTAAGGGAGAAATTTTAAGTGGAAGATGCACAAGAACTGTAGTGAATAAATAGCTGCTCCCATCAGCTGAACAAGCTCTAATGCGTTTCACTCAATTTAGCCAATGGACTTAGCCCATTGCTGTTTAGCTGATAGCTATTTCCTATTCTACTATCTGTCACTGACTCCGCATTTGCATTTGCCTTGAAGAACAGGCAAGGCAGAGTCATTTGGCAGCGCTAATCAATATCGTTCACTCTGTACGAAGGCCTTATCAATTTCAGCCAGTGCCTTGAATAAGAGCGGAGGAAGACTTTGGCTTGTTCATGAGGTACATTTGTTCCCTTTTCCCTCAGAAAAGTATGTTCAGGCGGTGCCATTTCATTTGCACGGAAATCAATTTCTTCCTCTTCCCTTCACTCTTGGAACGCAGGTAAAACAGTGGCAGTGCAATTACAAGTGAAGAGATTTCCACTGCTTTTTTATGTTTGTCTCAGTTCGGCTGTGGCAACTCATCTTGTTGAATGCTAATGGCGGGGGGGGGGGTTTTGCAGACTTGCAGGGCTCGGGCAGCAGGAGACCTATTTGTGAATAACGGATGAGTTAATGTGAGTGAGAACTCATCCAGGAACCTCCCACTTCTTGAGAAACATTGCTGAAAAACGCACACGTCATATCTTGAACATCCCGAACTGCCTCATCCGATAGACGAGGTCACTCAGTGATGTCGCCTCCCTCTCTGAACGGTTATTTAAGTGAAGAATGTGTTGTGAAGAATATTTTGTGTCATGGATTATCCAAAAAGAATTCGACAGGTTAAACGTCCTGGGTATCTGGACATAATCTAACATAATGTGACTCGACTATTACTTCATAACCCAAAATATGCCTCAGTGTGGGTGAACTGCATGGAGACACTTTGGCATGAGTGAGTAAGTGTGAGAGAAAAAAGCTTTAGCTCTGCTTGGAACATGATCTCTTTTTGGTGCAGGGATGTTTTATCCTACACCTGTTTTTGTAGTCCAGTTGTTATGTTTAATTTACTGGAAATAGGATGAAATGGAAGACACAGAATGCCAAATACTATAAGCAGTTTTTCTCTTGAGTCGCTGGTGATGCTTACACCCACCCATCCTCTATTACTATCTGTGTGTCTGTGTGTGTTATAGAGAGAGAGAGAGGGATATGGGCCTGAATAATGTGTAGCACCTAACATTAAGCCAGATTTTCTGGGTCTTCATGGACCCAAAGGGAACTACTCTCCGTCAATTTAAAAGTTCAATTTGCACCTTTCCATCAGATTTATTTTACATTATAGCCTCCTGGTGCTCTCACCCGGCCACAGGAGAGCGTAGTTAATAATCCACTTCTAACCCATCAGATAATTTCGGTAAAGTACAAGAGAGAGAGGAAGGGAAGTTTGGACGGTGAGGACACGGTTGGTTGGCTAGTTTGGAGATTGATTGATTGAATGGTGTCCAGGAATGACTTTCTAATCCAATCGTTGTTTGAAAACAGTTTTTTATTTGGATGAATTTGTGCCATAGATGCAAATGTTTACAGCTGCAGGCTGGGAAATACACATGAATCATGGTGGAAGGTGGAGAGAGAGACAGAAACAGACGCAAGTTTTTCCCCTTCCTTCTCAATATGTCTTTGGTTGATTATTGCATCATTTTTTTATCTCAGGTCAGAAATGTTCAAAACAAGGGAGGGGAATGGAGCTTGACAAGCGATGGATTTTGAGGCTGATGCCAATATCGATGTTTGAAATCAAAATCCCAAATTCTCTGTGCAGATATATAATGCAGTCCGGTGCTCGTTAAGCGCCAGAAGACGAAAGAAGAATCAAAAATCTGCAAGGAAATAAGCATTTTCTGCAAGGAAGTATCTCTATGTCATATATACGCTGGTTCAGAGTGTGCGGCATTTACCTTCTTCATTATCAATATTTTGGAGTTTAAAATATCTAACAGCATATTGGCCAACATTAATTTTTTCAATTTAAATGCAAAATAAACAATTTTGATAAGGACTCCTTAAACTTTGTAGTACAAGAAGTGTTATCTAGGCTTTTTTTTTTTTCACCACAATCTGTTGTTTTTTTATGCCCATATGGATACATCTGATAACATAATACCAGCAGATATTATCATCTTGCTGTTAATCAATTGGACTCTAGAGGGAAATCAAAGTCTCTGTGCAAAAAGCCTCAGTGGTGAATCATATAATGACCCTCTGGCGTTATTGTCGTTGTTTTACAGAGGAGCTACGGAAACTCAGCTGGTCTGGAATCCCACGACAGGTCCGACCGATCACGTGGAAACTCCTTTCAGTAAGTCCACAGATTATACACACACACATGCTTTACACATAAACTGTGCATTCAGACACCAGCAGACACATTGAAATAAACACTAATTTGTGTATAACATAAAAACACTTGCATTCAAAGACACAGATCTTTGTGGCCTCATACACAAACCTAAAAGTGAGAGCACGGATTCATCAAATGCACACACAGACACGCACCCACGCAGATAAAGCCACACAAATAATACGCATCACAGAGGATCTTAAGCGCACATGCACACAAACACACAAAAAGTTGCTGTCATGTTTCTCTCCCAACCCCCTCCCTTTTTTGATTTATGAAGACTGGTAACAGTCCTGCCCCCCCCCCCCCCCCAAACTTCAATCGGGAAAATGAATTGCGAGGCACAAATAATTAATTCATGAGACGCGCGGTGTGTTTACTCATTAAGCCATTGTTGTGGTGTACAGCTCTGAGTCTGCAGAGAGAAGACTGGCTTTTTGAGCGCCGTGACTCTCCCATTAATTACTGCACAATAGTTAATGTGCCGCAGAAAAGATGTCATTAAAGGTGTGTGCGTGCCTATGTGTGCGCCTGTTTATGTTTTTTGGTGGTGGGAGGTTACCAACTGGGCGCTTTAACCATTAACGCCTGCTTTGTTTGGTACTCTGCTGAAGTGACGGCTCGTAATGCCGTATGAAGTTGCAAAAGCATTGACTGCAGTGTAGGCAGCCAGGCACGGGGGAGGAGAGGGGCCTGAGCACTTCAGCTGTTTGTGTGTGTGCGTGTGTGTGTTTTAGCTAATGTACCACAGATAACACCCCATTAATGGTTTATTCCCTTTTGGGTTGTTCGATTTTGGATGTTTGTCTTAGAGTATATACATTACATGTGCAGGCGTGCATGGGGATCAATTGTGTGCGCTCATGTGTATACCTACAGTACATGTTTACTGTGGTCTGTATAAATGATGGATGAACCACCTGAAGGAGCATGAAGGAATGCAACCAGATATAAAAATAAAGGTAAAGAAAACAAAAAAAAAAAGAAGAAATGAGGAAAAAAAGAAAGATAGAGAAAGAGAAGACTGGAGTTCTTCCTCCTCTGTTTTGCAGCATTTAGCCTAAAGGAATAGTTGGACATTTTCGGAAATGCAGCTTTAGAGCTTTAGAAGTGTTGGTAGTTGGATTTTGGAACTTTTGAGAGAGCTAGGCTAGCTGTTTCCCCACGCTTACAATCTTTATGCTAAGCTAAGATCATCACAGGAGCCCCACAAGCCTCTTCGGCAGTAATCTGCTTGTCTGTTGTCCAAGCGGATGCTCAGTCATCTTTTTGTTAACACAGCCGTACACAGCTTCACTGTCACACCCTCGCCCTTCTTGAAGCCGGAACGCCATGAAGCCTTGAAGCCCGGAGGCTCCTAAAGCGCTCGTTTGTTTCCTCAGCTCAGGAGACAGTCTGTTTATTTGAATTGCAACTTTCTGTCTGTTTTGTTTCAAATCAAGCTGGTGCTTTCCTTTCCGACGTGGTCAACACAAGACTGGACTGGACATGGTTTGAACAAGCTGGAGTGCAGTATAATGGAGTACCGCTCATCAAATTCAGAATAAGCATATATTTACAAAAATCAATGACGCTGATGAGATAAAACATTAAATATTGTCTTTGCACTGTTTTCAATTGAGTATATGTCAGAAAAGGATTAGGAGGTTATCACATTCTGTTTTATTTATGTGTTACACAGCTTCCAATCTTTTTTGGAATCGGGGTTGTAAACATATAGGGGCTGTTTTGACCGCGCTGACTTCAGATCCATATCTGAAGTTATCTCAGCCCCACCTCGCAGGATTTCCAATAGATTTCTAGATCTCTGAGCCTCGTGTGGCATGAATTATCCCAGGGTTAAATCCAAGGTTTGGATTAAAGCGAAAAGTGGGCACAGTGTCAACAGCACTCGTATCTTCTGAAGTGTCCAAACACTTGACTGCCTTCTCTGTCCTGTCTGTGGTATGATCCAGTGAAGAAATAGATAGGAGGGATCAGGCTCAAAAAAAAAAAAAAAAAATCTATTCTCATGTCTGGAACGCACACACACACACACACATTCAGACTCACAGAGCCCTTGCTGTATTCCATAAACTTGGCAGAGGCACCTAATAAAACTTCACTCCAGTGGTGTCCCTTGTGCCCTTCTGCTCACCAGCGTGGACCGACTTATTTGATTTTTCTCTCCCCTCCAGCAGGCGTGCTTGAGCAGCCTTCTTCTTTACCTGACAAAGACGGGAAACAAGTTTTCCCTTTGAGGTTAGAGCTCGGTAATGCTCCCCCATTGGCCCACGTTTACCACCGCATCACAGAAATTGTCCACAACTGTCTCTGCTGTTATTAGCCAGTGTGGAAATTAAAAAGTAAAAAAAAATGAGTGAAAGAAACCAGGCTGATATGGAGAGAGAACGATTTTTTATGTTCACTGGATAGCCTTCTCTACCTTCATTCAGTATTTGAGCAAGATGCTCTACAGGTTGCCCCTGGCCACAAAAACACATCCGGTTGAACTTCTTATTATTTCAGAAATAATACCATTTTATTTCATTTTTTTTTTTTTAAAGAGCACTTTGTGTCCGAGCCTGAAGGAAAAAGGAGAAATTAAATGACTTTTCTGCTTTGTGGAAGAATGTCAGCCTTTGGCAATATGTACATTTGCTAATGGAGTGTGGCTGTTAAATGTGAAGTAGTGGGAGAGGAGAAAACTAACTGGCTGTGGAAATATTGATAAGGCTAAAGGGTTATATGAGATGTATCAGGAAGCAGTGGCAGCAGGGACAGATTTAGAGATTATCGTGTTTTACTGCTACCTTACAACAGTGCATATAATTACATTGCCTGAGACTAAATAGCTGTTTTTTATGTAAATGCATGGGCAGGTTTATGGTTAGAGGCATCTCACTCCTCAGCTTGAACACTCTCCTCCTTTTCAGTTTGTACACCTTGACAGTAGTTCATGAGAAGTTCAGGTCCGCTGTCACCTCTCAATATTAACTTTCAGACCTGATCCTGAAATTGCTTTTTGTAAACAGACCTGAGACCAGGATTTGAAAGACGCAGCCTATTTGTTTGCAAATCTTTGGTTTGAACCATGCGGGGAAACCTCTCATCAGGTCATCCTTCATAGTGAAGATGAGGAGAAGCAGAACTGCAGCGCTGACTGCACAGTTCCTCCTCTGGATTACACCACAGTTCTCTAAGATCTTGACTGCAAAACCTTCTGTAAATTGCATGCTGAGTGTGCATACATGTCCGTGGAAACACACTCACTGCTAACAGTTTGTGAATTTGAATACATCCTCCTGTTGAGGTTGTACTAAGGTCAGCTTTTTACAGCTAAAACAATTAGTGAATTACAAAACCTGGAGAGGTCGTTGATATTCAAAGTCTGTAGCCAAAATAAATATGACATGAAAACAAAAGAGATTAAAGATGGATCAGTGAAACATGGATTTTGCATCCATAAGTTTTCCTGTTATTTATTTTTAACTGCATAGTCTTTAGCAGTTGAACAGATGATATGCATTGAATTAGGTGCCAGAGAAAGCATTTCAAGTAGTTTAGGTTTTAAATAAACAAATAAATTACATTTTTTCATAAAGGATAAAGAGAAAATGGTCAATTAAGAGTGTAAAATGTCCCCCATGGTCCCAACACAAACTCTTCTACACCTGATTGGATGAATGGGTCTCTTACCTGTATTTGGCCATTTACTCTGGAAAACCACAGATGCAGCATGGGAGTGCATTCTGAATGAATTAGAGGTAGGAAATAAGTCATGCAGCTGCAAAATCATGCCTCACTTTATCTCTGCAAAGTTTTAATAGTTGCAGTTGAGAGGCGGTGAGTCACGGCATGAAATAGAGTCTCATGTGGATCGGCTCAAATCATTTAGAGAAACTCAGCTGACCGGATGTAAGAGTGAAAATGGTAACACGTAGCGACAAGACCATCGCAAAAATAAGTAAAGTTGTGTCGGCCCAACTTTTGCTGCGCCCGTAGTGGGACAGTTTATTTCCAGTCTGCTTCCAGGATAATGTGCAACTGCTAAGTAGAAATCAATTTAGATTGCGAAAAGACTGACTAGAAAAAAAGAAATCATTTAAATTCCCCAAATGGATTCCCCAAGCATATTTCCCCTGTTTTTCACAGAGAGCTTACTAAAGTGGAGGATCCATTAGAGGGATGGAAGGATCGAGGCGTAGATTGATGCGAGGAAGAATGCAGAGATGAGGTTGGTGTAGACTGATTAACAGGCAGGAGGAAGCGCGGTGCCGCCACATTTTGTACTACTGGCAGGTCACGGAGAGCCGTCATGCATTTATTCTTCACTCTCAGTCTTACTTCTCTCAGCTTTTTTTTTTTTTTTCCCCCACTGTCTTCACTCGCCCCTTTTAACCAGCAGACCACAAATGAAATGAGAATTAGTCACTCAGGTTCAAGCATAAGTACACTTAGATCCTGGGCACTTAATGCACTTTTCTGCAGGATGTACGGAGTTACTTTAATTCTTTATTTTCAAAAAGGCAGTATTGTGCTGGCTGCATCCCATTCCTTCTAACTAGTTACTCTTAAAACAGGTATGTTAGTGTAAAACCAATGACAGTTATTTTTGCACAGTTTATAGCCTTCATAATTTGAGAAACCACAGACCTATAACATCCTGTCATTAGTAATAAAGAGTAGCAATAAAATCAAACCAGAGTGTAGCGTGTGACACAGTTTGTGTCCTCTTTATAGTCAACACCCTGTTTGTGTGTGTGTGGTCCCGTCCTATCAAGCAGTTATGCAGCTGCAGTGTGATTGACCTCCGCTAAGCTATCCATTAACCTTCAACACACACATGCTCTCCTCTCTCTCATTTGGCAGAGTGCACGTAACATCGGAGCCCGCTGTTTTGTAGCTGGCCTGTCGTGGTTCATGTGTGCTCACTTGCTCGTGCGTTGTTGTTCGTTGTCGTGGCAGGGAGCGACTGTGAAAGAGTCCCAGTGACTGAAATGAGCAGATAAAGAGAATGGAGAAGTAGTTTGTATGAAGGTGCTGTGGAAGGTGGAAAAGACTGACAGGGAATGTGAAATGTGATGTGTGTTTTTATGTCATACTGTGCACATATGAGTGTGGAACCCCTGTGTTTGGAGCAAGGATGTGTATGTTTGTATGCATCAACTAAGTGTATATATGTGTTTGTGTGTCTGGATGCAAAGCTGTCGTTGTGTGCAACAAATAAGCCTCTAGTCTCTCCAAGAAGAGAAACTTTCTGTTGCAGCTCTTATTGATTTTTCCTCTCGACAGTTGCTCAAAATTGATACTTGTGTGTGTGTGTGTGTGTGTGTGTTTCTGAATGCTTGCTAGTGTGTTACCAAAAAGTGGCAGCCTGTTTCCAAAAAACAACAAACAGAGTTGTAACAAAGATGCACCTAGATAACACACACACACACACACACACACACACACACACACACACACACACACAGTAGACACACAGTCAATACCAGCCTTTTAGGGCCTGTTATGTTTTTCCAGTCGAGCTTGATGTGCAGACTGTCTGTGTTGGTGCAGGTAGATGAGTCTAGTTTGATGGCCATTCCACTAAAGCCAGTCCAAAACACAATTGCTCTCAGATGTGACTGAACGGCAGCCAAACTGCATTCTCAGAAAAATTGAAAGCGATAAAAAATAAATGTAAGGGACAGACAGACTGATGAATAGAGCACTGGTCTATGACAGCTTCTGTCTCGTACTAAAACAAGACGTTTAGTCTTTACCTTTGGCTCTTTCAGCCACACATCAAGGGTCCTATGATTTCAGCCAGGCAGAAAACACAGAGAGAATCATGGAACTTGATTTAGAAAAAAAATGGGATCAACTGGAAAACATGAAATATTGCAAAAAGTGCCAAAATGTGGTTGCAATTTTTAAAAAAAAAGATCTGGGTTTTCACTATCATTTTAAGCATTTTTTTTCACCCAACGCAAATCAACAGGAATGGCCAAAACTTGTTCCAGTCCTCACAGTGTAGCAATATAGCACACACACACACACACACACACACACACACACACACACACACACACACACACACAGAGTCATGTTGAAGAGGTCCTCTGATAGAAGCATATATTGAATATTCTTGTTATTCATCCACCACAGGATTACACACTTTATGACGACAGTACCTGCATACAGTTGTAAAACAGAATTCAGAGAATTTCAGAGGTCCTTACAAATCAAGGTCTTCTCATCACGTGACCCCAGCGTGGTGCTTGGCCTATCATTCCAGGTCAGATGTTTGGGCCTGCAGCTCAACAGACCTTGAAGCGTAGTGCGGAAGTGAACACAGTCAGGCAGCAGTTTGATGACCTGTGCTAGGAAGCTTTGCCTAGACCTAGACGCACCGGCACTTTTCATCCTGCAGCTAGCAATCCGAATCCCTCAAGAGCCGGACATTCCTCTTTTTAGCACAGCCACCTCCAGTAAGCCCCTCCACAGCTTGCCTTCTGGACCCCGGGGGTAGGGCACCCTATTGTTTCTCCCTGCAGTCTCTCTGAAGCCTTGATTTTGGTCCCTTGGGTGATGTCAGACATTTACAGCTAGCAGTCACTTTGAGTTCTGTTTTGAAAATTTCAAGTTTGTGAATATTTCAGGGGCCCTGGTCCCATCTCTCGCTCTTAGTCGACTTTAGATTTGCTCAGTTTGGAGTTGACTTTCTCCTCATTGCGTAAGCCTGGCCGCACAAGGAGGATACACACTTTCAAATGTATACTCACACAAACTGTCTGACAAACACATTCCCAGAAGCACGCACACACGTATACAGACACACTCACATTCAGAGACACATAGGTACTCCCCTGCAGTGGAAGAAAGCATTTGGTCAAGCACTTTTTCTTTGCAAAGTGTGTCATTTGCAGACTATGTAATCCCAGGTGTGTGACTGAATTGTGAAAAGAGCTCAAAGCAAGTCAAGGCTTTAGAGTTTGAAAATAAAGGCTCATTAACTAGCATATGGTACTGACAGACAAATAAATATGGGAGAGTGCAACATTACATGAAACCCATGCAGTTTCAGGCATTGAAAAGAAAGTTTTGCTGAAAGTCTACAAAGCTGAATTAATGAGTCCCATGTGGAACCCACAAGTGTGTGCGTTAAAAAAAGGTGTTTTAGTTTGGAAACTGTTGTCACTAACATTTTATGGACCTGTACTTGTATCAGTACAATCTACAATAGCTTGTATAGCTTGAGGTATAGCTTAAGTGGTGATCTGTAGAGGTGTTGCCAGGCTTGCTGGTTCCCCTTGCTCCCAGTCTTTTAGCTTAGCTGAGCTGACAGACTACTGACCGTTAGCTACTGGCTTAGCTTGCGTAGCTACTGGCTGGAGCGTATAGACATGAGAGTGGTAAGTGGAAAAATACTGTATGTTAGGCAACATGATGTAAAAGATGGCATGTAAACGAATAAAACATTTCTTCTTTCCTTTCTTTGTCTCTCTCTCCCTGTCTTAGGGTTACCTACCAGCTAATGCGGAAAGGAGAGACAGCGTCCTACAAAGGAAGAGACAAGAATATTTTGGCTTTATCCAGCAATACTATGACTCCCGCAATGATGAGCACCATCAGGACACATACAGACAGGTATATGCACATACAGCTCACACACACTGATGTTTCTGGTTTACTCATTGTGCTTTTTATCATTCCTTCTACATCAGCCTTTTTTTTCATGTGTATGAATCCCACACTTGAAGGATCGAATGAAATACGAATGACAAAAGGTTCCAGTTCCAATTACAGGAACAGTTTCTTGTCACAAATGTATTCCCTCAGGATAAAGCTACGACACCAGGCTGTTAATGTTTATGTTTGTGTGCGTCTGTCTGAGCGAATGTGTGCTTTGACAGGATTCGGCCCCGCAGACAGGATTACTGGAACCAGTTCCATGCTTTTTTTTTTTTTTTTTTCCCTCTCTGTCCCTTCCTTCTTCTCCCACATGTTCTCATAGGACTGTTGTGTGTCTGTCTGTGTTGTCATGGAGGGAGTTTGGTTGAGCTGTGTTCACAGAGTAGAGACAACCAGCCCCAAGCTTCAGAGAGCTGCTTAAATGAACACTTTTCTTTGACTTTTAAATAATAATGTCTCTCTCTCTCTCTCTCTCTCTCTCTCTCTCTCTCTCTCTCTCTCTCTGTCTCTCTCTCTCTCTCTCTCTTTCTCTCTCTCTCTCTCTCTGTTTACCAGCCTCTCTCCCCCCACATATTCTTTCATTTTAACACTCGACTACATCCCATTCATTTCAGGCCGATAAGAAACATCAAAGTGGGCTGTCGATAGCAAAAACACACATTTCTCATATCCTGTCCAATTTCCCATTGATCTCCTCTGCACTGTGCCAGAAAGCTGGCGTACTTTGTTTTGATGATTGTTTGGATCGCGTCTTGAAGCCTCTTTTTCTGCCAAATTCTCCTTGTTCCAACACTGTTGACAGAGTGAACGGTGATTTCTAGTGAATTTATTTTCTCTGTGTGATTATGTGTGTTTGGACATATGTTGGTTTGGCACTTAAATTGCACATGACAGTGGGTTTGTATGTGTTTTGTGTGTAGTATGTTTGAGAGGCTCTAGATATATTTGCATACGTTACGTCTAGTTATATGTCTTAATGTTTGTCTTTGTGTCTGTCTGTGTTCATATGGAATAGTCCATCAGCCAGTCGAAATCTCTCCATCTGTCCCCATAGTTTGTCTCTTCTTGTGTCTGTCCATCTGTCTCTTTTATATATCTGTTTAAGTTATTGGTATCTTGCCCAAACAGCTTGTGTGTATGTGTGTATGCCTATGGATGCAGCCATTGTAGAAGTCCCAGCTTGCGCAGAAAGTTTTTTGAAGTACTCCTGCAGTTTCGCTCCATCCCAAGAGAAAGGGTTTATAAAAAGTCCGGCTTTGCTCTTTTTTTAAGCTATCAGAAGATATGAGGAATGGTCTGGTAGCTTCTTGGTTGATAGACGCTGGAGTTGTGTTTTTCAACTCAACATCTGTTCTGTTAAAGCTGCATTACAACATGTTTGACCATTAGGGGCAGAAATACTTAACAATTCTCTTGAAACACACTCATAGTAGCAGAGCCTTGTTGTATTATGGGCTTATGAAGTTCTTGAGGCTAAGTTTTCAGCAAGAAGTACTTACACATTCAGCAGGAACGTGGCAATACTGGCAACCCATCTGAATCCTTCTCATTGCCACCTGTTGAATGTAAGCCCAGCGTTTGCTAATCTTCTAGCTTGTGTGATCCTTTTAGCTGGCAGGAGTTACCTACAGTTTTACATTATTTCTATATGGGGTAATTGGAACTCAACCATATCAAGTGCATGTAGTGCTGCTGAAAGTTGCATAGTGTCGAAGGGTTGCATAGAGGATTGTCGATTGCCAGTGGGATCAGCAGTACGAGCATTACAGAATCATTCCACTCAGTGTCATTTGGCTCAATAGCAATACCCAACATAATACGCACTGAGTGCAGTGCATTTGCATTCACTTGACAAAGGAAAATGACAGTGTTTTTCAGTATGGAACATCTCAGAATTGTGGCGGTTTGAGCTAAGGGCTATATGCTCCTTTTTCACTCGCCACCTCTGTTTTGGAGATGAACAAAGCAGCCCATACCAGGACAAGCAACGTGAGCCTCCTAAAGCTTTCCAAATACACCTCAATTTTACTTAAATCATTTCAAAGGCTTTGTAATGCAGGAATTATTCTTCGCTGAAGATACACAGAAATGTCTTCGTGGGCTTATGTAGAGGAGGAGAGCTGTAGGTTGCAGAAGCTCGAGATTGAACACACATGCACACCTCCAAAATCTCGACAATGTGTTGCGCTGACCTGCGCATCAAACAAGTCGATTGATTGATTCAGCCACCATCAGGCAGCATGAAACAGAGAGGAAAAGAAGTGTAGGCATAGGACAAAGAAGTGTGAAAGAAATTACCGTCATCATCCTGTTCTACCAAAAGAAAACACACAAGTTATCCCCCTCATTCCAATTGTAGGTAAGTCCATAGAGATCTACTTTAGTCAGAACAACCACATGAGAATGTGACTGTAAGAACAACAGAATTACTCTCAAAGTCTGAAAGTGCTCCTTTCCTTCTGTTCAAAAACAGGTTTAAATATGGAATATCGGGTAGGGGACTTCTACATTGGCACTCATGAGTGTAAACGTGTGTGTGTCTAACACCTCTCTCTCCCATGTTGCTGTCAGATCCACATAGACATTCCTAGGATGAGTCCTGAGTCTTTGGTGCTGCAGCCAAAGGTGACAGAGGTAAGGTGGGCAGAGCAGACAGGACTGTGAATACAGTCAGTACAAAGCCGCACACTCACAGACAGTCCGCCCGTCCTGTCTGGACTGTTTCAGCTGGCTTGGCTCCAGCCGCTGTCCTGCATCCGTCTGGCTCCCTTCTGACGAATCTGCCTGCCTGTTGTATCGTTCATCTGCGGGGCAGACACTCTGAAATGGTGTAAATGTGGTCCAACGCTACACAAAAACACACGCAAATGTACTCTCCAGCACACAGTGTCAGAGAGACATCTCAGTGTGCATACTCGCATTCGAGACCACTTCTGCTGTCCATTTCAGACCACCAAAACCCCCATCTGCCTTCAATCAAGAACACCAATCCACTAACTGTTGCTCTCTCTCTATCTGTCTCTCTCACTGTCTGTATTGGCCAGATCTGTGCTAACCTGCCCGTTGCTTCAGTGTTTGTCTTTTTTTCTCTCTTCCTCTCTGCAGATTCACATTGACATACCGAGAACTAATCCTCTTATTCCTCTCTTTCAACAAGCTTCTGTCCAAGAGGTGAGACCTACCCCCCTGCTGCACACACACCACCTCATCCAGCAGGATTTTCCCCTTTGGTTTTGGGCAGATAGTGGGTGGGTAGATGTCGAGAAATAAAGCACACATGGACTCAAGTGATGGTGAAAAATAAATGTATTATCACTTACAGCACGTTAATTGGCTTGAAAAGGTTAGTGCAGATTGTATGGGGTGTGTTAAGGGAATCAGCGGGTGTCATATTAGTATAGTCATAAAAGTCAGTGACGGAACATGAAAAATATTGGCAATATAAGCAAATGCGTTTGACCTGATGTCAAATCGTTGATGCTGTTTTTTCCACCTGCCTTGGAGGTTCAAACGGGAAAACCCTGGCTGCAGCACACTGCATGGGCTGGCATGGGTGCACACACACACACAGACACACAAACTAAGATTAAATATAGAAGATATTAAGCAGTACCTGCAGCCATGCATGTGTTCAGATACAGTACACATAAACGTCCACCCTGCATGGTTAGCACTGTCTTTGTTGTGCTTTGTTAGTGCTACTGAACAAAGCGTTTCTTCTTACAGCTGGGGACTGTGTTTTAGGGGATATTAGAACCAATTATCTCAAAACCCTCTTAAGCATTATGCTGGATAAAATCGGTGGTAGTTTGGGCACATTAGGAAAACATACAGCAAGGCACACATCACTGGAATCCTTAGCTGTTAAATCGCTGTAATACCTGGATCAGACGACACAAATCTAGCCCGATTTTGAGACAGTTTTTGTCTACAGGTCACTTCTGTTTCTGCTTCGGTGTTGGATCAGCAGGCATGAGTGCAGCTTTCCAAAAGAAGATGAAAATAAACTTGATTCCATTCATTCATACGGGGTTAAGTTTATCTTATAACAGTGCTTCTGGGAGATCCTGTCATACATAGAAGCACTGGCCTGAGAAGCAGAGAACTGAAAACACAGATAGAAAACTCCTATAATGAGGTGCAGGCTAATGAGGTGGCCAGGGCCTGTGGACTGCTTTGTGTCAACACCTACACACAGGTGTGAGCAACCACACGCATATGCACTCCTGAAAGAATACACAATCACACATGCATGTGTTCTCACGGCAGAACACACACACAGAAATCACAAGCGCGCGCGCACACACAGACACAGTGCCCCAGGCAACGCCACCTTCTGTTGCCCCCGTCTTGTACGGAATACAACTTGGGGCTGTTACCGAGGAGGTCAGGAGGGAAATAAGATCAGACAAGAAGGAGGCTGCCTTTTTTTTTTTAGCCTATAATCTTACATACAGTATCTATTACTGCTGTATATATTCCCTGTATTTCTCTCTGTTCCGCGTTTTCCCCCGTCTCACCCCCCTCCTCCCTCTTTTTGCATGCAAAATAAAAGCCACCAGTGTGCACTGAAATTTTCAAGCAGCGTGCTCTCATATATTGTGGTGTGCAACAGACTCCAAAGGCCTCTTTTTTTTTAATATGGTTATGCTTGCTTCGACGCCACCTGAAAATCACCTCTGCTTCATTTCATTCACTCGTTTGTCCCCCCCTCCTCCCCCACGGGGCTCGAGAGATTTAGTCGAAATGGAAGGCAGGCAACAGTCTGTTCCATTTCAAGGGGAGAGAGGGATATTAAAGCAATTCTGCAGTGATTTCCTAAGTGGTATCTGAGTGTTTTGAGTTTTTCTTGTTTTGGAGAACAATATGGTGTTCAGGAGATGTTGATAATCTGCAATTACAGGTTCCCAATGTGAAAAGAGTTCACTTTCGCTTCCAAACTGTAGACTTAAGTGACTGCACCTTTGAAGAAAATCTCTTTTTTTTTTAATTACAAGACTTTAACTGCTGCTTTTTCAGTGAATAACTCAAAAGAAATTAGTGCATAGGTAGCAATTTAGTGTGATTGTTGATGAACGCTCAAGTCTTTTGAGGAGTGAGTGAACTCGCTTTAAACCCGGAGACGGCGTTGTTTGGTTAGCGTGAGAAGCAGCAGTTTCTCTGCAGTCTTTGTTTTCTGCCTTCCACATACAAAAACACACCAAGGTGCCCACAGTGAGGCGGTGGGGGTATGTTAGTGTGTACGTGCGCGGGGTTCGCTCAAAGTGGTTCTGCGTGTAGGTGCCAGTGTGAAATATGTATGTCAGCTTTTGAGGTTGCATGAAAAGAAAGTCCCATTACCCACTCCCCCTGAAAGCAGCAGCACCTCTCCCTGTTTGATAGATGGGGCTTTGATAAGAGAAGAGGAGGTGTGATGTGTGGAGGCAGGTAAAGGAGATTTGTGGAGAAAATGTTGAGGAAAGCCAGAGAGAGTAGCATCCTACCAGTCTTTCCGACTGTCTTAACATTGATTGAATTGCTTTAAATAAAACTGAGAGGGCTTACACGCATGGCTTCCAAAAAAAATGACATGTTTTTGCCATAAAACAATGAGCTATGAGGTTATTTAGAAAGTGACAGAAACATGACATATCCCCCCCTAAAATAAGAATACGCTAGGTGGGTGTGGTACAGCAAGGTGTGAGAGAATGATGCCTTATGTTTTTCTGGGAGATTCTATTTGCACACCAGAGAAAACAAGCTGAACATCAAGCCTCCTCTAATTCACCGGGGCTGACGGCATTAAACAGCCACCCATAACGAAGATGGAAGTGTTTGCCTTGCAAAAAAATATTGAGTCAGAGAGAGAGGGGGGAGATGGAGGAGGAGACGGACTCAAGAGGGGGAAGAGCAAGAGACGGAGACAAAGTGAGAGGAAAGAAAGAAGAGAGGAGGGAGGAGACCAACACCAAAGCAGAGAACAAAGTTCAAAGTGAGCTTTTTTGTGCTCAGAAAAAAAAAAAAAAAAATGCAGCAGAGGAAGTGAATGTGTTGCTCTGTGCTGAGAGAGAGGCAAAGGAATGGTTCATCTCAAATTTAGAACGTGCTCATCCATTTCCTTGATGCCCCAAACCCACTCTCTGTTTGTGTGCTGTTTAATTAGCCCAATGGTCGTAACCTGTCTGGAAAACAACGACGGAGGGTTTCATGGCGTTTGGTGTTAAGGATGATTTTAAATGCCTTTAGATGGGAAATCAGGCACACATACAACATACACATTAAACATTTAACTGAGGGTTTAAAGGAGAGACTTTACTCACTATTATGTGACATCTAACTAAAGTAATATCACATTGAAGTGTTTTTTTATGCTTATTGAAAGTCAACATTAAAAATTCTCAAGGTCAAGAGCTTCTATTTGAACATATGCCATTAAAGGGTCCCCGTGGAGTTTTCTTGTAAACAAACAAGTTTCTGTACTTTCAGTGTTTCTCGCTCAAACACTTCGCGTGTATCCTGGAGGTCTGGCAAACGTGTTGAATGCATTTCCTTTGCAAACTGATTTTTTTTTTTCGTGCTTGTCTATGTTCATGCACTTTGCACACTGTCGCCACTAACAGCGGAATAGCTAAGTCCATGTGCGTCCACCTGCACAGTACAAACAAAACAGGGATCCACTTGTTAAAACTTTGCTCTGTAGGACGCTTAGTCATCACAAAACTGTGCAGGGCACCTTTAATGTTATTCCTCTAACATCTCCCACCCAAAAAATGGATGAATATACCCCATAAATTCTATGTCTGTGATCAGCTAATATGCGATGATCGCTCCCAGAAAGTCAGAGTTTAAACCAGATTAATACCAACTTAAAAATCGACATCTGCACTGTGCCTGCCAGACTCCCACAGCAAGCAAGGCCGTGTTAGAGATTCAGCTGCTTTCCTCCTCCCCAGCTTGGCATGCCTCAGATTGTTCTGACATCTACTTTTGCCTTCCCACACCTCACTCACTTTCTCTAAAATGTCCTCTTTCAATGATTAAGACTTAATTCCGACCGGGCTCATGTTTCGGAGGCATAATTTGCCGTCAGAGAAGAGCTAATTAAAGTGGATGTTTTGCTTCGCCATTAGGATGTCATTTGTGAGATAAATGATAAGTCAATTAATGGATTAGCGAATCAAGCGGAACTCTGACCCGGGGGTCAATTGTTAAAGTTGTTTTATATGAAACATTTGCTGATTTTAGCTTCTCTGACAGAAATGGATTTTAATTCGTTTTGTCTACAGACTCCTGCTTTGACACTCTCTCTCTTTGTGTATGTTTATCTGTGTGTAAGATTTTTGAGCGGATCTTGTTTATCTGGGCCATCCGCCACCCAGCCAGCGGCTACGTGCAAGGCATCAACGACCTGGTCACGCCGTTCTTTGTCGTCTACGTCTTTGAGTACATTGGTAAGTGGCGTCTCTTCCTCTCTTTCTCCCTCCCACAAAAGAACTCCCTGATGTTTTGTGCGATATGCTATTGATGTGAGGATCAGTCGTCTCTTTTTTGCTGCTCATCTGCTCTAAGTGCTGCTCTCTGCAGAGCAGAGCGGCACCTTTTGTCGCTCCCAAGACTCTGGAGGGTCATCACAACAGGTCTCAGGGAGTCAACCCCGGGACCCATCGAGATGGTCTCTCTTTTGACAACTTTTCTGGCCAATGAACTCCTCCTGCAGCCCTCTTTTCCCCTCCCTTTTCTTCCATCTGTCTCCTTTGATTCGCATCTGCACTTCAGTTTGTGTATAAATGTGCTTGTGAGTGCGATTGATCAAAGCATTGTGGTTAAAACGTACGATCAGACTGCGAGAGCATGACCCTTAGGCGTGTGTGTGTGTGTGTGTGTGTGTGTACCCTGCCCTCCTGCTGTGTGCGTTTATATTGTGCCACATTTATGCAGATGAATGTTTTATTTCTTTCTCACACTTAAATTCATTTGACAATATAAACATACTCTGTCAGAGACAAAGCACACACACAGTCTGTAAGCAGGTGAGAGAAATATCTTTGCACATTTTATGGATGATTTAAAAATGATTTTTACGAAGCGCTTTAAAAATTATGCCCCAATAATACTTTTTTTTTCTGCCACTGTTTCTTTATTAGATGCATGGCACTATAGAAACGATATGACGTGATCAATTTAATGAAAGCCCGTAGCTGCACATAAAATGTCTTTCTTTTTTTTTAAGCAGTTTATTCTGTTTGTATGAAGAGCATCACATGCACTCAATTACTGGGTGTGCATAACTTCCTTCAGTCAGTGCTTTAATGTTCTTTGTGTCAGGGAATCCTCCATTGGGTGGTTTTTCAGGATGGCTCATGAATGAGCCTTTTCGTAGAATGTGAGCCTGATGGTCTTTTCAGTCATCAGGGGTTGCTAATATCCGATTTTTCCAGCATATCTATACATCCAATGTACACGCTGTGTTTGCCCAGTTCCTTTGTGCCGTGTTTTGGCCCGTCCAGCCATTTCGAATAGAGCTGCTAAGTGGAAACTACAATGCTCTGCGGACTGCCTCGCACACACCACACCAAGTGCGGTCACAGAGATACAATTAGGATCCACAAGTTAAGTGGTGGAAAGCACGCAAATAGGCTGCACTCTCTGACTCCTGTGCCTCTCTGCGCTGCTTTTGGCGCACATCACTTTACTCAGAACTAACGGGTGTTTGTTGTAAGCCATTTTCTCCACTTTGATGCTGACTTTTACTTTGTTTTCCTTCTTTTAGTGTAGCGCAGCAAAAAGCAACAGAAGCACAAAGTACAGCGCAGCCTTCGAAGTGACCATGAACTTAAATCAACACGTCTGAAAAAACAATTTCAGCCTTCATTCAGGTTGGATTTATTTCAGTGCTGCTGTATTAGACTGCATTACGTTGAGCGAGGTGAGCCTGAAAAACTGGCAAATTAGTATGATTTCCAAAATGATGTCATTTAAAAAGCAGCAGTTTCCTCTCACAAAATAATGACTTATTACATCCAGAATGACCTTAAGACCTTCATTTATAAAACAAGTAATTAAAGACACAAATTCACAAATGAAATCTTCCACATTCAGTTTAGGAAACTTTTTGTGCAAAACTGACATTCAGCATTTTGGAATGAATTGCATTTTGTGCAAGAATCATTAGAAATAATGTTTACAACCCTGGTGGCTAGGCGTTTGCACCATGACGTATAAGACGTGAGCCTCTTGATTTGTTCTTTCTTCATTTAGCCTCTCCAGACCTAAACCTTCCCCACTCTTTTCCTTTCTCATCCTATTCTCCTGCGTCTTGTTTCCTGTTGCTTTTCTACCACTCTGTCATTCTCCACCTTCTGTCTTCATCCCCACCTCTCCCTGCATCGGTTTCTCCTCTGTCTTTTGGCTTTCTCCGTGGGCGAGTCACGCTCTTGTCAGATCTTCAAGGCATCACCCCGCGCTTTGTTCCCCTGCATCTCCATGCGCTGATGAGCCTTGAACAACACACACAGCCAACAAACCTTCAAACGTGCCCGGCTGGCATCTTACATGATGTGTTGATGCGCTGTGTTGTTGTTAGGTGCTCTTGTTTTGTTACGCAGAGAGAGAGCCAAAGCAGAGTGAGGTTTGGCTCTGTCACGGGCCTAATTCTGTTCCTTTGTGGAGGGGTAGGAAGTGTGAGATACACTCTCTCATGCTGCCGTGCTCTCTTGCTCTCTCTGGCTGTCTCTCTTCTTCTCTTGCCATCTACTTTTCTTTATCCTACTGCATTGCACTCTCCCTTCATCTCTCTTTCCCCTTCCTCCTTTGTACCCGAGCTCATGAGTGTCTGATGAAAGCAGAATTACTTTCTTAAAGAGTTGTTACAAACACTTTGTAATTACCAATTGGCCCCATGGGCAATGTAGATTGGCTGAATACTACTTATACAAACAAGTATGAAGTAACAGTTGAAGGTGTTTGCAGGTCAGACACTTGAACTGATCATCTTCTGTGACTGAGGTCAAAGTCTGATCTGTTGAGCCCAAGAGACATGAGCCTATTTGTTCAGAACACTGACATCTTAAGAAACACAGACCCAGACATTAGACTCTTGCTCTTATTCAAACTTGCCAGTGAATTTTCAAGGGGAAAAATTTAGTCATTTTAGAGTAGGAGGAATATTTCATACAAGTGTGAATTCCTAATGCCAAAAGATTAACATTGGAACTATGACCATGATCAGGCTTCCTACACACATAGCTTTGAATATCACAAACCTACTCATTGAGGTTCAGAAATCTGATTAAATCTGCAGATACAGATACAGATTTTTTACACCCGGGGCTGTGGAGACGCTTCAAACAAGCTGCAAACACAGCACTGACACATCAGTCATCTTTTCAAGCTCACTGGCAAACTTAGGTTCATATTTCTGCTCAACTTCAAGTCCAGTATTCACTCTCCTTTTACGTCTGTTTTGGTCTCCACACTCCTGAGGGCAGGAGTAGGAGTAGCTGTTAAATGGTCCAGCTTGTTGCTAACTGTCCGTTTGGTATTTGGTGCTGGTGTTTTTTTAGAGCTTTTTTTCTGCCAGCTGTGGCTGAAAACGCTGATGAGAGCGTTGAGAGTTGACCTAAACAACCAAGTTTGCCGACCATAAAACCAAAACACTGAACTGAAAGACGCTGAAATGTAGTAATTCTTCGGAATAGCCAGGAAAGTAGATTTGAGCTAATAACCAACCACACCGATGTGTGTTCATGTCCGTCATGGCCTGACATTAGGTGGTGGATGCTGGTTGAGCGCTGACAACAGAGGTACATGTATGTGTTTTTGTGTCTGCATCATCCTGTGTATGTTTTGAGTTGGAGGGAATGTTCATTTTTGTCCTGTGCAAATGTCCTTGTTTAATAGACACAGCATTGGCTGCTGTTGGGAGTGGGCCTTGATAGTTCACATTATGATGCGGTGGCCTAATCAGTCGCCCTAAAAGCTGTAAAACAAAATGAGGAGCACACTAGGTGAGATCAGCCTTCAGCAGCGCTGATGCTGCAGAGGCTAAATTGTAGCATGAGTTCTACACATTGCTGTTGATACACTGGATATATTTTTTTGGACAAAATGTGTGGCTTAAAATGGAAATTGGCAAACAAAACAGCCTGCCAGACTTAATCTTGTAAGTTTAGTGTTTTATTATGTCTTTTTATTTAATTTATTTCCAAAGTTATGAACAAAATGATGACCTGGCAGCCAGTTTACATGAAGGAAGGAAAAAGAATGTACTGAGAAACTGATTAGTTAGGATATGCTCATCTTAAATATTGTTTTATATTTACTATTGCTGCTACTGTCCACAGAAGACAAAGTATTTTGGCATGAAAACCTGCTGCTGTGATCATTTTATTTATTCATTTTATTATTCTTTAGCTTATGCAACATACATGTCGCACCGCACAGCCCTGCAAACCTTGTTTCTTTAGAAATCCAGATGACAGTAAATTAGTTTGGGCTTTTTATTCACTCTAATGCACAGCAAGTTTTCTTCCTCAGAATGTTCATCATATTTAATTTTCAGATGTAAATGTGTATGTGTGTGTGTGTGTAAACAGCGTAAAGCCTCGTGGAGTTGAGCGACAGCCAGGATCAGGAGTATGTGAGCCAGTGCACTGATTGGGAACCTGATTAAGACTTTGACATGTTTGCAGCTGCTTAATCCACCCTCTAAACAAGTCTTTTCTGCCTATTCTGTGTTCCATTTTGTGTGCTGTCTCTGTCTCAGACTTCAGTTCTCGCCTGTCTCTCTCCCTCTTTCTGTGTCTAGTTGTCTTTTTTTTTTTTTTTTTTTGGAGACTCATCATTGATTTATTCCCAAAGATTTTTTGGCTTTGGCCTGGTGGTGTTTCATAGGCTGTCTTTCAGAACCAGGTAGGGTAGGATAGAGGAAAAAAATACAAAATCACACCCACACCCTGCTGCCCACAATATGTCCCTGAATATGTTTGTTTGCTTGTGTTAGTTTGCTTGTCTTCCTTGTGTTCCATTATTCCTATCTGTCACTTTGTTAGCGTCTCTTTGTATTTCTTTTTAGCTCTCTCGCTCTGTTCCTCCGGCTCCTTTTTTTCTGAGTCACAGAAACAGCCTTGTTCTGGCACCGCAGTGCTTGTTCAGCTGCCATACACTCCATTTACCTTTTGATGATGCAACATGGAGTGATGGCTCGACCTCTTAAACACCCCATCCTCACAGCCCCCCCCCCCTTCCTGACACTGGCTTTCACTGACATCTAACTGTTAGTCCAAATTGGGAAGTTCCAATTGGTAGATTATTGATAAACTCTTCTGACGCCGTGGAAGAGAAAATACATCTAAAGTTGTTTTGCATTCACCTGGACTGTTAAGCAATCTAGCAGGCCTCCCTAGTGTCAAAGGAGGAATTGATTTGGTGAGTCTATCGTTCTTGTTCTCCAACTGTGAGGCATTGCTCTGCTTTTGTCTTCCCCCTATCTTCCACTGTGTAGCTCCGCTCCCATTAGCCGACAATAGAAGTCATCTAATTAAGGCCGGGATAGGCCATGACAGGCCAAGGAGCCGGGCCAGTCCTCCTTTAATGTGGAGCGGCCATTGATCGGCCCGTGGATCCATAATGTAATCTGCGTGCCAGTGTCTAAGTATGGATCCACTCTGAAGAAAGATGAGAACAAGCGAAGAGATGAAGCAGTGTATCGCAGACAACATTCAGAGAGGTGAGGGCTTGACAGCCGTGAGTGAAAGAGAACCACAGCTAGAATGGATGCAGACAACGTGGTCGAATATAACAGCAGCCGGAGTGTCTCTTGGCAAGAAAGAGTGAGGGCGCGGAGAGCGACGGCGAGGGACAAACAAGAGAGCAGGGAAATAAGATTTAGAAAAAGAGGAAAATGACCGACTTAGAAAGTGCCCCCATGCTGTCAGGAAGCAGCTGAGCCAGGCGGTCCTTCCACACATCAAGAGACGAATGGCCTCGTGTAACCTATCACCATCCTCCGCTGTGAAGCTGTACTTGTCATAGCAGGCACAAAGTGGCCAGCAACAGAGAAGCCGTTGCCGGGATTTCATGAAGAATTCTGCAATTAGCTCTGTGCCGAGACTGCTGTTCAGCGCCGCGCCGGAGCAGAGCTTCCAATGTATAGAGTCTGTTGTCTGTTATAGAAATATGTGCTGTGGTTCGAATAGTAACAGCTTGTCTGAAATTTGTGGGGTTTTTTTGAGCATGAAAAATGAGCTCTGATGCCAATTTAACTAAATATATTGTAAAATAAGGTAATGAAATCAAACCTTAAAACTGCTAATGTGAAAGAATTATCAGCTCGACAGCGCGTTTCGGCTCAATGTTTTGGTTTGACGATATGCAGCTTTACTGTTTTGGTTCACTCTCACTGCTCAGACATGCAGTCTCCTTGAAAAAACTCAGATAAACCACCTGCACGGTACACAACCTACCAAGCACCAAATGGCAAAGATACGTGCAGTGTGCAGGTAATAATGTTGACAGTGACAGTGATGAATGTACATGTTTAAAGCTGCGTTACTGGATGACTCAAATGCAGCTTACTAGAGAAAGGACTTTTTATTTTGACATATAAGGGAGAAAAAAAAGGAAAAGAAGTCTTTTTTAGCTTTGGCCAAAGTGCTCTTAGTCCTTAAAAAAAATGATGCACTTGCTATCATTTTGTTGACACATGTCGCCGTCCTTGTAGAAACCGGATAATGTGTTCAGTGAGCAGGAACCCTTGAGGAAGGAAGGATGAGGACAAACCGAAAATGTTCTGGGTTAAGTGTGTTTTAAAATTTAAATGCGTTTTATTGCCGCAGAAGCAGAGGCTCATCCCCAAATGGCAATTTGAATTACTAACTGAGGGGGGTTTGAAAAGAGGAGCCGGAGACGTTTTCTCGACTCGCGTCAGTCATCAGGAGTCAGAGCGCTTTCGGAGATGTGTCCTTGTGGCTCTTTGGGAAGATGGAGCGGGTGAGGAGCTCAACGAGCAATATGTATGATGGAGGTCCTGGTAGTGCCGTGGAAGATGCTGTGTGTCTTTTTGTGTGCGTTTTAGCCTTTTTAGAACATCAAGGCTCCTCAGATCCCTCGATACGTCTTTTCCCAAGAAGCTTCTTTAGCTTTCATAAATGCAGAGAAATGTGCACTTGCTTTTACAATATGCTCTTTATCACTTTGTTATGCAGGACCGCGGCTGTCTGCTGAATTATACACACGGTGTTTAGTCAGCCCACAGGAAGGAAGAGCTCTGTGCCACCCATTTTCTTTTTTCTTCTTTGGCATTTTGCGTTATTTTCGAAAGTTTGTCTTCGTCCCGTGGCAGCAAAACATGGGTTTAGAAAACGCTGCAGTGTTTGGTTTCGCGCTCACACGCTGCAGCTTTGGCAACTCATTGGCAAAGTTGAGGTGATCAGTGCAGAGCAGCCCGCGTTTGAAGAAAGGGAACTCTTCTCTGTTATGCAGCTCATACGCTGCCAATATCTCTTACTTTAGTCGCCACAGCTGTTTGATTTTAACTATAATCGACTGCTATTCCTCCACTATTCAGAGACGCTCGATGTCCCTTTGTTCAGCTGCTTTTTAGTCCACACTCGGGCGAGAGAATTTGTTGGAAGTGCAAAATTAGGCAGTTACACATTTCTGTCAGTATCACAGCCATTTATCCACTTTTATGTGTAATTTTGATACACTTATTTGGCCGTTTATTTGCTTTTTATGCACAAATACAAAGATGCAGGTATGGGGTAGTGCTGCAGAACTGTCACTGGAGAACGACTGACTTGGCAGAGGAAAGCATGGTTTATTTTATAACAAGAAATGAAAATGACGTGAGTAAGCTAAACTTCATTGTTCTGGTGGGAAAAAAAAAGAAAACGGCTGGGAGACTTTTCATTGGGCCTCATTCTCAAACTGGCGCCCCTTGCTTGGCGCTAGCAGAATTTGTTGAATCTGCGTGTCTGTGTGCACAACTGTGTGGGCATAAATGTGTCAGCGTGTGTTTGTGCACCTGATATACTGCCTGTTCATACTTTGTGTGTGTGTGCGCTGGAGAGATAGTTTTGGTTTTGTAGGTTTTAAACATGTTCTTTCATCATTTGTGTTTCCTTTGAGAATTCAGGTCTACACACTTCATTCTATAGTTGTCGTCCTTTTCACACTGAAATTATTAGCACTTGTGCATACACTGCTCGTATACCTACCCTCCTCTGTTTTAGTGTTTGTGTCTCCACTGCTCTTTGTGTATGATTCATAATACCTATGAGCTTCCCCTCGTCCGGTATGCTTTGCTAAAAATGAAAGCAACCATTTAGTGTTGGAGCCTGACGGGTGGGTGGCTGTGACAGACAACCTAAATGCTGCTAATGTACCATAAGTAGGGTATTAGAAACCCTATATCACAGTACAGAAGCAGACTTTGTACAATGCCTCAGAACAAAGGCGGCCCTGCTGGTTGTCTCTTTGTGAAAGTCGAGCTGCGGCCGGGGCCACTTATACATGTACATAAACCCGCACAGAGCGCTTGCGTTGGGACGGTGTGTGTGTGCGCATGCATGTGTGTATGGGGTGTAACCCTGCAGATTGACTGGCTTGGCGGAGCACCCGGGGACAAAGCTTGGAAGATGGAAACATACTGTCAGTCAGCTGTGATGAAATGCCTGCAGGAGCACAAACACAAAGTGTTGAGGTGAGCTAACACAGTGACGCACACAGCACGCCGGCCGAAGCTGATGTCTGCCGTTTAAAAAGAAGATTGGACTGGATGCAAACAGAAAGTTGAGTGACATTAGAAACTCTGCCTGTGTGTTAAGATTTCTTTACTTAAGGCGTTAATTTTCAGCCCTTTCAACCTTACGTTGCGTCTTCTTCTATTCCTCATTTCCCCTCATCTCTCGTCTCTGATCGGGTGTTTGTCCGCTGGCACGGAGCGTTATCCGTGGCACAACGTTGCCCTGTCACGATGTGCTGTGCCGCGCTCATTTTTATTTCAAATGCGTCGTCACATCAGGGGATTACAGCTCAGAACGGTTATTATAATGGCTGGCTCGATATGTGTGGTCATAGAGAGAAAGTGCCAGTTCTGCAGTCAGTAACATAGAAGTCGCTGTCGTTTGGCTCCTCTCAGCATTGTAGAACAGATAAGCAATGAGCTTTGCTGCTTTTTGAATGCACTGTTTCTGCTTTTATGGCTACTTCACATTTAAAAACTAGTGAACTGCTGGGAGACTTTTATTGTGAAAGTGTCGTCTTAGTCGCTGTGCTTAGTTTCTATTTGCATTTCCATTTTTCCTCTTGGCTTGATTCACAGCCTCCTCGCCTCTCCGTCGTCTGCCTGTTTGTCCGTCTATAGATTGAACAATCTGTGGAGTGGATCTCAGCCAGTAGGCGGTTAACTAATATCGGCTTCTCTCTCCCCATGGTCTGGCCACTGTTGGTCGAGCTTTCTATTCTAAGTCTCCCTCTGATTAACGGCTGTTATTAGCTCTAATGAGCTGCTTAGTGATTGCCCGAGCACAGCTGCTGACATCCAGCAGGAACACTGTCTTTTCTACTTTGTTCCTTATCTGCTTTTGCTTTCTCTAATTTCTCCCGCTTTAATCATTCGGCGGGATTATTGACACGGCGTCGGCACTATTTTCCAGCAGACAGTTTGAGATTCTGTTCTTCAATTTTCTTTGACGTTGCCTCTTTTTGTCTCTCTCCCGGCTTGAGCTTTGCCTCCGTCTCCACTGCTCTGTTTGGTTTAACACAATCACCATGTTTCTGGGGTTAAGTAATAGCATTTGGCCCTGCAGAAATTGAATCAGCCTTGTGGTTTTGACCCTCAGTCTCTGTCTATCTCCACCTTTCTCTGCACAAGTGTCTCTCTTTCATTCCCCTGAAATCTGCCCCTCTCTTCCAGACCTTTGATGGTCGCCACTTTACATTCATTTGCTACTTCTTTGTCCACAAAAAGGCTGCAATCAGTATCATCATTGCTTAACTCACATGTTGCTGTTGTGATTCTGTGAGAGCACCTTGGTTTCCACTCTCATTTCATACAGTAAATCATACATTATTGAGACAAGTGGATTGTAATGAGAGTAAACCTTGTTCTTGAGGAGATAGATAGCATTCATTACATATGTGCAGTGTGGTTGTTTGTGTGTTTTAATGTGTCCGTCTACTAACAGCAGCTGTTCTTCTCTGTTTTCTTAGAATAGTGAGAAGCTTCAATTAAAAGTTTCCAGCCACAAGCTTCAGTGGATTACTTGCTAAAAAAGAATGCATCTTTTACTTCCGTGGTTCAAAAACATTTCATTTCTTATTCCTGCCGAAATGTTTTAAATGGAAATTTTGAAAGCTGGTTTCCATCCAAAACAAATTTCAAACAAATTAGGAAAATCTGCAAAAGAAAATGTGAATTAATACGTGTCAGATCGAAAAATCACATACAAATACAGACAAAAACATTATCGCACAATCAAACATGCAGGTAATTTCTGCTCTCATGGTCTTTCTAGCAACAACAGGCTCGCTTACAGATTGTACATAGCATAAGCCATTCTGTATGCAGGGTGAACATGGAGTATTTTAATAAGAATATACTATTCATGATGTGAGTATTAACTATAATTGATTCGGCACGACACATACAGTAAATCTGTGATACAGCTGAGGCCCAGCAGCCTTTGCTATAACAATTTAGTCCAGGACCACCATGGAAATGACTTATATTGATTTTAGATTTATCTGTTTCCTCATTTTTCTGAATAACACCCAGTTTGTCTGCTTTCTTCTTCTTTTCTGTTTTTAGTTTGTTTTGTGAGTATTTTTTCGACATTGTTTAAGCTGTTTACAACTGACTCAGGGACACAAATGTGCTCATTGTTTTCAGTCGCACTAGAAATGTTGTGCAGGCAAAGACAGGAAACAAAAACGTAATATGGAAAAGTCTCTTCAAGCCATGTGATAACCTTTTGGAGAGGGATTGCACCATGTTTGCTGTTAATTGTATGTTTGGAACCTCGCATGTTTTGACCTGCGGGGTGAAAGTGCCCGCTGAAACCCTGACAACAGGATATATAAAGCTGAAAATCAATAGCTGTGCTTTCATCTGCATCCGGCCTGATCTTATCTTCCCGTATTACCAGAAATTCTCTCATTGCTCCTGATAAAAAGCAATAGAGCTCTGAACTGATCCAGAGAAATAGTTCTGTCAAAAAATGATTTATCTTCTGTGAATAATCGCTGGGGTTATTGAATATTTTTAGATTAAGTTAATTACTTGACTATAAAAAGCCATAAATTGAAGCTCTCCTCACCGAGAAGCTTCAGATCTCAGAGTCTCTATTTCTCGCTCTCTCTGTCAGTCGTTTGATTTTGGGAGGAGGGGAAAAAAAAAATCTGTTTTATCATTCTGTCACCAGCGAGACGCGTTCCGCTTGACCTGATGCAATTGGAGGCAATTGAAACAGTCATCTTACCGCGGCGCCGCGACGGTGCTCGCTGGCGTTTTGGGTTGCATCATGACTTGCGTGCACGTGCGCACGCAGCAATGTGCACGTTTCAGACGTGTACAAACAATAGCAGCCAGTATCTGGACCGCTCGCGTGCACGCATACACACTGCGCTGCATACACACAAACAGGTGTCTGTCTCGGCGCTCTGCATGCGGACTGCCTGCATCTTTAAATGTGTCTGCTGCTGTTCATGATGTCTGCTTAGCACTGTTCCTCTAATGGTTTTTTTTTCCTCCTCTAACTAAGCCCGCAGATTACACACACTAATGACTTAATGGACTGATCCTTCACTTACATCTCAGGAAACTTTCCTTCAGTTCCCAAATGCGTCTTGTACATTAGGCAGGCACAGTCGCTATGCCTTGAGTGGATTGGACATCTTATGTGATTAAAAAATGTTTTTATGTGTGTAGAAGGAAGGCAGCCCACAGAAAGATGCGACTGGACTTGTATCTGCTTGACACATGCAGACACAACGTTGAGTAGATGGAAATTATGCTGCATGATCTGAAATAAGTGCCAAACAAAACGCTCACCCCAGGCACTCAGTTATATAAATGTTGTGTGAACACTAATTAAGTTCCAGTCCCTTATACAAACAACTGTTTACCTATTCAAGAGTAATGTCTGACTCTTGTCCATTAAGAGCCCTTGGGTTGCAGCCAGTGTTCCACGCCACGTGTAGCCACGTGTAGCCACGTGTAGCCACGTGTAGCCAAACAACGAAAAAATGCTTCATTTGCACTAACATGAATGTAAAACCTGCCTCATTTAGGTAAAGTCACATGCATTCAAACCCGTCTTTGAATTGCTTTTGTCCAACAGTCCAAAACCAGACGCTGTTCAATTTCCAATAATTAAAGGGAGAATAGCAGGAAATACTCACATTTGGTAGGCGGCTTCTGTTCTTAAATCAGTGACATTCTTTTGTTCCTGCAATTAAGCATTGCACTTGAGAAAATTGTGAGGAACAGATTAATTAAAGAACGCGAGGCTGAGATATCACACTTATTAGGCATTACTATGAGTCACAACAGCAAAATGTAGATCCCACACTTCCCATAGTGCAACTTGATTGTCTTTCTTTAGACCCTCACAGTTGGTGGTTCTGATTCTCCACTCAGGTGCAATTAAACCATTACAGAAGAAGAGGGGGCAGCGAGACGATGCCGCTCAGTTGTTTTGGGCACTAGACCAAAGATCCAGTCATTTTTACAAATGCAAAACAATCTACTACTGGTTGGATAAAGAGACCAACTGGTGCCTCGCGCTTTGATGTTTCCTCTACATGCCATGATAGTTTGGCAAATCTGCCTTCATCCTTCCTCATGGGTGCACCCTTGCAGTGGGTGTAAATAATGAGATCTATCATCCTTTTGATCCAGCTATGATATGCACTGTTGGTCCCCCTCTTGTGCATGTTATCTCCGTGCAGGAAAACACAGACGCACCTCATCCCAACAGCGCAATGCTGCGTCCATCTGGCACGGCCATGATTCTGCGATTGTGGAGTATATTGGCAGTTGCGCACATGTTTTCACGCACACCTGCGCCGTACAAACGTCCCACAGGCCGCTATGAGGCAAGGTGATGGGGAGGGATCGAGTGTGAATAGAGCTATTGGCAGCAGTAGCAACAGTTAATGCGATGCAATGGCCTTACTCAACATTAAGCACTTTAAGCTTCCTCATACAAGACACCATCTTACCTCAGGGCAAGTGGATCATTATGTGTCTGCACATAGGCAGATATAGTATTAATAGCTGTATTCCATTTGATGTCAAGGACTTGTTTTATCTTGCCAACAGCTGTGGGGCCTGCTGTTTGATGTATGGACACACGGCTTGGAGTGCAGATAGTGGGAGATGAGAACATTGTTGGAGTGATTTTGTAGATTTTATGGCCTGAAGCGTTCCTTATCACTGGTGAGGCTGAAGTTCAGCGCTTTCAGTGAGCGAGTTTAGTGGTATGCTCTAAAGAAAGGCATTGTAGCTTCTAAGAACTATAAAATGAAGACACTGGATGCTTTTTTCGAAAGCGGATGGGAGATTTGAGATAAGTTTCCAAGTCTCACGAACTTGAAGATTTTCCTGGAAATCAAAGAGTTTGTTTCGAGGTAAAGCAAAGATGTGGTCGAGAGAAAAGAAGCAGTTATTCCAACTTTCACCTCCACTTAAATCACTTCTACCTGTTCTTTCTCTCTCTCTCTGTCTGTCTCACACACACTCTCCCTCCCACCGCCACCTTCCTTCACCTCCAGCTGTCTATTTTCATCACGTCACATCGTGTTTCGCACACAGCCATAATTCTATTGTCATAGTACTCTCATCTCCTGTGATCCTGGATATTTGTACGTGTATGTGTGTGTATGTGTGTGTGTGTGTGTGTTGGTGACACCAGGTTTGTCAGGTTGACTTGCTTTTTAATTATCCAACAGTATGAACACCACCTCTCTGGAAAATGTTCAGCTCTCATTAACAGCGGTGTTATCACACTAATGTGCCACGCTGGTGAAATCCCTTTTTTTTTTTTCCCTCTGTTGCACAAGCCTGAGCGAGAGGTGGGGCAGGAGGGAGGGGGTTGGGAGTGTTGCACGTCTCACCAGCAGCTAACATGTCTTATTTTTAAGTGTCAAGCCTCGGGCTGTGTCACTTGGGTGCCGTCCTGAAGGTGGGAACTGGATTGTGACATGTTTGGATCCAGCACCCAAATTGTAAGTCATTAGATTTAACCTGAGCTACTGCTGTAAATTAAAAGTAATGGCTGCACCACTTCATGTGAACTTATGAGGTTTGGAGGGTGAAATCTTGTTAAAACCAATAGCGTTCCCTCTCTGGCCGTCTGCAACTCAGGTTTCCTTGTGATTAATCTAAAGCAACAGAGGGTTGTCAAACGGGACTGTTCTTTATTGCCAATTGCTGTCTGCAAAGACACACGCGCACCCTCTCGCACTCAGCGCACACACGCACACTTTATGATTACATCAGGCTAAACTAGCTCGTTTATCATCTTACATCACATTACCTTGTGGCCCATAGTTGTAGAGGGCAGATGGCAGCACTGCTGTGAGTGTGTGTGTTGCGTGCGCCCGTGCGTGTGCACGTCTGTGTATGTCGGCGCCCGCACTCGGTCTCCGGAGGTGTAACCCGGCTCGGCATGCCAAGCTGTGCCAAGTACTCACAGCTGGCAGCGACTAGGCAGTTGCTCTCTCCGGACAAGTTGCCCCCTGTGCCAGGACAAACAGGAAATAAACCCTGGAGCCTGGCAGGAAACTGGCTCCGTGGCCAATAGGAAGGGAGGTGAGGAAGGGGTAGGTGACTGGGGGGGCAGAGGAGAACAGCTTGCAGAGGCAGGATGGTAGTAGATGATAGAAGAGAAGAGATGTCAAATGGCTGTGAAGGAGAGGTGGAGGGAGAGTGGGGAGGAAAAGCATTGATGCACCTAAAGTAAGATGAGGAGAGTGTCGGAGAGAAGTCGAGGTAGAGAGGAGAGATCGGGAATGACGTCAAAGGAATAATAGTTCACCTTAAATTTGGGTGATTGGACAAATTTGGATTCTTAAAGTCAATATTCCCACCTGTCAATAGAAGATTTGTGGTTGCATTTTCCTTCAAATAAATTATATGATGAGTGTCACTTTCAAGCAAACATTCCCTGCTCTGTAATGAGTTTGACTGGTATGTGTGTGTGTGTGTGTGTGTGTGTGTGTGTGTGTGTGTGTGTGTGTGTGTGTGTGTGTGTGTATGTGTGCGTGTGTGTTTCGTCGTTATGCGTACACACATGTGATCCTCCTTGGCTGGGCCTCTGTTTGTGCTGTACTCTTCTGCCAATTTGATTACAAACTGCCTGTCTTTCAGAGGCCTGTGCCTCTGTTTCTGCACAGACACAAGAGTTTGTGTGTCTCAGACAGTTGGCGGCATCAGACTCTTCTTCTTCTCTTATCAAGGTTAGTTTGCGTCACACCAGACCTGCTTTCTCTACCTCTGAAGAACCTGAGAATATAATTTGGCAAAAAATCTTATTTTGGAGACACATCTCAAACAGAACTGAAGCCACTGAGACTTTGGCTCACTGAAGCTTGAACTTCCAGAAATTCCCCAGGTTCTTATTTGTGAAGCATTTCTGCAGAGACACGGATCATGTCCCAGACATGTATTGTCAGCTGGTCCTTTGTGTGGAGGCAGCGCTCCAAAAGTAATCACCAAGAGAGTTTCTTCTACTGAGGCATGGATCTAGTGAAAGTGATTAGTTATTTCTTCTCTTGAAGGCAGGTCGACTGAGACTCAGGGACTGTTGAGGCATTCAAGATGGCCTAATGGTGCCTTTTTTTTTGTTATTCAGCTTACCAAAACACTGATGTTTGAAGGTGGATCAAGCGGTTCATGAAAACCAAATCGGGCTACGGGATTGTTGAATCGTCAGACTTTCACCACACAGCTTTGATTCTTTGATCTTTCCCAGAGAAAGAGCTGTCTGGACCTACCTGGCCATGAAAATGACTAATGACCTGAGCTTTGACTGTTTTTAAGCACTCATCCGTGTGAAGCCGGTCATGGGTGTTAGCATCAGTTTCACCTGCGATCACAGGGGGCACTGTTGCCTCATGATGCAGTCATGCTGAGGACAGGCGCTCCCACTACAAGGCCTGTCCTCCTCTTAGCCCCTTCCTCTTGTTTAACCTTGTTGAGATGAGCTGTGCTCAGCTCCAGCGCGACCACGATGCTCCTTGAAGCCGTCCCTTCTAATCTGCTCAAGGTCCAGGTTTGGAACTGAGCTCGACAGCAAAGACTTCAGACCACGACAAAGACTGATTTGAGAGTTCAGGAAGCTCAGGGTCTCCCAGAGCTCCTTGCCGGCATCGCTCACAACGCCTTGTTAATCAGCAACGACACCACGCCAATTGCCACTCAGCCTGTTTACAATTAATCTTTTCAACTTCGAATTTAATGCCATGCTCGGAGCTGCAGCGTCCCAAAGAAAGGCCCGTATTCATGTGGTGTCATTGTCTTCTGCAGCTCTAAAGAGGAGCTATCAAGTCAGATACTGACTTGAAATTGGTCAGATGGTGGCCCGTTTTGTGTCCGCGCTGTTCTAGCCGCTGCTCCAGCACCACATTCAGCTGTACTTTACTGTAGCTGACTCTCTGCCTGCAGCCTCAATTCAAGCTGAGGAGGAACCGTTGTGAGTTTCCATCCCATCAGCTGTCTCTGAGTCATGTTTGTTGGTGGATGACCTCTTCCTCTCTGCCTATGTTTATACATCTCATTGTAAGCTGCTTGTTTTTTTTTTAGATCTCACTCCAAAAATTGGATTTTATGAGCCTACATCTGTACGTTTGCACTAATAATGGCTGTTATGTGTGGCTTGCGGCTGTATGACATTCTGCTTTTCGCATTCGCTTGTGGTTAGAATGAACTACACTGACATCTCATCACCATCCAGTCACTGACCACTTCCATATCTGATATTAAAGATCTGGCAGCTGTGGGGACAAAATTAGATTTTTGTGCCGTCTGGACACCTCGATCTGTCTGCTCTCTGTCCATCCTGACCTGACTCCAAGCAGACAAGACACTGATGAGAACGCCTGCATGGCAACAAGTGCTCTCACACACCCACACACACAAACACACACCTACACTCCGACAGCCTACTAGTTAATGGCTTTGTTGTCCTGGACCACTGCCAGCTCCCTGTCTGTCTGTCTGTCTGTCTGTCTTGACTGAGCATGCTCAATACAACCTTGACAACATTCCACCAGGGTTGCCAAGGATACCAAGCAGAGCTGCCAGGTCCTGTGTACAGTATGTGTGTGTGTGTATTAAGAATGCACATACTAACACAAATACATCCACCAAACTCAACAGATCCTTCGAAATATGGACACACACGCGCACACACACGCTCCTTTGCTCTGTTCCCCTCTGCCCGCCGCTCGCCCTTTTCTCTCCCTCTCCAGATCACTGTTAATCAGTCTTGTCCCATCTCCTCTCCACTGGCTGTCAGTGGCTTGTCAGAAGCCCGTCAAAGCCCCTGCAGTCCGTCACACGCTGCTGCCGTTAATGACATCTGATGACACCCACCGTTGAAGTCACCCACTGGAGATGACTGGGAACTCAGTGTGCTCGCTGCTTTCTGCTTTAGTTTTTTTTTTTTTTCAGTGCTGTGTACAGTGCATTTCAGGATATGTCTGAACTTAATTCTGATGCATTTATTTACAGACTATATATCTCACAGCTGACCTTACTTCCAGCTTTCCCTCACTCTTCACAGTGGCCTTCGCAGCAAATGAACTCATAGAACAAATATCAACGGTATGAGATTACATTAGACAAGCTAAGGCAGCTCTTTTAAACTTATTGGCATGAGTCTGAGTGGTGATTAAACTTTAACACGTTCAGAGACGGAACAAAAGTTGCATCATTTTTTTTTTTCCTCGAAAATACAGTCAGCCTGTCTGCGGTATAACAAGTGTGCGGTGTGCACAGAGATGTGTGACTACACGCTCAAAGCAGCCATGGAAAAAGGTTGAACCAGTGTTTTTAAAAGATGATCATCGTTTGGCTGCTCTATTAGTCCGCTTTTATATCTTCTTCCCACACGATCAGCTGCCACGCCGCCTCCATCTCTTCATCCCTCCTTGGTTCTTGTGCTCCAATTTGTCAGCGTCTTCATTCCTTTCCAAACCTCTTTCATAGCCCACCATCCTTACCTCTCCCCTTGCTCCCACTCTTCCCATTGAACTTGTCCTGTGTCTGTAAACTTTAATTGCTGTCTGTATCTCTTTTTCCCTTCTTTCTCTCTCTGTTTCCACTTAATTTAACTCTACCTCCCATTCCTCTTCACCCGTCTTGCTGTCCTTGCGCTGCTTATTTCTCACTCTCTGTGTTCTCCTTTCTCTTCTCTAGAGGAGGAAGTGGAAAACTTTGACGTGTCCAGTCTTCAGGAAGAGGCTCTGAGGAACATTGAGGCTGACAGCTTCTGGTGCATGAGCAAACTGCTGGACGGCATCCAGGTAAGCATGTGTGTACGTGTGTGTGTGGAGAAGACGTAGGTTGTCTCAGCACAAAGTCTGATCAAAACACCCACATACAGTTTCACACTTTCATATCAACGCACTGCACACTGTCTCCCCCCTCGATGTAGTCTGTCCACGCCTCTCTCCTCCCTGTCCTCCCTTTTATTCCCTCACTGTCTTCCAGTCTTGTTTTGTTTGGATCCGGGCTTCTCTGATCTGGTCATAATAGAAGTGTTCATCTCGCTGCTGCTTAACTCAAAACTTAATTGACCACTATGAGACTGAAAACAGACCACATAACAAACTCATAGCAATAAGCCTGATGTTATCATGGCTGGAGTTAGCGAGCACTTGCCTACTCTGACACATTCAGGGCAGTTTGGAATTCAACTTACATGTTAAATGCAATGTCAGCGTGCACTTCAGGGTCTCTTTGGCTCTTTCTCTGCACTCCACTTGTTTACCTCAGCGCTCCACCTGTTCGTATAGGCAGGAAGTGCAGATGAAAACCCAAAGGTGAGATCCGCTGATCATACAGATGGTTGATCTGAACAATGAGCTGAGAGGGCCTGGAAGGTATGTACGGCTGCGCACTGATGTTGGTTCACTAGTATTAGAAGCACTATTTCACATCACAGGAACTCATCTCACTCATCTTTAACATCCCAGGAAGTCAATCTCGATTTCCTTTGATTATCATAGTCAGCCATAATGTGCCAAGAAGGGATCGTACTTGAGAATTGAAGAGATGTCGTGAGAACAGAATCCTTTTAGAGCTCGGCTGCTTGGCTCCGTCTAACATTTGGAGAACTGGGATCAGATCAGTGCTGTTCATTAAGTGAAATGACATGTTTGATCAACTGGCTTGTTTACTGTAAAAAAACATATCAGCCGAGCTTGGTCTCACAACGTAGTACAAGGCATTTTAGGGGAACTGCTAGACTGAAAACAAGGCTCACTTAGTCTGTTGCACGTTTTGGCCTCATCTTGAACCAGAGAGTCTGCAGATGAGTGTCACAGCCGATATATCACAACTCCGATTCCAAAAAAGGTTGGGCCACTGTGTAAAAAGGTAAATAAAGACAGAATGCAATCATGTGCAAAAAAACTTCACAAAGAAAGGTTTTACAAAGAACCCATGTAGTAATATCATTTCTACAATCATGTGTTTCACAAAGTGGTGAACCTCGTCTCATCCTTGCTCGTGAATAAATCCCCAGTTTTGTTACTTTTAGTCACTGTTGTCAGTGATTCACTGAGTTCAAGGGAAATGCCTTAATGCCTAATTTGAACAAACCCTCAGTGCCAGCTACCAGATTAAGTCTCTTATGCCAAATGTGTAATAACATTTTACTGGCAATCATTACGACTTTTACACCATAAATGTAATCATCATCAAGTGTGAAACATCTGCGCGTTTCCATTGAGAGGAGTTTTTGATGTTCATAAGAAATACAGACAGGGGTGTGTGCATGACACACCACTGCAGATAATGAGTTGTATGCGCAGGGTTGAATGTGAAAGTGTTTAGGTGGTCTGACAGTGTGTTGTAAAGCCTGTGGGACCTCTCTACCAGTGTGAGCGTTATGTATGAAACAGCTTTCTCTGCGCGGGTTTAAGAAATGTGATTGTCTTGCATATTCTAAAGCCAGCCCGGGCGTCTGGAGACCAGATAATTGCATACAGACCGCAGCACCAAACTTCATTTTGTTTCATCATTTCTTCCCAAACCCTTTTGCCCACCAGCCCTCTTAATCGACCTCGCTCGCAGCGGTCATGGTTGAGCCATCTGTCAATTCTAAACGTGCCTGCCTGGGCTGCTGCTGGATTTCCCCTCAGCAGTCCTACTGTTGCTTACCATCCTAAACTATGCTTTTATCATATCTCTCTGTGCTGGATTAAAGCATACATTGTGCAATAGAGCAGTTTCTGCCTTTGTAGACGCTATTTGTGCTGTCAGCAAATGTGGAAAACTTCACTTTTCATTGTAGAACATAAACATTTTAACCACATTTTAGTGCCTTTTGACTCACTGTTAAGACCAAAAGTCTTGTTGGTTGTAACTGTTACAACCTGGATGTTACTGGGTGTCTCTTTGACCATGTTTTAGCACAGCTACTCTACTCATTGTTTTCTGGCACGGCTAAAGAAACATCTGCCAAGTCTGCCCAGTCGGGTCAATGACCCTAATCTAAAGTAACACTTAAGAGAATGGCCGCAGCAGTTAGTCTTTAAATGTATTGATTAGACAATATGCTTATTGTTATATGGAAATGAGTGTTTTAGGTGTAAAAGAAATACCTTCTATCTTCTAATTTCTGTTAGTTTACACTGTTTAAAGCATTAAAAATATGCTTCATATGGTCAAAGTCAATATATATTGCCTGGTCCTACTCTAAAGGTAATTAATAGTAAGGGGCATGTGTTGTGCATAAAATGTTAACATCCATAAATAACTATCAATTGGTTCGGCTATTCATTTAGGAAATTAATAGACGCTCTGCCTTGTTGCCCCTGAGAGAGCAAGACAGAGAGAATGCAGAACGTGAGAGCAGAGGAAGAAGGAGCGTGTGTCTTGGTGTATGCTTTTGTCTGTGTATGGATGCGGTTTGTCCCCCACGCTTGTGTTTGTTTGTGACCTTGGCTCCAAACTAATTACGCGCAATGCACCAGGGAAGCCCATGTTTCCCCCCTAATGCTTTCTAAACAATCTGACAGAGGCTGAGTGCCTCAGCACCGTAATTAGTTGGTGATCCTTGCTCTGACCTCTTCTCAAACCCTCTCACATCCTCTATACACTATTACACTTAACTGAGGGCCTGAAGGTGGGGGCCCGAGGGTGAGAGAGAAAGAGCTTCTCTCCATGCAATTACATTTACTCACTGCCTTTTAAGCACCTTCTATATCCAGTATTTTCTCTGGAACTGGTGCCACACTGGTGTCCACTTGTTTTGAACCAATTTGTGTAAAATATTTAAAGCGGTTTAATTGCATCACAATGCAGAACAAACTCTATTACTACAACACATTTGGGAGCTTTTTTGAAGAAAAATTAACTTTCACGCATCCATCCAGGAACCGCAGCTGGTGTGCTTTTCCTGCAATTACCTGGCTGTGCAGTGGACATACTTTTCAAAGTTTTTTTCCTTATATTTTAATGCAGTAAATTGGCCATTAGCTCTGTTTTTAGTGTTTCGCTGCCATGCCTCCCTCCCACCTAAAAGTGAACAGGCTGTTTTGAGTGTCAATTTACTTAAACGGCCTCTCTAATGAGTTTCTGCTTTTAATTGGCGACGCCGCAGCGTCCGCCTCAAAAGCAGCAGGCTGGGATAAAAGGTAGGTTCGAGAGATCAGTGGATTTCAGGCACATCGAATGTCTGTGTTGAAAAAATCAGAATGACTTGTATAGGAGGACCCCCCCCCCCCATTGCTTTAGCAGACATTGAGTGAGAGTTTCAGGGGTAAATGAGGGAAGACAGAGCCATTCTTTTGTCCTGGCCTGAACTTAAGGCGCAGTTAAATGGACAAGCATTGTTGTGTGCTTGTCTGTGTCTGACCGTGTGTGTGTGCACGCATGTGTGTTTACAAAAGCATCAACAAGATAACAGCACACAGCTCTCCAAAGCCCATTTACACTTCAAACAGGCAGCACACGGTGGCCACATCTAGTTCTGACATGATCAAAAAAAAAAACGGGGCTGAACTACCTGCACTACCGGACTGGAAAGGGCCGCATTGGCTTTGTTCAAATGGGCAGCTTCAGGATTATCCAGCCATGTGATCCATTAACATGTTATTAAGCACGACTCTCCCTTTGAACTGATACGTAACCCATTCTAATTCTCAACGAGCTGGGGTGAATTTTAACAGCGGAACATAAAATAAATGGACAGAGAAGTAAATGGGATTTGAACACAACAGTACGTTTCTCCATTTGAGACACAACTCTGTTAAGTTGACCCCAATGTTACCCCAGTCTCTCCAGCAACCAATTAGTCTTGTACCGTGCTAAATTTGACAGCGCCTCTGGCTAACTTGACTAATTTAACTTGTTAAAACGGTTCCATATCTGCCGTTTGAGTGAATTTAAATGGAGCTGTCATCTCCGCTCAATATTGTGTTGTTGATTTAAACATGTCCCATTAATAGTAAAACCACAATGTATTATTAATGTCTGCAGCAAAAACAGAGCCTGTCAGTCAGAGCCTCAGTAATTTAATCTTTGTGACATTTTACGGGTGTAGACGCTGACAGTGCTGCTGTACTCCATGTGTAGCAGCTACTGTATGTGCTGTCCATGCACAGCCAGTGTGTCTGTGTCTTTCCTGCCATGCCCAGAGCGGGAAATGAAGTCAAAAAGTTTAAAAAGTCCATTATTCCGCCAGCACACCCCCGAGGGCTCTCAGTTTTAAAGCCGGCAGATGAAAACCTGCCTTTTATGTTAATTCTGCAGATATGCCTTTTACAGCTGGAGCTCTTAAATGTATTTTTCCAGTGCAGGACTTAACTTTGAGAAATGTAATTTTTGCCCTGGGATCTGAACTTATTATATTTCAGCCTGACACATGGGGGTCCAACAGGAAAATGTGACCCTTTTTTTTGGGTTCGATTGCCACCAGTATGTGGCACGATGCACACTTATTCGGAATTTTTCACCAGACACACAGCAGCTTTTAACTTATCTTCAGAATCATTCTTATTTATAGCCACTCGACATGCAGGATATTTTTTAGTCAGAGTGTTATTTCCAGCAACTCTTTGGCTGCAGAGCTTTAATGGATGACCCAGCAAGAATAATATTTGGCAGCTTTTCAATACTTTTTTATGTACTGAATCAGATACTGTATGTCAAGTACCTGGACAGTTGCGATGCCCCAGAGGCTGCAGTGATCAGTATTTGGGCATGAGTTAAATCAGTAGCTTCTATCAGTGGTCAATAGCTCCCTCTCTTGCCGCTCCACGTCTGCAGGCCCTCCCTCGGAGCACGAGCCAATCAGAGTGTGCCTGCTCATTGTCAAGGCAACCATCTGTTTCCACGCCGGCAGCTAGAGATGGGGTCTACCTCGAGTGGGAACAGGGGTCCGAGGGCCGACGTCTAGCAGACGGTCGCCAGACTAAACCAGACGCCATGTCCTGTTCTGGTTTCCCCAAGGGTTGCCCACTGTCACCTTGGGCTGTCACTCAATCCACCACCCACACACACACACGCAGGCACACACATGCGTGCGCACACACACAGGAGGAGTAATCTGCCAGCTGGTGTGCGATGCTTGACAGCGTGTTTGTATGCGTGTTTGTATCGTTTACCTTCCGAGCCTTATTGGCGTGCATGTAACTGTAGCCACTGTTCGAGAACAACTTTGACCTTAACACCCCCACCTCCCTCTGTTTTTTTAAATGGAATTCTCAGTCATACATGCTTCTTCCCCTCTTCATGTCTCTTTCTTTCAAGCAGTGTCGTGTTAGCTAAGATAGCTTACATGCAGGTCAGTGGAGATGAAGACAGTAACAGCTGCTGGGGAGGAGGTTAGGATAAAGGCTGAGGGTGGAAATTCAGGCACAGGAAGGATGGATGGAGACGTTTATGTAATCAGAATTGCATAAAGAAAAGAGTGTGCACTTTTATGAAAACCTTGTTAGGACAGAGACAAGTGGTGTTGTTCAATTTAAGGGTCATTTAAGGCAAGGCTTCTTTATATACTTCATACACCAGACAGTTGCAGAGTGCTTGTTGAAGGTGGGGTGAGTCATTCTGGAGAAAGATTGGTGATATTCGCCAAACAGTCTGCTCGCTGTCCGCTCTGTGTGCGCGCTGAAAAATAATCCCTTTTTTTGTCCACTGCCATGGCTCTGTATGGGAAACATGCAAAGTGGCCCACGCCAAGCCACACAGCACTATTCCAGCCAGTCAGCAACAGGTGGCGTCGGTGCTCGAGCACGGGACAAGGGGAAGGGGGAGTGAGAGGGACGGTGAATCTGGCGCGCTAACGTGTAAATGCATTGAGAAGGAGGAGGGATGGCACTATCAGTAATCATTCCCCACCTTTAACTATCTGCAACAGATACATGTACTTCCTATGTAAAGGTGTGGCACGTGTTCCTTTATATTTAAAATGATGTCCAACTGGTTTTAATTTTAGTCTTAGTCTAGTCTTTGTGTCAAGCTGTCATTTTAGTTTTTATTAGTTTTAGTCACGTTCATACTCTTTTTAGTCTAGTCAAGTTTCAGTCGACTAAAAGTCTGAGCATTTTAGTCTTATTTTAGTCAGAATTATCTGTGACTATTTTAGTCTAGTTTTAGTAGACGAAAACTGATGACATTTTAGTCTAGTTTTAGTCAATGAAAATAGTATTTTAGTCTCCTTTTAGTAATACAATTCTAATTAACCCAGTCAATATAGTATAAATACCTAGTAGTATAAACGAAACCAAAATTTTAATTTTAGCCAAACCCATTTCACAATTCAAACAAGGTTGTCTTGTTGTCTTATTGTTACCTTATAGACTCAAGAATACATCCATTCCAGACACAGAAGACACTCTGATGAATTTACAACAGATTTATTTTACCAAGCAAAACCGGCTGGCCGACCATCAGTCCCGTTCTCTGTGTCAGCTGTCTGTTGTTAACGCCAACCTACTGCAGCTGCATCTTCGAAATAATGCCGCGAGTGGGGATTGAGGAAGTGACGTCGCCTGCGACTGCGCAGTACGACCTGATGCAGCCGCTGAAGTGGGACACAAGAAACAGAAATATTATAACATTTCGTCTCATCTCATTTTAGTCAATGGTAACGGACATTTTAGCAGAGTTTTTATTTTGTAAACCACATTTAGTCTCGTTTTTATTTGTCAACAATATTGCATTATATATTTAATTATAGTTATCGTCACATGACCAGCATTTACGTTGCGTCTCGTCTCGTTTTCGTCATGTGATAAAGGTTCATTGATGATGATATTTAGTCATAATTTTTGTTGACGAAAGCAACACTATGTCCAACCCAGTGTTCACTTCAGATTTAATTGTCCAAAAGACGTGGACTAACAGATTACATTCAATCCTGATTTCCTCCAGCAAGAGGAAGCAGGGGTTTTTTTTGCCCGTGCAAGACCATACATATCAGAGTCACAGAGAGAGAAAGCAATAAAATGTGCAGTGTTTGTATTACCACCGTTTCCCCACCATCAATTACCCAACTTTCAGCACAGTGGGTGAGTGATTTGTTTGGACTGGTGGTGGCTGGATCTCAACAAGACTGTGTTTAAAAACTGTAGTAATTGTAATGACTGTGTTTAGCTGTGGTAAGGGTGTGTGATATCAGTAGATTATAGTTGAGGAGAGTATAGCGAGCACACTAAGACTGGGTATTTGAAAGCTGCTGATGCGGTACCTGAGGTTTGGCCCGGAGATTTATTCAATACAGGACTGTGAGGAATATAAACTTCTACAAAATGACATTTTTTCATCCAGCAAAAGCACCCAATCTTTTAAAATGTCACATGGTTCTAGACATAAGCAGCTGGACAAGAAGTGTGTGTTTTGTGTGCGGGTGTGTTTCTCAAGAACAGCTGGATGGAGTACCATGAAAATACCAATACCCAGCCCTACGCTCCAGAGTTTATTCAGTTCTGTCCCGCCTTTAGTCCACCATCAGCTTGACCAGTTGTGCTGCTGTGTCTCATACCTGTGGACTACCAGCCTTCTTGAGTTGCCGGGACACATTTACCGCCATCAAACTCCGGGCCGTAATGTTCACACAAACACACACCAAAGCAGCAGAATGAAATCTGGCCAATCCTCCTGTAGCTCTGAACAACTGTTTACACCTCTGTCTACACCTTATCTCAACCTGTCATCTCTCTCATAGTGACTTTCTGTCTCTGTCTCTGTCTCTGTCTCACTCTCTCACGCTCTCTCTCTCTCACACACATCCACGTACCACAGAATGATAGATCATTGCCCTGTCCTTCAGTTTATTGTCTACCCTTTATCTTGACCTGTCATCTCTCTCTCTCCCTCCTTCGTCCTTACATCTCTCTCTCTCTCACACACACTCACACACATAATGTCCCAGTGTTGCTGTGTCGGTTCTGTCCAACTCGCTGACAGACATCCGTTGCCACAATAGCAGGCAATCTTAGTCCAGCGTGGAGCCATTGTTGTCTCTAATAGAACGGACTGTGAGGTGAAGAGACGCTATTGATTCAGCTGACTGAGAGAGAGAGAGAGAGAGAGAGAACGAACAAAGAAAGAAAGAGAGAAGGAGATGTTGTTGACACCTAGTTGAGATGGAGAGACGCAGGCTTAACGTTTGTACGCTCTGTGTCTGCTCGTTCATGTGGGTGAGCTGGGGCAGTTCCACTTGCTTGCTGGGTCAGATGTGGTGGATGGACAGATGGCGGGAGAAGAGGCGAATGTATGAATAATGAAGAAGTGAGTTGATTTCCTCCTGTTGCCTCAGCTGATCAAAGATCCGACATATTGGATTTGACAAAGGGAGGAAGGAGTGGAAGAGGCGTAAGAGGGAAGAAAATAGAAAACGGGACAAAGGAATAAAGGAGATGACAGAATGAAGGAGAGAGGGAGAGGGAGGACAGGAGGGGAAGACAGAAAGGTAACAAGAGAAAAATGGATAAGTGTAGATGCAGAAAAGAAGAAGACATTTGAGGATAAAGAGGGAATTCTTATTAGTACGTTACCGTGGTCACAAATTTGTCTCGAGAAAATTCAAACAATTCTAACTAAACAACAATCAGTCACAAACTAAAATGCAGTACAGCATGGAACGCAATGAAACACCAGGGAGCAAAACAAAGCAGAGGAGACATAATAGCATGTTCAAAACACTTAGTCAAGTCTAGCCTCATTAGCACCATCAAAATGATGAAAATAGACAAGGAAATGGAAACAGAAGGTGGGAGAGGAGAAGAGTTAGAGGTTGATAAAGGGAGAAATGAGAGGAGGGAGAGATGAAGAAGGATTAGAATGAAAAAAGCAGAGAGGCAAGATTTGTAGGTGATAAGAGAGAGATAAAAGAGTATGGAAGACAAGAAGTGTGGAAAGTCACTGAAAATAGAGGAAGGGAAAAGGATGAAAATGAGTGAGACTGGGAGGAAGAAGAGGGATTGATAAGTAAGGAAGTAAAGAGTTTGCCTGAAAACCTGTTACATTTTTTAATGATTATTCTGAATTTGATGCAGCAACACAACATAAGTTGGGACAAGAGCAACAATTGAAAATATGTACTTCAAAGGATGTTAGCAATGCTAACTTATTTAGCTTGCAGTTCGGTCCAGGAAAACTGAACATAGATAGATTCATATTTCATTGATAAACGGTGGTATGAACGATATGAAGTGAATAAACAATGCAAATTTGAAAACATTCCAAAAATCTCATTTGCAAACGTTTTCATGTTTTGACATTTCGAGAGATTTTGAATATCTATGAAGTTCTAAACAAAGGCGAACAAATAGAGGAGCGTCTGAGTTGAAGATGTTTCAATTTGAATGACAGTTTTTGACTTCTTTCAGCTGTTTCTGTTCAGCCTTGGCGGCTCTGGCTGCTCATTCTAACTATGTGCTTCTGTTTATTCTTTCAGTCCAAACATGCCGCTGTTGATTTTTCCCAAAAATAATAAGATAAGATAAAATCTATAACACCCTGTGTGGTGGGGATTTTTTTCCACCGGAAAAAGATGTAAAACGAGTCATGATGAAAGGCAAAAACAAACACAATATGTTGAATCACCAATGCACCAAAAAAGTGACGAGTCATACCCATAACAGCAACAACAACCTCCTTCTTCCAAGCAATGATTGGATAAGTTGAGGGGTGGGGGTTGTGACAGATGTATAGACAGACAGAGCAATGGGGATGAGCAAAAAATGTGATCAAGACAGAGAGATTGGAGATAAAGAAAGTGCGAGACATAGTTACAAAAGATGGAAAGAAAATGTGAAAATAATACTGATTGAAAAGCAACAAAGAGAGAAAGTGAGCAACTGGCAAGACGTAGATGTAGAAGCAGAAAGTGCTATAAGGTGATTTTGAGACGGTGGACAGAAAGAAGAAGCTGGTGAGAGAAAGAGAGAAGGAGAGGCAGTTGATTAAAGCCAGTCGCTTCAATAATGCAAATGTAATTACTTGTTCTGGCCCTCACACTTGCTTAGCACCTAACCGCATTAACACTGGGGTGGTCGAAAGAAACAGAGCCAGAGAGGCAGAGCAGCTCCAGACAGAAAATGGGGACATCGTACAAATATGTAAAAGTAGCACGAGAGGGATGACTGGGGCAGGAATGTACAAAAAACAGAGTGATGGAGAAGAGATGGGTACGAGCCTGGCAGGTGTCAGGGGGAAGTGCAAAGAGGGAAATGAAACTAATTCCTGCTCCCAATTTAGTCATTTCCACTCTCCAATTAATGTCAAAGCTACTGTAGCATTAAGACCTGAAGTTATGTGTTGGTGAGCCTACTCCGGGCAGTTAAATGGGAAGTTTTAGCAGCAGGCTAACAGCTGTGTTTTGGTATTGAGGCACTAAATCCATTCCTTCATATTAATAATGTACGTTATCCAATTCAATGCATACACACAGTCCTCTTGGTTTTTTTAAGCTGTGATGCTGCAGTGCATTGGAAGCTGTTTCAGCAAAGCTGGTAAGCTTATGCTGCTCTCAGTTGGGTGCACATATACAATTATGTATTGTATATATTGTACTGCAGCACAAAATAAACAGTAAAGGTTCATAGGCTGAGGACAGTCTGTACAATGCAGCTGTACTTGTTATACTTGTAAATTATGTACTTGTGTCACTTACCTTAGATGTAAACAACATTCTGTCGATTCGTATTCTCAAAATATTTATTTGAGAGCACAAATCATTAAATCCCGTGCCCAAATTAGAATTTCTTTCCCCCCGCGATGGGCCCCGCAGATCGGCAAGGAAAGGGATCAAACAGAAAACACGAACCAATTAATTGTGAGAGATGAAGGTGTCAAATGAGAAGGAGTCGGAAGAAGAAGTAATGACACGTTTAGAAGCTATGGAGGGATGAAAGAGGTGTGAGACGCTGGAGATGGAGGAATGGAGAGAATGCGGTCTCTCCCCTGCCAGCGTCTGATGGACTCAGGAGGACACACACGCCTTGGTTCTGCTGAGCCTGAAGGACAACTGGAGCTGTTTATTGCTAAATGACTTCTACCTCCACCCCCCCACCTCCCCCCTCATTTTTTTCTTTCTCTCTCCTCCCTTTCTCCTTCTCATTTTCTCTCTCCGTCTCTCTCCATCTGTTGGATACTTTGCCACATCAGCTGTTCTCCAGCCACACTGAAATGACCCCTCAAGGAAACGTAATACTCGGCGTCTGTGTGTGTGTTTGGGTGAACACACACACCCAAAATGCTTATGTGCCGTTCTCCCTTGTATTGTATTCTGCAAGTTCAACCAACCAGCACTGCCCACTCCTGTGATCATATTCAGGTTATTGTCTTCATATCCCAAAAAAGTCAAACCTCATCATCATACATTCTCAGTTATATATTAAAATCTAAAAATATGCCATGGAGTTGGTGTAATGCCAGCTAATATTTATTGCATTTGTGAAAATAATTTGATGTATTTCTTCTTTGGGTTTCATAACTTTGAATTTCCAACCCGTAATATCGCACAAAATAAACACTGCAGTCCATGAATTATACATCTTTGGGTCAGGGTTAACTGACGAGCATGAGTGGGATACACCCCTTCATGTTTTCACACAGTCCTGTTTTGCGCTACGTGCCTCCAAACAGGAGTACTGTGACTTTTCCTCTGGCTGATATACGTTAGGTGAGCCACACCTTGCATTATTCCAGCAGTCATCTAACTGCCTTTGCTCTGTTACAGCTGGTTGACTGAAAAGGAGCAGGAAAAAAGAAGAAAAAAGTATTCCTATAACTGAACTTTCTGTGTCTCATCAAAAGCTAATTGCACAAAAATCACCCCATATCAAAAACATTTAAAAAAAAAAGCTGCGCAGCAATTGAGCGTAACACATTAACTGTGTGCTCTAAAATCAACAGGAGTCACACTGATAATGAAAACAAGTTCTGTCATCTCTTTGAAAGCACAGATTTTATTTATTTATTTCCTTTTTTTTGCATGCAGTGCAGCAAGTTAATATGGAAGTGACCATTTAAACGTTGCAGGCCCGGTGTCCGTCTACCTACGCCTTCTAAACATCACTCTAATTTGCAAGCTCCGTTAAGCAGACGCCATTAACCGGTGGAGCTGAGGAGCGGTGACTGCTTGAAGGGGACTATTGTGAAATGAAGCCTCAGCCGTCAGCCCTTAGGAATATTTTAGTGTTCCACCACTTCACACCAAATATGAGGCCAGGACCCATTCACGGCTCACCTGTTATGTTCTTGGCCGCGTTCACAGTCAGCCCTCTACTTTGTCTTCGAGGCCACCGCTGCACATGTTTTGGCATGCCAGCGTTAGTTGGGCGGCCTATTTTCTCTATTTGCTGTTTTTAAAAGTGGCAAAGGCTTTGTGTGAGGTGTGAAATGGGCCCTGGCAAACGCATCAAATCTGTAAGGGGCCACAGCACTTTTCTGAAAATGAATCCTCAAAGTGAAAATGTGAAATCTCAAAGCCTTTGAGTGTGACTCTCGGGCCAAATGGCTGCAAAACGTCAATGTGAAACAAATCATGTTAGCTCGCTCAACAAGGGATCAATTTCACAGCTTGTCAAAGAGATTACAGAGAAATCTGACAAATATTCCTGTGATAAAAGTATCTGCTGGATCTCCTTTGCTCTGTTTATCGCTTTTCCCTGCACTTTTCTTTATGTGGTTCAAGGTTCACAGGATCCGCTTACGAGCCTGTCATCCGCACTTCTTGTTGTTGACTTTAATGATTTACCCTTAGCGTTTGAAGCCTATTTCTCTCCTCCTTCACCTTGGGAGTCAGCAAAATGCTTCACATATTCCATATTCCTTTCCATATTTATTAAAAAGGACCTGTAACAGACCAACTATTCGAAGTTTCTTCATGATCGCAGATGGAGCCTCGGCCCATATTGACTCTGTTTGATTCTTCTTCTCCGCAGGACAACTACACATTTGCTCAGCCAGGCATCCAGAGGAAAGTCAAGGCCCTGGAGGAGCTGGTCAGCAGGATTGATGGTGAGTCATCTGCCTTCCATCCATGCATCCACCCATCCATTTCTGCTCATAGCTCTGCCTTTTTGACTTGATTTCCATTTACTACTTCTCGTCTTCTCTTTCTTTTTGACGCCTTCCCTCTCACACACCAACCAGCACATTCACGCAAACACACAAATACACTCAAAATCACCATCTTCTGCAGGGTTACCTGCTGTACAATGGGCATGCATGGCGATGGGCTTCATTCATAGATATTTCTCTGTTTTTTTTGGGTTAAAACGGAGTGAAAATTAAGAAAAAATTAACAAAAATCTTTGAAAGCCATTTAAATCTTTTGGAATACGTACGCATGTGTTGGATTTCATGCGTGAGGCCCATTGTAACCTCTTTGCCCGCAGATAGATAGTCCACTCTACATTCCCCTGTACTGACATTAACCATTCATTCTATTTGTATAACCTAAGAGCCTGAGCAAGGCTATGTGTAGCTCCTAAATATGTGCATGTAGGAGAGAGGAGGAAGGGGTGCCATGATCAGATGACACAACACAACAGGAATAAAAGAACTGATAATGGGGAAAAAAAAGTCTTCAAAAATTGCCTTAATGAGGATTTTGTTCCTTTCCTTTGACTTACAGGTGTCTTAACACTTCCACTTTCTTTGATAGTTTGAGTTCTTGTTTTAGGACTTTTTCAGACCAGGAAGTAATATTTGGTTTCACACCTTTGCGTCGGTTTGTAATCACACGACACCGCCATCGTGCCTCGCTAATTTTTATTCCACCCGGCCGTCGGGGAAGTGTGTATGTAGCGGTGATTATTAGTGCAAAACAATGGCCTGCTGAGGGCTGGAAGTTAATGTGTGCACGGTGAGTGCACTCAAACACTCGGTGACATTTCACACACACTCGCACCTTAGTGTTAATTAGCAACGCTGCTATTTCTTCTGTATTCACCCCTTCTGTTTTTCATTTTGTAAATGTGTGTAAATACAATTTGAATACTTTGCCATCCAAACTTCCTCTTTCCTCTTAAAACGTGTGCGTCATTCACCGTGGCCCACCATGCATTGTGCTAAACAAGGTCTTATCAAAGCGAGCCTTTGTACAGTGGTCATGTTCTAGGCTAACCTTGGTGCTGTCCGACTCTCCTGTCACCCGCTCTGTCAGCCAGAGGGAGGGGAGGACTCACCCACTGCATTCAAATGTGTGGAGAGAGAGGGCGTACGTGTGTCTGCGTGTGTGTGTGTGTGAATGTCAGATAAAGTTAGCGTGCATATGCAGACCTGCCTGTTCGCATGTGTGATTGCGAGGGTGTAGACTTTCCAATACGAAGGACAAAGTGTGTGTACCTGTATTTGTAAGATTGTATGTATTGGAGTGTATGTGTCAGTCAAATTATGTGTAAGTGTGTGTGTGTCTTTTCTCTGTTTTGAAAAAAAAAAAAGAGCTGCGCCACACCCCAGCAGATACATTAAAAATGACTCGACATTTTTACTGTATCCTATCCCATAAGTGCCCTGTCATCACTGTTGGGGCAGAGCCATTTTATACCTCGCTAGCTTGACATCACCCCCTCTAATGAGATCACAGATTGCTTTTATCTCGTGTTACAGGATTGTTTTTCGCCCCTCGACACAGCATCTGTTTTGGGAACAATGGCCGCTCATCATCTCTTCCAAAATTACCTATCAGTGCTTATCAGATGCAGGGTTATCCAAAGCGCTGTGGAGTTTGATAAAGGGCGCGGTCCTGCTTTGGTGGCTGGTGCAGATTTACCTTTGTTTTCTATGCTGAGATTTCACTCCTGATGGAAAAATCCAAAGTTGCGGAATCAGATTTTATTAGGGTTTTTATTGGTTCTTCATTGTTTTTCTCTGCGTGTTAATGTTTCTTTTGAGATTACCAATCCATTATATTACCAGCACTCAAAGTACTTAATCTTGCGGCTCATTAATTTTAGATCTTTGGACAAAACCTGTTGCAAAATGAACAAATTTATTATTCTCCATCAGAGCAATCTCTGCTAACAATCCGAAAAAGGAACAGAAAATATTTAAACGGTTGCTATGGGGACTCTGGTATTCTGCTTCAGCCTTGTAGCAGCTGAGCATCTGATGCAGAGACATTAGTAGATGATGGAGTATTTGTGGAGACAATGAGAGGAGAGACACGGGAAGGCAGGAGTTTGGGATGTTTTTGACCTCAGCTCAGTGCTTCATCAGGACACTGCTGATCTGTGTGTCTTGCACCACATTCTCTGTCATCTTCTCTTCTTTAAAGTGACTGCATCTAACTCTTCCCACAGTATATATCAGTCAGACAGAGGGAAAACACACATATCCATGCAATAACAGAGAGGGAAAGAAAGATAATGTTCAGGGTTTTTATGGCCACATCCCCACCATCCATTACCTACTACATCTTTTAGCACAGTGGGGGAGAAAAAGGGGAAAAAAAGTCTGGATTTGTGCCACCAAGTCTCAGAACAGTCCTCTTCCTCCTCCTCCTCCGCCTCCCCATTTTCCATCCCTGTAACCTAACTTCTGTTGAAAAACCCTTTGAAAGGCAAATTTTGATTTTAGGAATTAAGTTGTTGGAAAGCCAGAAAATGTGTAATGTTTTTTGACAGTTTTACAGTGTATTTCCGCAATTTTGACAGGAGCTGCTGCGTCACTGCATGGGCGTTAATGCACTGAATCAAGCCCTTCACGTATTTAAATGATTGCTGGTCAAAGGCAGCGGATAGATCTTGTAGAATTAACCACCATCAGCGGCATTGAGTAACCAAGTGTCGAGCAGGGCACCTCAAATGAGCATTCATGCTCAGTCGACCTTCCCACTATGACAAATCTAGAAATATTTTCTTTTGCACACAAGATTTCTGATCAAACATTTTCGGCAGGTGTTCTTTGAATGTTTGATTCGGTTCTTGTGAATTCAGGAAATGATACAAATCAAAGCTTTTCATTTCTTTTACTTTGATTCTTTTAGTTCAAAACAGTGGGTGCGATGAAATGTCTTTGTTTCTCTCTCTGCCTTTCCCTCCCTCAGACTCCCCCCCTCTGTAATTATCCTACTTGTATTAAGTGTTGCTAACTCTCATTAGCCTAGCTAGCACGTCTCCCTCCTCAAAAGACAAGCCACTTTTCGCCATGCCTGTAATGTTCCTCTGATCTCCTTATCCCTGCCTTATCTCTTTTTGTGTATTTGTTGCATGCACGTGCATTAGCACAAGTACATCAACATGCAAATTGCTCAAAGGTGAATTTATTTATGCAAATGAGCGGTCGTACTGACAGTGTGTACTCGGAGCTTGAATCGCGTGAAAAGGCTGGCAGCTGGATTGTGAGACTATATTGCATAATGAAAGGCAGAAAAAAGCTGCAGTGTGTTTTTATGGGTTTGGGGGAAAAGTAAGATGATTTGCCTTTCTGAACCGGCAATTTTTGACATTTTATTTACGATATTTAGTCTGTTGCAGTTGTATTTGTTTAATACCTTGATTTTTAATGTCAGTTGCATATATATTTACACTATAGGAGCATGTGTTGTGCTTTTCTGGCATTTTTTCTTTTGAAATCCTGCCTTTTTTTAAAAGCCGTTCAGGTTCAGGTGCAGGTTTACTCTGGTGCCTTTTAACCTGGCCAGAGGTTGATTACGCTGGCTTCCCCTGTCTTCCCACACAGTCTGCCATAACCTCCAAACATCACCTCTACAATGTTCGTCTGCTCTGCTCTCTCTGCCCACAGCAGTTTTACATACCTAACATACTGTGTGTTGCATGTTTTCAAGAGTTTTACATGCATTTGTTTAGAATTCACAGGTGTTGTACATCAAATATTTTGCACCAAATATTCAGGAAAATCTGAAAATGATTTTCATTCACTGCTCTCCCTTTAGCTCTTTAATTTTACAATTCTGTCAGTGTGTGGTGGTTTGTCTAATTTTTACTGGGCTACCGCACATCTTAAAAAATAAAATGGAATTTTTAACTTTACATGGAATTTTTTATGTGTTTATTATGTTAATTTGCAGGGTGTTGTCCCTTATTTTCAGCCCTTCCAAAACCTAAAAACACAAAAGTAAAATCCCAAGGAAAGGATTAAACAGTATGGTTATCCGTTGTAACTTAAGCCGCAATTGTTAGCATGAAGAAGAAGAAGAAGAAGAAGAAGAAGAACTTTACTTTATTAATCACACACATGCACATTCTATGCTTTTGAAGAACACAACACACCATGCTCATGCTTCTGTGAAATTCTTTCTCCGCATTTAACCCATCTTGGTCAGTCCTTCCTCCGCGGCAGACCAGGAGCGGTGGGCTGCCAGCCGACCGGCGCCCAGTTCCTGTCTCTGTCGTCACCCAGGTGAACACGGGGAGAACATGCAAACTCCACACAGAAAGGCCCCTTTTTCCTTGAGCAGCAGGCACCGAAGGCATGGTGGCGGACACGCCCGCGGCGCCCACAGCGGGAATTGAACCCGGGACCTTCTAGCTGTGAGGCGACAGTGTTGCCACCGTTCCACCGTGCCACCAAATGGCTAAGTAGTTGATTACCTGCAAGTAACCAGGTGCAGCTGGTAACCAGGTGTTTCTCACAAAGTTTGTCTTTTACTAGCTAGTCTGTATTAGTTTGTGGGGTTAGAGGCCGCCAAACAGGTTACTTTTTACCCGGGACCTGCAACTTTAGCCGCAGTCTTTTAGTTATGTGCAAAATTTCATGCTACAGTTGATCAAATGTGTTCGTGGCAGTTGACAGTCGCTGGCAAAATTAACAGCAGATGGCTACAAATGAGAAGCCTGCTTTTGTCGACGTCTGTCTGACGTCAAGGACCAACTCTTTTGATCATTCCTGAGAACTGCACGCATGCTAAGCAAAAATAGAAAGCTTGACAGGCATAGCAACAGTAACTAATGGGGGCGAGGATTTGAAAGCAACCAATTATATCCAAAGAAAAAGACTGGAGACCTGTATTGCGTGTACATACAGTGGTGGCTGACTTAGTGTGAAATACATTGCTTTCAGAAAAGCAGGAGTGAACAAACAAGTTGCTTGCTTTGTGTCTACAGTAGTATTTCCTTAAACCTGTGCTAAAGCCAGCAAGACTGAAATGAAAGAGAAACGGGAAAGGTTACAGTGAGATGAGTACACACTATATGTACTGTATATAAAAAAGCAGCTCTGTCAGAGTCAAAGTGAAATGGTGAAAGAAAGAAAAAACAACCAGCCAGTAGGAGAGAGGAAAAGGAAAAAACAAGTGTAACTGTAATTACGTTTTGTAGCAAGGAGAGCATGAAGTCAGGCAGAATTGGCCTCGTCAGCAGAATCCCGGGAGTCGCTCACTAGTCACTGTACGACCTCTGACCTTCCTGCTGTCCACCTGCACTCCACCAGCCATGTGCTACAGCCCAGTGTGGAGAGCAGACTAGCCGGCATCGTGGCCTCCGTCCTAAACTTTAACCAGCAGTAGGAAGGAAGACAAGACTCATCCGTCAATCAGTGTCGATGCGAGGTGTCATCCTCACCCTCCCTCAGCCCCCGTGACTACGCTACCCAGCATGCTGAGCACTTGCCAGCTGGACAGCAGCCCGCAGTTAAAAGTCATAAGTTTCGGCAGTGCGGTTTCTCCCAGTCGTTCTTTTTTTCTTTTCTAATTTTTACGTTCCCTCTCCCACCCCTGAAAGCTCCTCATGAAAAATGACTCTCCCTTCCACCGCTCCCCCATCGCGCGCCTCTTCCTGTCTGTGTTTGGTGAAGTTGCTAATATTAGGCAGAGCAAGTTCATTAGTGTAATTTAACATTGTCTAAAGTTGTTCCGCTCTCTCCCTCTCTGTTTGGCAGCTAGCTAAGATCTGTCACCATGATGCATTCGCCGTTAATGAGCTTGCCTTGTTTATGCTTTTACAGCAGCATGTGATAATTAAACTGCAGAGAGGAGTGTGAAATAATCGCTTTGTGTTTACTTCGCTCCCTGCTCATGCGGTGGAGTGTGTGCATAATTGTTACACATGCGTGTGCGAGCGCTGGAAGACAGGTGTCATTCAAGTGTGTGTGTTTGAGAGTAACAATGTATGTGTTCTTGGCTTGAAATATTTTAAGCAACGTTTCACCAATTAAAGCTTTATTGAAGCTGGATTTGTGTGTGAATGTGTGTGTGCGCGCGCGCTTGTCAGTCGGCTCTGATTAAGAGCACAGAGTGTGAGAGAGCAGGATGCTATAGTTCCTCCCTAACTGGCTTTTCTCATAGATTCTCTGACAGCTCTTTAATTACAGCTCTATTATGAAACGTGTGTGTGCGCCTGCGTGTGTGTGTGTGTGAGAGAGAGAGAATGAGTGTCATGGGTTTGATGACTATGAAAGAGGGAGTCGCTGAATACCGAGTGGTATTCTTCATCTTTTGTTATGTAAAGAAGCATAAAACAAACATTTATCAAGAACAGAGAAAGGAACAAAGGCAGCCACTCTCTGTGTCACAGCCCCATATGCAGCAAATTCCCAGCTGTCATTGCTGCTTCTCATCCATTCTTCTCAGCCGGTGTTCATGCCAGCCTGCCATACCATGACACCGACACCGACGCAGACGCTTGAACTCCACGTATACACCGCAGCGAGACGGCCCGATGCGGCGTGCGGTCCTCCCCCTCTCTGTGGAGTTTCTTGGAAGTGAGAACATAATCTGAACCAATTATAGGAGGAGAAAACCAAAGCATTTTCCGAGTATAAGGAGACAGATGTGGACATCTAATAGCCAGCTGATGTTTGTGTTTGGAGAGTGGAGCCGAAAAGCAAACTGAGTGGAAACTGCTGTCTTGACTGATGATTGTATTCAGCTGTTTCTTGGTGTGTTCTCAGCTGTTATTGATCCCAGAAAAGTTGAATTAATGTGCGCAGAAGAATCCATCATATCTACCTTCAACAATAAGCCTGGTGATAAACTGCATTTTTCTCGCTAGCAACAAAAACCCCATGAGAAGACCAAAAACTGCAATGAATAACTGAAAGTATTGACTGTGAAGCCAAAGCCTGCGCCCGCTGACAGGCTCAGAGTGTTATCCTAAGTGTCAGACAACATAATGGAAAGGACCCCCGCAGAGATCGACCTTTTAGTTAAAGAGTAAGATCTGCTTTGTTTAACCACAAGCCGCCGTTATGTCGCTCTCGCCAGTGAAACCAGACTCCACTGAGAGCAAAGGAATCATTGTACAACAATGAAAGTTGTATCACAGTGACAGCTGGACGAACACATTGTTAGTTCTGGTCATTTCATTGGATTTTTGGAAGGTAATAATTTAAATTTAATGTAAAAATGTACATTATTGCAAACCCTAAACTTTCAATTAGATGCACAAGAACTGGATTTGTCTCATTTGCTCATCCTGCCTCTAATGTCACAGTGATGCCTGGTTACTAATTCTCAGTCCAGTAAACCAGTCCAATACAATTTTTGAGTCAATATGACTTGTTTAGAAACCGTACTCTGCTTGAAATTCAGCGATGGCAGCCAAAATAAACTGAACAGAAAATTACAGTAAAGGCCCACCGGGGCATGATTGATGTTCCAGAGGTGGGTTATCAAATATTTGCCGTTCTCCTCTGAGGTAACTGCCAGAGAACTGTGGGACTATTGTTACACAGAGCTCAAAGCTCAAACAGGGAATGCTCATAGAAAAACTGAAGAGACGCATTTTAAATATTGTACAATACATTAAAATCACCCTTCATCCCCTCGACAGAGAAGATAAATCGTCACAATCGTTGCAACCTCGCAGGAGCTTGAAGAGCTTTTCACGGACTGACCTTGCATGACAGAAATGGACAAAAATACAGTTTTAATCAGCTCCTCCTTGAAGCAATAATGTCAGAGAAATAATAAACACACACCCTATATGTACATAAACATGCCCTCTGCCTTCGCCTCTGGATGCTATTGACCTACAGCGCGTGCACTCCGTTCCTCATCAGACTGACATGCAATTGTTTGGAGCTTCATTTAACAAAGAAAACAGTCTTTTTCTCATCTCAGTTTGGCGTGTAGGTGTCGCCCCGTAATGCTGGTATCTCTGAAATGACATCTCTAAGGTGTTTTTTTTTTTTTTTTAATTAAATGTGAATATTATTATTATTTTTGACAGAGTCTGTGCACCGCCACATGCAGCAGTACGAGGTGGAGTACCTGCAGTTTGCCTTCCGTTGGATGAACAACCTCCTGATGAGGGAGCTGCCACTACGCTGCACGATTAGACTGTGGGACACCTACCAGGTACACACACACACACACACACACACACACACACACACACACACTGCTGTTACTGTTTTTTTTTGGGTTATCTATCCATTTCTATCTATCTGGCGCTGCATGGGTTCTCACAAACGGGGATATTCTCTGATAATGACATCTATGATTGCCTCCAGAGTGGTGCTTTTGTAATTTCTACCATTACATTCCTGCCAACCAAGTGCCATGATGCCACATAATACAGTTATTATTATTATTATTTTTCTTTACAAAGGTGTTTAAGCACGGCAGCTTTCTCTATGATAGTTTTAATTATACAGAGCTTATAATACAGCCTAACGATGCTGCTTGGCCTCATCACACAGCCATGCGACTGACAAATTTACACTTTCATTGTTAGTTTAGCTAATGAGTTCATTTGTTCAGTGTTAGCACAACACATATGAAATAAGTAGTAGTAATAGTGGCACAAGGTTTTGACAAAAAGGATGCAAGGAAGGTTTAAAGAATGAATGAATGGAAGAAAACATTCCTGGAGATTTGCAGACGAGGGATTGGAAAGGATTAGTTAATTCAGTAATGAAACAAAGATGTCAGTCGCCAATTCACACATGAAACAAAAGTTTTTTGCCGTTTAACTTATGGTTTAATTTTAATTTAATGGCTGCTCTGCTCTTTTGTGCGGGAGTGTAAAAGTAAAGCCTATTACTGTGTTGACCTGGGTGTGTAAATGTGAGAGAGAGAGAGCGAGAGAGCGAGCAGGATCTTAATCCCATTCAAACACATCTGGACCTGTTCATACTGCTGCCATTTCACATTTACACACAGCTTAATAGGTGGCACCTACAGTTACACCAGATTGTTAACCTCAGTTGGAGTTGTCAATATCACCTTATGTCTGCTATTGAATCTGTGAGGTGTGTGTGTGTGTGTGTGTGTGTGTATTTGCCAGAACATGTGTGGATAGTCCAGGGCTTGAGCTGAGTACATATAATGGATTTTCCAGTTGATGCAGAGGTTAAGGGTGTAATACATGTGATCACAGTGTTAGATTAGATGAAGTGGCGAGAAGGAGCATGAAGATGGAGAGTTCATCGATGGTGCTTCCAGCTGTGGTCGTTGGTCTCACAAACATACTATTTTATCTATTTATGTATCTATTCTGCTGTTATCCCAGCAACAGCGGCTGCCCCTGTTGTTCTCTCTGCTGCATCAGTCAGCGTTTATGTCTCATTTTAAACTCTAAGTATTCTCTTTATGTCTTGTTAAAATGGGACTGCATGAAATGTAGATGTTCCTTGTCAAATTTACCTGTTGGCTTGTCGTTGATAATGTTGGCTGAGCTCAGAAGTCTGTCATTGCCACAACTCGGAAGTCATTATGTGAATGTATAATGTAATATTTTATGTATGTAATGTAATATTTTATTGCATGAATTCAGCCAAGTAAGTGAAAATCAAATGAACTTTCGTCAGTTAACAGTACCTATACAATGTGTGACTATTGGTTGCAAAGTGGAAAGTGTTGAAAAAAAGGATGAGGGGGATAGAGAGCGAAAGTTGAGACCATGACAAGTAAAAATATGCAAGAGCAAGAAAATAGAAAACTGGAAGGACATAAAAAGCTAAAAAATTGTAATAAAAGACACATTGCAGTTTATAGCTGAAGTGCTCCGTCCACCAACCATAGCTTGGATGAATAAATACCAAATGAATCTTGTCGAAATCTTTATGAACGGACTGAACTCTGGGCAGCTGACAGGTAAAAGCCAGGTGATAGCAAGGATGGTGTTCTTCCTTTCCTGCATTACTTCAATTAAAACACCAGGGCCATGTTTTTTTTTTGTGGGCATCAGGTTAAATTTGTCCACCGAAACCTTGACCACTGATAGAGCTCCGTTGCTGGCTTGTAAAAAACACATTCCAATAATTAGAAATAGTGTTTTGCTTTAGTGAAAGCTCAAGGTGTGGCAGGGTTTGCAGCATGGAATGAATACTGCTGTAATATAATGGAAAAATACCATTTTTCTTATCATCTTATGAATCGTGGAACCTTTGTGATGTTATTTTTACATGAATTGCTACATTTGTAAACTATTACATGAGCACTCAGTATTTTAAACTTTCCAGCATTACAGTTCATTCCAAGGATTGATATTTCTATAATCCTACTACAGCAATTGATCCCTGCCAGCAAAGATTCTCTCCGCTTTCTTTGTTCTCGATGCCATAAAACTGCTGGGTCAGCTACAGTGCAGTACTCCTGGGAAAAAAAAGAAAAAAACGAGTCTTGAACACTCCCAAGTCCTGCAGTTTAAGGACAGTCTCTCTACTTGAATGACTTATGTGGCGAGCGGTGATTAGGAAGCCAAAGCAACCCATTTTTCTCTGAAAAAACAGCACGGTTGACCCAACAGCAGCGCTATGTTTTCATGAACCCTCTTCCTGGTCAGCCATCCTTTATAACTACTGATAGCCTCTGCATTTTATTCTAGCGAAGGATTTATCTTAAAAAATGACAACAAACTCCAGTGCTCTCTTGTTTAGGAGGTTTTTTTCTCGTGCTTTTTGACTGAACTGCAGCCAGCTGGCAGCTGGTGCAGAGCTTGATAGAAAAGTCTTGCAGGTGTATTTACATTTCAGAGAGTGGAATGGCAGATAGCAGGGCCTCTTAACACACGAGCTGGTTATCTGACATCACTTAAAGTTGTTTATAAAATGAAGTTTTGCCTTATGTTTTCTTATATAAGCCTGGACTTTCAGGAAGCGAATTGCATAGGAACCTTTGGGTGACCTTTACAGTCCTCTTGATTTTCCTGGAAAAGCAAATGAACGCATAATTGAGCACAATCATTTGGTTGTTAAGACATACAAGCCTCAACACCTGACCCAGCTCTACTATATAATTATCTCTATTGTATGTGATGTCTGCGTGATCTCCATAGTAACAAGCAGTTGTTTTTCATCATGCATTTTCTCTTCAGAGCTCAGTGTCAAATCACCATCCCGCTGAACGAAGGAAATCATAAAGGAAACTGAAAGTACTGCTTTCAGAATGGATTTGCACCATTGCGGAAAATAATACCTTGTCCTGACATTTAGTTACAATTCACGTCTCATTTCCTGAACATAATTCGTACGTTGACGTCAGAACAGCAGGCAGACGGATAGACGGGTTGAAGCCACAGCCTCAGTTTTCATTGTGATTACACTACATGTTTGCGTCAACAGGTACCTAAAAAAGCCAAAATACCAAATACCAAAATGTTTACTTTGATACCAAGTGTAGCATAATAATACTCAATACCAGAGCGATACCTGAGGCTGAAATGATGCTGATATCATACTCAATACCTAATGGATCAGAAATCCTCATCCTATCTTTGTGTTACTTTTGGGTCAGTTGAAGGGTGGTGGTAATAGTAGGCTGCCTTGTGGTTGATTGCCTGGTGGTTTCACTTGAAGTCTGTAATTAAAACGAGATCCGATGAGAAACGTGGACATATTATATGCTCTTGCAAAACCAGCGAACAAAATCCTTGTACAGTGAGAGCTTAACTATTTAAATTATGAATCAAGGATTATATTTATTGGTTCAAATGTTAATATATTAAGTATTCTAGACCGGCTCTGACACAATGCCCATGTATTACTCTATGAATAGTGCCAAGAGGACAAATGAATTACTGAATCAAATTGTTGCATTGTCCATGTTTTGCAGCTACAAAACGGCCACTGACAACTGAAAGTACTTTGTTCAGACTGGGGCAATGTAGTTAAGGCAAATAAAACATGATAATGCAAATAAAGCATTTTGTTAAGGTTGAGGAAACATCGCTTGAATGATTTTTAAAAAGCCTGTATTGCTATGAGACAGGACATAAACCATCAGAGACAAACCTGTGACACACATCCACTATTCCCTCTCAGTACCTTTCATTACGCTGGGCTTGATGGCTCTGAGAAGACTTATGACCTCCTTCCCAGTATTATCTTGTGGGGAGCACTAAGAGAGGAAAGGCTACCGGGGTCATTACTATGAGCCATTAGGCTCTGTTATCACCACAGTCAGAGCTGTGTCCATGTTCTCTGCAACAAGTCAAACGTGCTCTCAGCAGGTGTGAGGCAACAACAGGATTGTGCCTTGTCACAGTTTCTTAGAGTGCACTGCAGCTGAGGTGCAGTGTGTGGTCCTGCTGGCCTCCCCAGATGGTGACCTCCAGTGAGAAGTAGTGGATTGCTCCCTTTGGGCTTGGAGTAAGTTACTGTCCCAAGTTAAAGAGTTCAAGGATTTTTGGGCCTTGTTCATGTCGGATGGAGCATGAGATCCATCGTCGGATTGGTCCCACCTACGCTGCACAGGACTGTCATAGTGCAGATGGAGCTGAGCCTGAAGGCAAGCATCTGGATTCATCAGTCGTTCTTCATCCCAGCCCTCACCTATGATAATGAACTTTGGGTAATGACCGACAGAATGAGGTCATGGATACAGGCGGCCAGAATGACTTTCCTTTGCATGGTGGCTGTGCTTACACCTCGAGAGCTGGGATACGCCACAGGATAACCCTGTTATGAGCTGGAATACAGAGCTGGGCAGACGGACGTTTAAGCTACCTTGCTTTGCCTGCTGCCATCACATGAGCTATCATGTGCTGTAGGATTCGAAGGAAATGGGCTGGATTCATCGCAACTTAGCTGAGCATTACACCATGAAAGGATGAGTTGTCCATGATTATCTTAATTCTTTATTCGACAAAATACCTGTAAGCACACAACACAGACTGCACTCAAACGTGCGGCGTCCACTTCAAGTCTAAAAACAGAAACAAGGAATGAATGATTTAACGGTGTTGTTGCTTTGCTGTGACTTGACAGCGACCCAAGTACACATTGTACTTGTAATCCATCCTCTAAATATTTGATGTTTTACAATGTCGTTTGCATCGCAGCCCCCACACACCCTCTCAGACAACACACAGACACGCACATACACCTTTTCTGGCAGGCTCTGTCACAGTCCCTCACCTCCAGTCCTACCCTGGTAGGGATATTAGACCATTTCCACTCATGAAACTTTCAGTAGAGCTGACAGCGAGCACCGTGCTGTTGTCGTCTGTTCTATTCTGCTCTCCTCTATTGTCCTTTTTTAAACTTTTTCTTCAGCATTCCTCTCAGCTCGTCATCTTTCCTCTAAACTTCTTCCAAATTTCCCCACTTAGCCTTCCTTTACCTCTTCGCCCCAACCTCTCCATCGCAGTTGCCCTTAAGTCACACTTATGAAAGACAGTCCACAACATACAACCAAGTGGTGATTTGGAGCTCTTAAATCCATTGGGTATACTCCACAAAATATTTCCCACCATATGTTTTCTACAGAGTTCTTGCGAAGACGTCAAATGTTTTTCCAAACGTAAGCTCAAGGGACTGTGCTTCTGAATCACAAGAGCTTTCTCAGTGCTCAAGGATGAAGATGATTCAGAAATCGTCCTTGATTACACTGCTTTTGGTAAAAAAAAAAAATAAAAATAAAAAGCATGTCCCTTCTACTATGGATTTGGATATGTGATATTGAGATTCCACCCAGCGCATACTGACATCTAGCAGACAGCATGAGTGCGAGGGTAACATCATTGGGATGAATCTGGGACATGTAGGTTATGGACACCATATGTATATATGGCAGCAGGACCAGAAAATGAGGCGGTGGGCTGGATTTGGCCTGCGGGCCTTGTGTTTGACAAGTGGTGCAAACAAACTGGATTTCTAAGCTGTATAAATGCAGCTTTTGGTAAAATATACTTAATGCACACCCATGATTCACCACAAAATACAAAGACGCTGGCCTCGTTTGGACACAAAAACCTAGCATCCAGCTCTCTCACAAATGTCGATAATAAACAGAAAGACCTTGCCCTTTGTCACTAAGCCTTTGTGTGTGTGCACGTGTGAGAGAGAGAGTGTGTGAGTGTGTGTGTAAGTGTGTTCCAGGGGAGATTTTAACCTGAGTGTTGTAATGTCTCCACTGTGGTCTTCTCTCTGCGGTGTGGCCATCTGTTCAGTAGCCTGAGCCAGCACAAGACAGCACTTGCTCTGTCTTCCTCTCTATTTCTGTCATCCTCTCTTTCTGCCTTTCTATCTGGAGTCTCCTCCCGATATTTGTCTTTTGTTTTTCCCTTTCTTTTCTTCTGCCCCCCCCCCC
>JBBMOE010000028.1:784114-876121 GCA_037975065.1 Chaetodon trifasciatus | reverse complement strand
CAGCAGACCCCCCCCCTTTTTTTTTGGGTCTATTTTGCCCCCAGTCTGGTCCTGCCTATTTTCTCTTTTTCACTTTTTTCTCTATTTGTCACTATTGATCTTAAAAAGAGGAAGAGAGAGAGAAACAAAGAGAAAGACACAAAGAGCAATGATATAGAGTGAAACACACACACCTCTCCTCCCCGCCAGGCAGACAGGCAGGCAGGCAGACAGACGAGCAGACAGACAGGGACCAAATTATCCCTGTTGCGTGGAGCATGAAATTAGCAAGTAGCTCAGTGTGGCAGCATTAGCATGGCTGTTAAAGGGATACCGTGACATTTTCGGGCTGTGAAATATGGTCGTTTTCTATATGGAAGGTTGAATTTACCAAGCAGAGAGCTGTTTAGTGTTGTTAGTGGCCATGTTTAAAACCCCTGTGTAAGATGTGATCAAATGTGTCAAATCCTGGTGGAAAAGTGCGGTAATTTACTGCAACAAGGGTCAGAAGATTAGCTAAAATGGAGATTAAAGAGCACAGACAAAATGAATCAATGCACATGGTGTGCTTCATGGTTCTGGTGTGTTGCCTTGATGGTCTCAGAAATGCAGCTTTTGCCTCAGTGGTGGAAAGGAACTAAGTACATTAATTCAGGTGTTATACAGTTTTGAGGTATTTCCATTTTATGCTGCTTTGAACTTCTAGCTTCATACATTTCACATTTCACTGTCAAATGTTGCAGTGTTAAAATGAGTAAGCAATGAGTTAACCAATGGAAAATGAGCTTTTTTATAATCTTTTTTCAAGCAGAGGTGCCAAATTTGACCTGTCAAGTGAAAATGGACTGAAACACAAATGATAGGCATGTTGAATATAACGCATTTTTTCAGATTAAACCAGTGTTTGCCAATCTTTTAAGCTTGTGACCTCTTGGAATAGCACTTGACTGTCAGTCACTTGACACTTATAATACGTTTTGCTGGTAATACATCCGTACTTTTACACGAGTAAAGCACCTGAACACTTTTGCCACCGCTGATTTCAATATATGTTCTCATCTGGCCTCAGTTTAGTTTTTTAGAACTGTCAGTTTCCTTTCATTAAACTTCACCTTGTCTGAGGGAGCAGTTTTCTTTGAGAAGCACATTTTTTTGTATGCTGCGTTTCTCTTCATATCTTTGGTGCCTGTACATAGAGACTCCAGCGCTTTCATATTTTTAATGTGACCTGCATGGCTTCAATAAAGTGAAAGGAAATGGAGGAAATAGGAAATTAGATCAAAATATACTTTTTTTAGGATGTTGAGAAAAGATTAAATGTCCACAGCAAGACAGCTTTTTGTATATTCACAGCTGACTTTGTACCGTAGCAGAATTTTCATGCCTGTTTCTAAGAGATTTTCCGTGAACCTGACCGCACAGGCTACCTGCAAGTGATCCTACTGGCAATGTGAAGTGGTCCTCCCGGGCGCCTCTCCCCTCACATATTTGAAAACCCTGCGAGTATCACATGCACATGAATTGTAAACTTAAAATGCTGCGTGGCCTCGAGTATCTACGAAACAGATTCATTACTCTTTCCTGGGTTAATGCCCCACAGATGAATGATAGGAAGGACGTAGTTGTTGTTTTTTTTTTCAGCAAAGCAAATGCAGCCATTTCACATCCATGCTGTACGTTCTCGTTCTCATGTACCGTCTGTATGCACTCACCCACGCGTTACAGACACCTGTGAGTGCTTTTTTTCCATTCAGCACACAGCTAAATGTAGATGGTTGATTAAATCCATGGCAAAGTGGGAATTGCCATTGTATGAATTTGTTTTTTTTTTTCCACCTTCTGATTAACCTTAATGCTTCGCAATTTAAAAAGTAGCCTAAAGCAAGACATCACATTGGAGAGGCACACACGGACAGAAACTATGCTGAGGTTAATTTAAAATGTAAACTTGGTAATTTCCCCCTCTCCACAAGCCTCCCATCTTCCTTTTTTAAATGGATTCAGCATGACCTGACTCTAGTCATCCCCGTCTTCAGTCTTCTGGTGTTTAAATGTATCCTGCTAGTCACGCACGCTCCACCCAGTGTTGTGCCTGGACGCGTTCATTGAATGATAGTTCATGAACTCGTTCCTATTTTGGGTGAACGTGAACTGAATGTAATGTATTACTGCCTGATGAACGTTACTATGAACTCATTCATTCTGGTGTCTGTGAACGGCACGCTCTCTCAGTTTAACTTTGTTTATAGTATGCCAGAGCCTTCCAGGCGAAAACCTGGTTAAAACACACCATAAACAGGCCTTAATATGTAGGGGAAAAAACATGCGGTCTGGAAACACCAGCCACCAGTGTCGCACTGCCGCATGCATCATCAAAACAAAAAGCAGCATGTAGGCGACAAAGCAGCAAGGAGGCGTCGTATGATCATTTAAACGAGTTTTATGACAAGGTCGGTGAGGATGGGAAAAATCTTACATTTCTGTGCAACTTTGCCCGCCGGCTTTCAAAAAGAAAATCCGCACTTCAGTCACATCCACAGCAAACCTGAAACGGCACATTGAACTGAAGCACCCGGCTAGCCTTTCAAGGTGTGTGCAAGCAAATAAAGAATGGACTGAATGGACAGCAACAAAGCGTTAAAGCAACAATGAGGAATGCTGTCCCCTCAATGCTAATGGAAACCATGGTTGGATAAGGATTCCAAATTGGATATGAAGATGAAATCTAACATAGTTACAGTGTTAAAACTGATAAAATAATTGCTGTCTGTGGTTCTATATGGGCTGTGGCAATAATTTTGAAAAATAATTGCTCGCAGCAACATATGAAAAAAACAAACCAGTTCATTTTTGTAACGGTGAACTTAGTTGAAAATTTTGAATCATGAACTATGAACTGAACTAGTTCATTTTAAAATTTGCGAACTGAACTTTGAACTAGTTCTGTCAACACTGGCTCCACCATGCACACTATGCCCGCTCTTAGGGATGAATTACCCAAAGGAATACTTGTATCAGCTATGTCAACGATCACCAATCACTCCCACAGTCATGTTCATACACATACAACATGAAACGCCTTTTGAGACCACCACAGGAACACCGGCAGCTCATTATATTCTGTCTGTGTAATTGTTACGCCGCTTTAAATCTGCTTGTTTATCATCTTGCATCACTCCCCGGCACCGTCACCTTTTCACCTTGTCAGGAGTGTGTTCATCAGGGTATCGAGTTAGTCTCACGTCAGGCCGGTTTGTTTTGGAGGGATGAGACTAGTCAGACAGCCAGCGCAGCACTTTAAAGACACTGTGACATTGCAGTTCTGCTCCTCACTCTCACTCTGTTTTCCACGTTCCCTGTTCCTCCTCTGTTTACCTTTAGCCTCCCAGCTTCTCCATCTCTCATGCATGTTCCCCCTCCCCCTCCCCCTCCCTGTTGACTCCTCTCCCCATACCCCCTATCACCCTTTCTCCTTCAGCGCTCCCTCCCACCCCCCACTTCCTCCCTTCTTTGATCAGCAGTGCTTGTCAGTCAGAGTCTCGCCTGTCTCAGCCAATATGGCTGCCCTGACACAAGGGGGGTGGAGGACCAAGCATAACAATGGAGGAGGAGAAGAGGTAGAGACAAGTTTGACGGAGTCACCTTGGCTTCCATGACAAACTTTATTTTACAAATCATAATGATGAGAAAGCCTTGAGCTGAAGCAGCAGCGGTGGTTGGATCGGGCAGGAGGGAGGGGGGATCGAGCGTCGGGGAGAGAGACGGGAGGTAGAAATGGAGAGCAAGAGCTTCATGTTGGATCATTTATTTTAATTTTTTTTTTGTAAATTACAATTGTTGCTATCATCATAATCTATTAACTATTTTTCTTACACAAGTGCCTCAAGTTTTCTTTTGTATACTCTCATGTCTGACTGTTAAATATGGTGCTAGAGTGAAGAATCGATTAGCGTAGTTTAGCATAAATACTGCAGTGAGGAGGAAACCCTTAGCCTGCCTTACTACGATGATAAAAAAAAATCCACCTTCCTGGAGCCTTTAAAGATCACAAGTTCACACGTTGTATCTCGTTTGTTTAATTATCAACAAAAACACAATTAGTATTTAGAGCTTGCTATGCTAAGCTAACCGTTTCCTGGCTCTAGGGTCATACATAACTCAAAGACGTGAGAGTGGTATCGATTTGCTCATCTAACTCTCTGCAAGGAAAATGGAGAACTGTTCTTTGAAATAATTCAGCCTGATTTTCTGGCAGCAATGTTCCTCGAGGGCATGTGAACGCTTTGCCTTTGTGCAAGTCAATTTTTGTGTCTGTAATTCAGTGTGACATAATAAAACGGGGTGTATCTGCTATAGCTTTATCTGTTGGGTTGCTTTTTTTCGATGATCTTGTGTGTTTAAAAAAGGGGAAAAATGCATTCCCGTCCTGCCATTCGTGCTGCAGCCAATGGAGGCAATAAACTGACGATTGAGTGATTGGTGACAAATCAAAATGTCAAGATTCCTTGTTAACATAAGCTGTTTTTGATATAGTTGTTAAGTATTCCTCGCAGTCATATTAACGACAGAGAGAGAGGAGTGAGTGATTGACTGAAGGAGGTAAGAGATCGTGAGAGCTGAGGATAGATGGAGGGGTGATTGATGATTTCAGAGTTTCACAGCCCCTAAGAGTTCATTCAGTGAACTCACACACACAAAATTAAAATTGTGCGAATCTTTGGGGACTGATAAACATTGTGTTCCCGTGTGCCGCTCATACGCTCCCTCATCTGTGTTTGTGCGTGTGTGAGAGAGCCAGAGTGGGTGTTTGCTTGCTTCAATTGTTTGGATTGGAGCTGCAAGGTGAGACCAACAAGCCAATCACCTGCCAGTTTACAACTCACATCACGCTACGCTTCGCTGTTCACAAACACTCCTCTCTATACTCTCTCTATTTTCCCTCTCTCAGTCATACACAAACACACATACACACACACTCAGGTGGGAACTCTGAACATTGGTTTAACTAAGTGGGAGGTAAAGTAATGGGAAACCCAAACAGAAGACATAGAAAACAGCAAAGGGAGGACCAATCTGTCTAGAAAGAGCAAGCAACAATGCAGTAACGGAGTATGTTTTTTGACTTTCTTTGCATCACACACACTGTGCTTCTGTTCAAATCTGTCCATCCGGCATTCATCTGTTCATTCCTTCCTACTTTCCTGGAGGGAAATTCAATTGTCACAGCAGAAAAGGCAATTGCTGTTCATTCCTGCAGAGTTATGGCTCACCGCTGTACACAAATGAGGATGGTGGTTAAAGAGCAACACTCGCAGCGGTTACTCAGACAAAGTGGGAATGAGTAATGCTGAACCCTCGATCTAATTGAAATCCTGTAAATGAGTGGTAAAATGTAATAAGCATGGCTGAGTGACTGGAACGTGTGTGTCACTGTGGACTCTTTATGAACTCACCTGTGCCAGAGAGACTTCCAGCACAATATAGAAAAAAGAGGCTGTGTGTGTGAGTTCGTTTCCCAAAACTGCAAATGGTGCCTGGGTAGTGCAATTAACGTCGCATCGCTTCTTTACCACCACATACTATCACTGTAGACACATCAGAGAGCACACTTACAGAATTATTCATGAATTCATGCTCTTACTAAGAGATGTGAGCGTGTAGATGTGTGTCTTCCACTCAAGTACATCTGCATGTTGGGGAGTGCTCATACAGTAGAGGAACTGATTCACGAGTGCAATTCCACACTTTATTATTTGTGAATTTTAAGATAAGTAAAGTGTGTGGGTAAGTAAACCCCCAGACATGCACTCTGGATACTGTATCCTGCCTTTGTGGTGGCGCATGCTCCCATTTCTCTCACATTTAAAGGCCCTGGTAATTATCCGCTCAGTGATGGGCCTCTGGAGGAAAAAAAAATGAATAGAACAAGGACCATCTCATCCTTTGTCTTTCTTTAATTCCCCTGCTCATTGCAGAGTCATAAAAAAGTCAGCTGCCAACCGCAACAAGGGGCTGAAACAGAAAAGGAAGGGATTTGTAGCTCTCTTCATCTGTCGCCCTGCAAATGTAAATTTCTGGATTGTGACATATTCTTCTCTTTCCTGCATCCTCTCCCTGTTTTTGTGTATGTGGCATCATGTAAACACGCTTCTAAATCTTTCTTAAAATGAAGCTATGAGCTATTTGAGGTGTACCGGCATGCTTCCCTCGCACCTTTAAGCTTCTCCTTCAACAATATAACACAGCTATGATCGTTTGTTTTATGAGTGTGAAATGTTGAACGTCTGTCATCTCTCTCTCACCAGGCTGAACCAGAGGGCTTCTCCCATTTCCATCTCTACGTGTGTGCCGCCTTCCTGGTGAGGTGGAGGAAAGAAATTCTAGAGGAGAGGGATTTTCAGGTAATGCGCTCACAGGACACAGGGGGCGCCATAAAGCTTCCTACTTCCTGCTAAGACACACAGACCGGCATGCACGCATACATAAAGACATACACACTCCCTGTTTTCATACCCAGCTGGTGACGCTGAGGATGATAGACTGTACATTGCTTAATATCGAGGTAAATTAGCTCAGATGGTCCCGGCCGTGTGCAAAAAACATCTAAAGAGTCCACCAGACTGCTGGTGTAGAGCCGTTCATGGCCTACATCCCTCTCCATTACCTCCCTGGTCATTAGCTGTGAGGTTCAAAAGTTGTTGTGAGTGCATTAGTAGATGACAGTAGACAGCTGCCAGAAGGTGACTTTGGTTGCCAGCTCACTGGGGGACCTGGCTTCTTAACAGTAGTAACATAGGCTAATATCATCACATGCAAACATCATCTCTGCTTTTTGGCTTCTCTTTCTTTTTTTAACTTTTTTTTCTGCAGTTTTCAAGTCTTTTTTTTCTTGTTGTTTCACATTTCTTCCGCTTCCTCTTTTATCCATGTTATTTCTTAAGTTTCTTCATCTGTGGTTCACTTTGTATCCCATGTGCAGTTTCCTCTGCTCTTTTTCACGTCTCTTCATTTCATCTCTAATAGAAACATTTTTTTTAAAAAAGCTTCAATAGAAGAAGAAAGGAAAATACCTAATATTAGTCAATTGTCCAAATGGACCTGCTGTCCTGAGTTCAGTTAACCAACACCGACCATGATGTGTAAAACATGCACTGTGTGGCCGTTTGTATTATCCTTATTACCTTACGCGAATGCAAGCACACATTTCTCCTGGCTCCATATAGTTTTACTCTCTCCTGACTTGCCGTACAGACTACCAAGTTGTGTGCCAAGGGCAAAGTATCCATCCTCATGAACATTTGAGGAAAAGAGGAGGCGTAGAGGGAGGTAATGAGACAGTTGGATGAGAGGTAGAAGAAGTAAGAATAGATTAAACTTAAGAGCAACGGAAGGAAAAAAAAGTTGTTTTATTGAGAGAACATTTATGTTGTGGTGCACTTTTATGGAATATTATACCCCTGTGTCATTATTCCAAAGACAGAGTTTTATTATGAACAATGTTACAGATGATTAATTAAAGCAGCGTGTGCACTGGGCTGCAGTTTGCACTCACTCGAGGCTGAAAGGCAAAACCACCCTTTGAAATGGACACAACAATAAGAAATGCCCAGAGGCACAGATCAGTGAGGATTTCTTCACAGTGTCTTTAATGTATGTTTTTACTGAGGTGATTAAATGTATTGAGTGAAAACGTAGTTGGGTTTCCTTCCACTGCCATTGGTTAACAAAGCTTTTTCAAAATGGGAGATGAGTAAGAATTAATAAGATTCTCAAAACATGTCATGATAAATCTCAAATTGCAGTTTCCCACTCAGTGAGTAAAGAACGAGAATTGCTCTGAACGACACCTCGGATCACAGTAGCAAGCCTTGTCACTTTTGCCATTGTGCTAGTTTTTATTTATTAAAATCGCTGCCGAGTCGAGATATTATTCCTTGAATGAGAAATAGCTCTTTGCACTTCAGAGGTCCTGCACATCTGAGCCTCGCTGACACTCCCCTCTGGTGCTTACATTGAAGAAGAGAGGGACAAAACCAATACATTACACCTAATACAAGGGGGCCACTCCATCTTTATGCCTCTCCCACCATGTAATAAATCAGGAGACGTCTTCAGAAGCGTTAGCAGTCAGAGGGTTCCAGTTCTAAAGAACCTGTGCTTCAGATGGAGGCCAGTTGATTAAAGCTGATTCACCCACTGAGTGAAACACTGGAGGCTGTTGGAGTTTGAGGACGAGACATCAACTGACTCATCTTCCTTCATACTCTTGTTACCCTCCCTCCACTTTCCCCTTTTCTCACACTCAAGTTTGTGCTCAAACAAGATTGCCACTTTTTGTTTGATTCCCTGTCAGAATAACCTTAAGATGGTTCGAAAACAGCCTCACTAAACTGTGTGTCGTGTTAAAAAATGGAAATATTCATCATTTGGAAAAACAAAACACCTTTAATCTATGCAGGTATAATTTCCTCCTCTCTGCCTGTTCTTGAGGTGGCAATGTCAGTCCATCTGCGAGTCCAGACTAAAATGTATTTATTCATTTATTTAAAAGAGCCGTGTACAGCTGAAACAAAACTGCCATCATTTGATGCACCATACCAGATTATTATGTTGAGCTAATTCACACATGCAGTCCCCCGGCAGGTCGGAGCAAAATAACAGCACAGTAACAAACAGAGTGAAAACAACATACAAAGATATACAAAAAAGAACGCACAAGGCAAAACAACGCTCAAAAATATCAGTTTTGTACAGACAGTCATGGTCCCCAGATGATGAATTCTAACAACTGTAGTGCCAATTAGCGAATGGTTGCACGCTAACATGCAATACAAACATTGTGAATTTTACCTGCTTAGCATCAACATGTGAACGCTGTCACTGTGAGCATGCCAGCATGGCTGAAGACTTTTGGTCTTGTTTTGGTATGTTTCTTCACTGTTGGACCAAGTTCAAAAGATTGAACCCAACCCTCTGTGGCTCTCTCCAACATGTACTCAGGCACACAACCCACAGACAGTCCAAGCTTTTGTGCAGGACTCCAGACTCTTAAATAAAGAAGTATTTTATACAGTGGGAATAGTATATACTTCTCACAGAATGCAGGAGATTTCCCAAACTCCAGACTTCATCTCTGTTGAAATGACTTCTGTTGTCTTGATAAATTTAGGATAATGACATTAATTCCATCAGTACAACAGTCATGCCGCAGTTTCTTTTTTCTCCCCCTGGAGCATTCTCTTCCGTGCCCCCCAAAAAACCCTTGAATTCACTCACTCACTCACTCACTCACTCACACACACACACACACACACACACACACACACTCAAAAGCACATACCAACACATAAACAGACACAGCCAAATGTCATCCTGGCATTTTCCCCTGCCTAGTATACAGCAAATGAGCTCATCGCCTATTTGTTTATGTCTTCTGAAGTCTGTTGTCTGTGTTTAATGGAACACAGATGTCCTTTGTGTGTGTGTGTGTGTGTGTGTGTGTGTGTGTGTGTGTGTGTGTGTGTGTGTGTGTGTGTGTGTGTGTGGCCATGTATTACTCATGTTGTGGGGACATAAATCTGTTAACACAATCACATTGTAAGAGCTCGCCTTCCTTACGGGGACAACACGCATGACCCAGGAGTTAAGGTTAGGTTAAGGTTAGTATAAGGGTAGACAAGTAGTGGTTATGGTTATGGTTTGGGTAAGTCTCCAGGAAATGAATGTAAGTCTAGCGTTCCCAGAAATTATGGCTTATGGTTGTCTGGCTCAGTTTGTGTCGCAGACTGGATCCATATTCATGTATTTCTAGTAAAAAATGTGGAATTATGTTCAAATGTTGTACATTTTGCTCTGAATTTAAATTTAGAAAACCCAAACTTGTCTGCAGTTCTTAATGAATGTGCATGTTCTTGCACATTTTGCTGCTGTTGTCGGTTTTGTGCTTTTGAGAGGAAAAATGTTCATTTTCACGAATTGATCAACCTAATATAATACAATTTACTAAGTACTTTCTTTGAAACAGATTAGTGTCAGTGAGGAAAGAGAAAAAAGTAAAGATTTCTTCTCTTCTCAGCTTTAGTGGTTTAATTCCAAGAGATTTCTGCCTCTGATCCACTGAGCTTCAGAGTTCAAACGTAGGCCTGCCAGGTTCTTAAGGGCCTGTTGAACAGCTCTTATCTCCACATGCTTTACCCAGCAACCCTCACGGCATCCCTTTCCTCTCATGCCTGCCTTTCTTTCTCCTAAATTCTTTCTCTGCATTGCCGTGCCGCTCTCTTACTCTCTCTTGCTAATATTCAGCCACCCCTTTATTTCTGTTGCTGTTTCATCTTTTGTTTTATTTTACTGTTTTTCTCTCTTTCTTTTCACTGTGTATCTCTTTGTGACTTTTTCTTGCACTTTCTTTCCCTTTCTTCCTCCCTTTCTTCTCCAAGCTGTGTGTCACTTGGTTCACTTCTTTGGTGTCTTTGGAGATCTGCACATCTCACTGTTTGATATCCCAACATTTGTTCAGATATTCGTGGTTCTCAGATGATGATCATGGCGATCCCCTGACTTGTCCTCTACCATCACCAGGAAGTTGACATTTAGTGAAATATCTCAACAACCATGAGATGGATTGCTCTAAAATGTCTTACAGTTATTCATGATCCCCAGAGAAAGAAGCCTACTGACTTTAGTGATCCCAAGTTTCGTGTAAAACCACCATGAGGAAGAGTTTTTTAGTGAAATATCTGAATGGATTGCCAGGAAATGTTGTACAGACATTCATGGTTCCCACAGGATGAATTAAAACCCACTCGGGATGCCCTGACTTTCCATCTAGCCCAGTCATTTAGTCCAGTTTAATTTGTCCAACACTTATGACCAAATACCTGCTAAACTACTGACATTCCCACCAGCCTTAGCTGCACTTTGTGTTATGTTAAAATACTAACATGCTTTAGTATGATGGCAAACGTGCTAAACATAGTCTGCTAAACATCGAATTTGAAAGTGAGAAGGAAAACGTTTTTACATGCTTGCAACACGATCCGAAATGTGAAATCGGTCCGGCCTCGAATTTGCATGCACTCAAACAACACACGCTTCCAGCAATATAATAAAGGTTCCCAACCTCTTCTCATCAATCTGCTCATTATTACACTGAATTGCAAGTTCAATTTCCTCAGGCCTGGAGGCTAACTAGAGTTGTAGCAGCTAGTTAGCCACAATATAACATTAACAGCTTATTGTTTTCTGGAAATGACTGTTTTGATTGATTTTTTGCTTTGCTGTTGCTGCATTTGTTTCTTCTATCCATAACACATTGTGATTTCACCACTTCTCAAAGCTGTCGATATTGAAAAAATCCAAATGCAAACTCACACGTTTGAAAACAAGGTAGTTTTACTTGACATACATAACTCTCTAACTTTGACTGCAGTGTCGTCACTCACTGTATAAAAGTGTGAGCTAATTGTCTTTGATGTAAAATGTAGAATGCGAGGAGCAGCCATGTATGACAGACTGCTGGCAAGATACATGCTTTGGGTCCAAAGAGGGAACACGAATGATTGATTCACTTTAATAGTTTTAATTAAAAATTGCATGCAGAAAGTAATTTAAAAAGGATAATTCATGCATTGTTATCAGACCTAGTAAGGAGAGTAACTGTGAATCTCCTCTCCTGGTTGTGGGATTGGATTGGTTAAGCTGCTAAATGAAAAGCAGGAGGAGTGTGGCACTCCCCAAGCAATCTGCCTTCCACCGTTCCACCTCAGCTAGCACACTACTGCTAACTGCAAGCCTGGACTGCATGGATAAGTTAGCATATGCACCAACATACTCACACCCACACACACACATTTTCCCGCATTTTCTCTGTCACTCAAAGCCATATGCTCAGGGACACAACAACCTGAACATGCACACAAACAATTCTCCCTCATTTTATCCACACATTCATATTCGCCTGTCATACACATTTATTTTAGACACTCATCCACAACGCACGGTAATGGCCAAGCGGGGAGATATTATGCAGGTATGTGCTGTTTTTAGGAGGGCCAGCACAGTCAGCGCCATTTCCCATTAGTTTGTGGTACATGCAGACGCCAACAGGGCCAAAGCAGAACTGCCACTCTGCATTCTGGTCTGTAAGCCTGCGTATGTGGAGCTGCTTGACTGTGGAGCTGTACCTCAGCCTGGAAATTTGAGAATGGACTGGTATGCATTTAAAGGAGGGATGACGGCTTAAGTCCACTTTACTGCTATGTAACAATTACACTATTTCCTCGAGCTTGAGCAGAGGTGTGTCTCTGCCTGTGTTAAGTAGCCTTTGAATTTCAGTCTGTTCAAATAAGGCCTGTACAGTCTTCACATATTATTCAGCGTATATGATACATTTCAGCTCTCATGCCTTGATGTCGGCAGTGTCAGTACATCCATGCAGAGCTTTGAAAGGCCTATGCACACGCCATATTCTCTCCATGCACCATGTCTGTAGTGATGTGTACAACTTCTATTGACATGTTTTATCAGAGGAGGACCCTTACATAGGAAAGACCCCCTCTACACTTACATATTTTATGTTCACCACACATCTCATGCTTCATAGTCTGTTTTCATATAGTGCATGTTGCCTGCTCTTGCATCATAACAATTAAGATGCAGATTGTGTGTATTAGTTCTTCCCCTCAATACAAGTTGATTTAAGAAACAGCTGGGTGCTCACTTATATCTCCCCTATAAAAGTCAATAATTAATCTGTATGTTTTCCTGTAATACCTAACATTCCACCTGCCCATGCACTCTGTTTTCTCAATGAATTGGTCATTTCCACTTAAAATGTCCAAAAAGAGTTGCAGATAGTTAGTAACAGACAGTCTAACATGTAAGATTTCTTTGTGTTGAGCATGTTCACGGGTATTGGATTATATTTTGGTTTTTTTTTTGTGTTACATCTCAGCTCAAGCAGCACTGAGGTTAATCAACAGACTCGCAAGGGCATGCCCGCATGTGACCACTCGCAAACGAAACCAGGAGTGTTGTTTTCACGGCAATCAGTGGAACCTCTTGATCCGGGCCATCTAGTAGCACATCCCTGAGATTTCATTAGTAAGTGAATAGTCCCCGTTGTAATCGTTAAAGTGAGGCCAAGCGTTTATGTGAATACAAAGCTATTAGTTGTGTGTAAATGGAATCTCACTGTCACTACAGTTTTGCCTAAGACATGCATGAGAGCTGTAGTGAGGAAGGAAACTGAGAGGCGGAAGAGTGAAAGAGGGAGACAAAGGTTTGTTTTCACTTTAATTAATGGTGTGTGAAAAACTGTGGACCTTTGGAAATGTCAGCGTCTGTCCTCAGATCAGTTATGTGTGGAGAACGCCTTGGGTTAGGCTGCCTCGGCAATAAAGGAGAGGAGGGCACTCCAGAGAAACCAGCATGTTCTGGAAATGTCAGCACTATTTCAATCACCGTGACTGGGAACACAACTTTGTTTAGGATTCATTTTTATGTTGTAGAGAAGATGGAAACCGCAAATTCTAGCTCGAAAAGTTCTCAGTTCCACTTTCTGGCAAATGTTTGCCAGTTAGCCTGAGTTTGATTAAAGGCATATCTTGTTTTTGTTCTGTTCTTGTGGTTATATTTTTCTTGAGTGGTGGGACAGTGATTATGTATATTTTATATGAAGCCGCAGGAACAATACACACAGAGCCTCCAAGAGCACACTTTGCCTGTGTGTGTGTGTGTGTGTGTGTGATGAAATCAGTTAGTTACTGCAGCATCTGCAAGTACAATGACAAAGATTTGTAAAACTGAAAGCACTAATAGAGAATAAAACCAAATTGCCAATGCAAACTTACAATACATACAGTGAATTGCACTGCTGTGTTTTGCCCATCTGTTTTCTGTCAAGACATAACGGGGAACAACTGCACGCTGTTAACTTATTTTCCAACATAATGTTAATAGAAAAATATCCTCATGTTATGTCCATATGGTGGAATAAGGGTCCTTTTTATTGCGTGTCAGGGTCTGAACTCTACCCATCTGCCTATGGATAAATCTTTATGTTCTTTGGGAGGCTGTAGCTGCAAACCACTGCCAGCTTTCTTCACGACAAAAATGAAGAGTTTCTTTCAATATTTCTTTTTTTAAAACAGTGATTTAACTAGTTTGTGGCTTTGGCACAGCCTCATATTTGTGCTTTCCCTGCCACTGTTCTGTATGTTAACAAAAGAGAGAGATTAGTTTTTGTGTTTTCGACTTTACGTGAACCATTCTCCTAATAAAGCCATTGTTTTTGGTTGTGACACATTTCACAAAGATGTCTTTTAAAAGTTTGTTTAGGGAAAAACAAAATTCATGCAGTCTAATTATCAGTACAAAGTGTGTCTCTGTCAGGACGCCAGGACAAATGCTTGAAAATTGGAACTCTCACGATTTAATCGGGACATCTGGTCACTCTAGATGTTTTATTCTGCCAACACAAATGCTGCACAGTATTGTAAATCATGTAGTCCATAGGGCCCTCTACTGGAAATAACACTTTGGTTTGTATTTACTCCAATCCGCTCTACATTCAGATTTGTCTCTCTGTCCTTTTATATGTTGAAAGACATGAATTGCCCCAGAGAGTCTAGCCAACAATGCTTTGGAAAAGCCTTTTAGTCTTCAGGTATTCACCAATGAAGCCTGAACTTTCTTAGCTTAAACTCATTGTTTCATTGCTGCTAATTTGAGCTTGTGTGTCTACCATCACGTGCATGTTTGTCCTGGTATGTCAAGCCCCCAGTGAGAGTCTTCACTGCATATGTGTGCATGAGCAATAGTAAGTCCCCATTCAGATCACCGCCTTGCAATTTCCACAAAGGAGCTGGATCCCTCCTCTGATTAATTCCACCGTTTTCACCCATTTATCATGACAAGACCTCCTCATTTTCTCCCCTCTAACTTTCCTCCCAAACTTGCCGTGTATCGAGCAGACCCTCTCAGGGGCTTGCAGCTTCTCTGATGGATGGCACCGTAGTCAATAGTTTAGAAAGTGAGACAAGGCCACCCCCCGGTAAACAACTTTTAATAATCACCCCGTTGATTGAGTGCTGTGCCCATTGTGGCATATGAATCTATTTGTGCCAAAACAATAGGAAAAGAGAAAAAAATGAGAGGAAAGCAGCGAACTTAATATGGTGGAAGTAATTATGGAGCCCTCCACCCCATTCTGCCTCTTTTTCCTGTGACATCCGTCTTTCACTGCTCTCCTTCCACCCACATGCTCTCCATCACTGACAGCTAAAGTTCGCTTTCAATCTAACTTGCGTGTGTGCTGAATTATTGTGGTGCACGATTTTGATGACCAAAGCTGCTTGTAAAGGCTGTAGTGATCAGTCATGACATGCCATTGAGTGGACATATAGAAATATGTGTTTGCATATTAGCTGTTGTTGCTCTGTTGATCAGTTTAGGAGTCTCCGAAAAGCATTTATCAGCTTAAAACAATCGCGTGCAGGATGATTAGCCCGCTGTCTGAGTGTCATTACCCACGTAATCATTGGCTGAAGTTTATCCACAATAAAGAGGAAAAAAAGATAGGAAGAGTCAGGGTTTTATGGCTTTTTTGCCCTGAGATAACGAAATAGCAGGAGTTGCTCTGTCAGCCCATAAGCCAACTACCCCCCCTCCCCCAGCTCAGTTAAGACACAAAAATGCCAAATAAACAGCAATATCGACCCGCTTGTAAGGAATAAACAGACTGCAGCAGCACAAGGAGGAGAGGGAGAAATAGATTTTTCCGAAAAAGAGAAGAAAGGAGATTTTTTTGGAGCGGGCTGGGTCATGAACTGAGACATAAATATTGAATTTTAAATTCAAATGCTCTTATATGTAGTCAAAGCGAGAACTAAGGCATTTCTGCTCCTGGGTTTTTTGGTTTTTTTTCAGGGATCGTGAACTGTTGATGAGGGTGGCATTAACCTTTCTGAACTTGGCAGTGGGTGACGGCTGGAGTTAACTGCTAAGGCACTATTTTCCCTTGTAGTATTTAACATGTTAGAGTTCATAGAGCCCCTTCGTAGTGAACTGCCCATTGAACTGTTCATATCGGCAATTTTGAGGAGCACTCTACATGATATTCAACAACCGTTGATAGACAACAGAAATTCATTGCAGTAGATTGGCTCATGCATTCCTTAAGTAGTTTTACTTGTTTGAGACGGTGTGAAAATGAGAATATATGGCAGATTTTTGGCGGCAATGGTCAAAGCAGGAATGGTTGAGTATCGACCGCTCTTGAACTTTGAAGCTGTACGTGCTGCAAAGTGAAACTACTCATGCAGAGTGAAATTTCACTGTAAATGCTTCGGTGCACACAGGAAGCACAGACAACTGTTTTAGTACTTAGATTGCTTCTGGCTGCATTTTTCCCGAGGTCATGAACTTGTCATTGAGCAGGTTTGGCTGCTGCACAACGGGTGCCAGCGAATGTCCACAGACTGTGAGCGTCAAACTGTGGAGAGCAAAGAATTCCGAGTTTTTTCTCACAGAATCTCTATTTACCCTTTTTATTTTTTAGTTTGGAATAAAATACTTATTTCCATGAGGTGTCAGTCAGGGTTGGAGTATCCAAATGTTAACCTCAACACTAACACCCACGCTCGTGGTTTCATGCGCACTGAAAGCTCTCAACCAGTCTGTCATTATTCTCCCAGGCTTTAATCTTACTCACACTTCCACAGTATTTAAATTACCGAAGGTTGTGTCCACATCCCACGTGTCTCCTTATCATTTCCCTTTTATAACGGGATGTTGCAGGACTCTGAATTAGTTTGGTTCACACAGTCTTGGACTGACGCTGATCTGCTGCACATTAAGCACATTTGAAACACATGAATGTCAATATAGAAAATTGGCCAGATTTATTTATACATTCTTTTTTTTTTTGTGCTTTTTCAGGCATGAAAAATCCAGACAGCAAAAACTATTGAACTGGCTCGGTTTTGTATTTTTTAAAGGAGTGGTACTACATTATGGAGAGAGTTATAGAGAGTTAGATGAGTTGATCACCACCATGCTCATGTCTGTATGCTAGATATGAAGCTACAGCTAGCAGCTGGGTAGCTTAGCTTAGGTACCTTCATTGTATTAACTTTGCACAGAACCAGCTAGCTGTTTCCCTCTCTTTCCAGTATCTATGCTAAGCTAAGCTAGATATTAGATTTCTCTGTGGCCTGTAAGCACTATATAAACCTCTTTCATTTCCAACAACATGTTCATTGGCAAATACGATGACTCGTGACTAGATGTGTATGCAGTGAGGAGTCCCAAAGCAGCATCAATTCTGAATTTCTTACTGTATTTCATGTCCTACAAGGGAAGCACTCTATACTGTTTGTACTCATAATCTGTTACTGTAAGCACAGGCTGGAATTATTGTTTCCTACTGTACCGATAGATCTGTTTTACATGGCAGAGTGGGGATTAATACATGCTGAAGGCAAGCACAGACTGCCAGCTTCAAATATTAATTTTCCTAAAACCATGTCTTTTATTGCACGTGTCATCGTATTTCAGAGCTAACTGTGCTTCCTCCTCCCCTCTGCGAGTGCACCGTGTGAGCCGAGACTTTTTATTTCAGCAACATTTTGCAGGTGACCCATATCTCTACACTGCTGCTGTTGCTTGAAAAATGTGGCTTTTTTTTTTCTTTTTTTGTTTACTCTTGTTCATGCCAGGCTGTAAACCAGCATTATTTCCATGGAAATTGTACAAAATTCGACAGAATATTGTACAAAATGCTATTCAGTCATTCACAGCAGTGCACAGCTGATGTGTGATGGCTGAGCTTCCCGGCCAAATGTGAGAACATTGCACCAAAGGCCCACTCAGAACAATGGAATATATCTCTGCTGTATGAAATATGTATGAATGTGTAAACAATACAGTGCAGTATTTAATGTGTAGAAACTCACCTACACCCATGGAGTCCCATACATAAAGCCCTAAATTAGGATGCAGATTCCCAGTTTTGGACAGACTTTGTCCAAGGTGCTGAACCAAGGCAGAAATGACTTCACAGTAGCACAGCGGCACTTCATGCCAGGTTCAGCACCTTGGACAGCGACGGTGACCCGATCCTTTTTGTTCTTTCACAACGCAGCAGCTTGAAAATGACTGCTTGTCATCAGGTAGTTTTAAGCCACATTTACATCACTTTTTCATATTTGATCCCCTGCCTGACAACGAACAAACAAACATAGAATGATAACAACAAAATCATAAGTCCAGCTGCCTGAACAGAACAGTCGCTATTGGTGAAAACAGCTGATGACACAGCACAGCTGTTGTGATTAATCTTTATTTATGTTGACTGGCATGAGATGATGTCGGAGCGATAGAATTAATGATTAAATCAGAAAGGAAAGCTGCTGTGAAAATGCAGAAGACTCTGCATTCCTCAGACCACTCAGACTTTCCCTACAGGCCGCTCTTAATCTCTCTCATGAATGAACAAATAGGTTTAATTTGAATGACTCTTCATTTTATTCCTGGAGCATACAGTGTACATGTTACAGCCAGACTTGTATTTGTAATGCAGGTGCTAAAGCTGTAGGCTTCTGAACATGTACGCCACTTTATAAAGTCCGTCCAAACCAGCAGTGATTGGTGATGTCAAAGCATGTAACCACGCCAAACCATGACCACAGCGAATTCTGTCCCGAACAATTAGAATGCAGTGTTACAGCGTGACACATACCCCAAACCCTACAGGCTACAACTGCACCAGTTTACCTGCTTGAAGCTGTGGGTAACCTGAGCGCCCCCTACTGCCATTACACTGTAACACATGCTGTGCAGCTGCAGCAAAGGTGTGTTATCCTCGACTGCGGGGCTTTTTTAAGTGCTACCACTGTGTTAATCTGCTGCTCTTTTTACGTGCTAACCCTTTTACAAGACAACTTGGCTGTGCCATCCTATGTCAGCTCTTACCTTCACATGCTACGGTGCCGCACTCCTACATTAGCACCCACTGTTTGCCAGAGTGCCCATTTTGTATAATTATACGAACTACAGAAAGCTAATGGCCCTGACAGAGCAGTGCCTAGGCCCATTACACCTCAGGGTGCTGCAAAACACCATTACCACAACCAGCAACCTGGAGTGTTTGTGCACGCCGGTGACACGTGTGTGTGTGTGCGACCTCATCTTTATGTGTGAGTTCATGTAGATGCGTTGAAGGAGTCTGCAGGTGGAATGATACATGTCAAAGGAACACAACACTTATGACAGATGATTGCCATATTTAGCCACAAACGCGTGCCTGTTGGCATGTTTGTGTGCATCAACACCTGTCATCCCTCCCCCGTTAATTTCTCCAGGGCTTTCGCTGCTTGCTGCAGGGAGCTGTAGTTGTCACCGGAGGGAAGACAGCAAGGCACCTTGCAGGACTTTGGACACTCATTGCACTCCCTTCACTTAACACCATCTCATTCTGCCAGCAAATAGACTATTTAGGTCACAGGAAGGGTTTTAATTGTGTGTTTTATCTGTGTGCGTGCGTGTGCTTGCAAAAGTGTGCGAGTTCAGCAGAAGCCACCATTACTGCAGATAGCTCCAGTCACTGTGTTAATAGTATCTGAAGTGGTGTTCCTCTCTGACGCCATTTGAGGCTTCAGCTCTTCTAATAGCCATCCGTAGCTCGCATGCTTGCATAACGCAGTGTCATCCAGCTCAGTGCGCGCAGCTCTAAACCTTTGTGGTCAAGCACATTTCAGAATGTTACATATCATGTTTATCAGCCCTGCTTTGCCTCAGCTGACTGTCTGCCATTTGTTATGCTTCCATATGTGAAGTGCAGATGAGTGTACTAAATCAGCTCAACTCAGCCAGATGCAGGTTAAAACAATAACTGTATGCAAGTAAATTCCACTCTATGGCCATGGCTGTGTCTGTGTAGCCACTTTGTTATCCCATTCGCTTTTTGAAGAAAGAGCCTTTGCACTGACTCTATTGACAATCTGCTTTCCCCTCAGTATCAGTAGCCATTAACCACTTTAAGCCTTGCCAAGCGTAGGAGATGGAGAGCTAAATGCCTTTTTTTTTTTTTTTTTTTTTTTCGAGCGTACTGTATATAGTAATGGTGGATCAATGTGTTTGTTAGTGTTGTGGGATAAATGGATACTCATGCCTGAATAACCACAAGCAACCCCCCTCACACACACACAAACACACACGCAACAAGGCTAGCTACATAAATACCATACACACACCAACACACATCTTGGTCTCCCGTCCCTTCAATGTACTGTATCATCTCTTTCACTGATTTCCTACCATAACAGAGAGACACACTGTGACAAACACGCATACATCTGCATACACCACCTCACATACTCTTTAATTACATCTCATGCTTGTTCCTAATTGCATGCACAACCTCACATCGCCCAAATGCGTCATAAACATACATTGATTTTCATGGATTGCACAGATTCCTTTTTTTTTTCTTTCTCATGCAAACACACACACTCATTCACACAGACACTTGTGGCCTCTCAGTGTGGAGTGTTGCCACCTGTGTGGAGTGGAGTGAGTGCAGTGTTCCACCCTGACAGCGAGATGTATGCAATTAAACCGTATTAAAGTCATTAGCCCAACAGAAGTGATAGCCAGCAGATGGTTACCACACAGAAATATGCTCTTAATGAAGCTCCTCAGTCATTGTGTGTGTGTGTGTGTACTTGTGAGGCAGAGCATGCGTGAGCACGCTCCTGTGTACGTCGTTTGTTTGGGTGTGTTGCCTAACGGCTGTAACACTCGAGGCAGCACTTGATTAGACGGTGGTTGGTCCTTCTCCTGTAGCATAGCAATTAGTGCCTGTTGTTGATTTATAAAGATACGGTAGCACATGGTAAATTTCACTCCTACCACTCATCCATCTCCATCTCTGTGGAGGCCAAAATATGCTACAAAGAGGACATAATATATATGAAGTCTGGTTGGAAGCTTGTGTTCTTTAAGCTGTTTCCAAATAAGCAAGAGACACATTGAGCTTCACCAGAAAGAAACTTAGGCAGGTTAATGACATCTTAGTTTGATTCGTATTATTATTTTTTTAAACTGTATTAAGCAAACTAGTGAGGCGGTATTATATTATGTAGGCTGCGATCAGTCAACCTTTGTTTCTCATCAGATAGGGATAAAATAAAATCTTGAAATAAGTTTGAGAAAATGGCAAAAAATGATGTAGATGTTCAATATGATGTAATTATTTCAAAAGACTAAAATGTCAACAGTTCATTGACTAAAACTAGACTGAAATAGTCCATTTTTTTCTCGAATTAAGATTAAGATATTAAGACTTCTTGTCAACTAAATCTTGACTTAAAACAAGCAGCAGCCTCTCAGTCATCTGGTTCGATTAACAAATCTATCCACTGATGTCGAGCATCCAAAATTCATTAAAAAAACACTGCAAGTCATGTGTAGCCGGGGTACAGTGTTGTTATTCCACAGAGAAGCTTTCCTCTCTCCTGAAGAGCCTGGGGCAGTGAAGTACAGTAAGGGAGGTACATGGTGTCTAGCCCCAGGCATGCAGGATCTCGATGCTCGACGGTGATGCACAGAATACTTACGATACACACACATTCACATAAATACAACCCCCTTTTTTTTCCTCCCATCTCAATGTTTTCACGTCAGCAGACGCGACGTAAACCCACATTTGCAACACACGAACCCACTCGCGCTCGCATGCGGTCCTTTAGCTGTGAGCAACATTGTCAGATTGCGAACGCCCGTGTGAATGGGAGAGAGGGTGAGTGATGAAAGGGGAGAGCTGATAGCGGTGCTTCGTCGAATACAGATGAGAGAAAGGCATGCTGAATCCTGATCAGGCCGCCACCTCTCTTTCTTCCGCTCTCCATCCCTCAGATTGAAAATTCTTCAGAGAAGCGCGTCTTTCTGAACCAAGGGGCTTGTCATTAGGTCAACCTTTCAAAGTCCAGGTCCAGGTCTTCTTTTTAAAAGGAGCATCTTTTCTATGGGGGTAAAAAAAAAAAAAAAAAAAAAAAAAAAAAGTTGAATTAACAAGCAACTGGATTTTGATGAGAGTGATTCGGAGGCTCTTGAACGCACTCCTGTTTTTACATTTGACGACACTGGAGGCCAAATCTGTTAGCATTTTTAGCTTTGCTCGCTCCCTGCCTGTGAATTTTTGAAATACGCTGGCAGGGTTTTTGACACATTTCGACGGCCCGAGGCTCACGAAAGTCAGTCAACAAAATAATCACTGTCTTCTCTTATATTTAAGCTGAGAGAAACAACAAATGAGAAATATGTCCAAGTGGAGATTCAGCTGTTTTTACGGACGCTGCGGATGAGCAGGTGGCACCTTGCGCGGTCGCCTCTGCCAGGAGGATATGAACGTGTGCGTGTGATTAGGTGACTGCTGCTCGTGTTGTAAAGCGCTTTAAGTGGTCGGTAAGATTTAAAAAAAAAAAGCACTACGTTAATGCACTTTTTCACCTTTAAGTTACTCAGAAGGCTGAGGTGAGGTGAAATCTGGCTAAGATGGCAGCTTCCAGCTTAATTAGTTGAAGAAAACTTGTGCTTTTCCACCCTCCCCCAGAATACAAATGCTTTTTGTTGAAAAGTCATCAGGGTCGTCTCACCGGCTCATTAAAAACGTGGAAGGTGAAAAAAAAAAAAAATTAATGGAGCCAAACACCTTAAATTTAATACGTAGGAGGGTAAAATAATACAAAGTGCCCGCTGTTGTGAGTATAGCCACTTAAAGTTTTTGTGTAGTTTGACTTTCTCAGCAGTAGAAAGCTTCGGTGTGATGTGCATAGAAATGGGGACGCACTCTGACACACGGTTCATCACAATTACATTCAAATACTTAAAGCGGCGTTAAAATACTTTTTGTAACACGGTCACATCCTCTCAGACGGCGGCAAACTGCTCTGGAGTCAGATGAGTGTAGACACCAGAAGACCCGACGTGATTTGTCCTCCGATGTGATTATCAACACCGTGATTGGTTGTAAACCCTGTTGTCACGGCAATGATTTCAGCCTCGATGATGAAAGCTCCCGGGACGCTGATCCATAGTGTGCACGTACACACACACACACAGGCACACACAGTCTGTCTCACTGCTAACCAGTCTCATTCCCCTTTGAGAGAGAGGCATTAGTCTGCGAGATTGAACCCGTGTATGTGTGTGTGAGGGTGTGTGTTTCTGCTTGTCTCCTTACTTACATAGTAATGTACAGAACAGGAATCTGGGGAGAGGCTTGAATTCCACTGAATTGTACTTGACACTTTCTTCTTTCTTTCCTTCCTGATTTTCTTTTTTCTCCCTCCCACTCTCGCCTCCTTTATCTTTTTTTTTTCCCTCCTCCTCCCTCACAGCTGTTATTAAACCACTTTGACTGAGTTAATAACATCTGTGTCACGCTCAAACACACAGGAAGAGGAAGAAAACAAGTGGAACTTTGCCTGTCCGCTACACTAGCATTACACTTGTACTTACCAGACACCGAAGGCTGTACTTGTGGGATCCCAAACTCAACGACAGCTTGTGTTGATATTTTGCATCTGGATATGTTTGGAGAGCGTTGGGTTATGTAGTTTTTTTAAAAAAACTACCATTCATACCTGATATGAACATGCTTTCTCTCTCTGGATACATCTTGCCATTTGAAGAAATTCTCCAGCCCTCATGTGCTTTTATCTAAACCGTCTGTTCTTTCTTTTTTCCCCGACAGGGTTTGATGATCCTCCTGCAAAACCTTCCCACAATGCACTGGGGCAACGAGGAAGTGAGCGTACTGCTGGCTGAAGCCTACAGGTTGAAGTTTGCCTTTGCGGACGCGCCCAACCACTACAAGAGATGATAAGCGTGGCTCTGTGCAGCCGCCTCCCTCCTCCTCCTCCTCCTCCTCCTCCTCCTCCTGCTCCTCCTGCTCTTGTTCCTCCTTTCCTGCCCTGCAGTCGTCGACTGAACTTAGAGGCCTCTATTCCTCCGTGGAAGGACCTCCCCTTTTCTTAACCCCCCTCTCCCATATCGCCCAATGGGCCTTTCAGCTATTAAGAGATTTGAATCAACCAATGACTGAGAGGACGTGCTGTGTAGCATTCTAACATGTTGATGTGGAGCCTTTTTTTTTATTCTTATTTTTCTCTGATCAGCGCAGACTTTTTGTTGGAGTTGGATTCGCTCAAGCCAGCGCCTCAGAGTACGACCTCAGGCTGATGCAGGGCCATGAGGGCTCAGTCTGGCTGAGAAAAATGTTCTTTTCTTCTAATTGTTATTTCCAATATCACGGCAATATATTGCTTTTTTGTTCCTGGAAGCAAAAACGTGAGCTTTTTTTTGTTTTTTTTACACATTTGCAAAGATGAAGAAAGATGGCAGAAGGGAACGGCGCGGGATGGTTGACATATCTGAGCCCCCTCTCTCCTGGTCACAACTCAACCTGAAGGAACGCCACATCTCCTGCTCGTCTTTCCTCTCCTGCTTTGTGCCAGCAGAGACACAGTTTGTTTCCCGTCAGACACACTGGGAATTTGCAGAGAGAGAGGGAGAGAGAGACTGTCAGTCTGTGCTCTGGAGCATGTCTCCCTCCTTCCTCAAACCACACACACCAACTCAACCTCCCCCATCCGTTCTTTATCCCGTCCTCCCACTCGCACTGACACATCGCCGTGTTCGAGTGTCAAACAAACAGCGGTAAGAGGCAGTAGTTCAGGAGTCAGATCGACATCGCAGAAGGTTGTGCGCCATTAGGAGTAAGCTTATTACGTTGACCTTCGACCTGCTTATGAAGGGACTCGTCTTATCTATTAACCACTCCTCCTCCCCTTTGAACCCAGGACTACCTCAGATCAGAACACATGTTAACGCGCGAGTGGTGAGAGCTAGAAATCCACTCAATAAGGCATGCTAACAGGTTATGCTAACACACACATTTGCCAATGAGTGAGAATAAAAACACACCTACAAAGATGCACATCAGCGTGGGGTCAAAATAAGTCTTTGCAGCCTATCATAGAAGCTAAATTTCAGAGTAAACATGCTTCTTCACGCAGTTGTGTTTAAAGTAAACATCCAAATGAACAATTTTGCCTTAAGATCCCTTCTTTGATTTTTTCTTTGTTTTCTCACACCCCTTCCTCTCCTGGGTGCAAAATAACTTGACATCCACAAATGAAAAGTGTGACATGCGTTGCAAAAGCACCAGTAGCAGCAGTCTCTGTACTCTGTGCATTCCTCTGAGTGATTCCTATCAATACGTTATCAACAAGGCCTTCCCTGACAATTAATTTTACTGCCTGTAAACATGAAAACAGCCTCTACCTTGAAGGAGGTCTTGCGGCTTTAAAAGGCAATTACACGTTTGATCCTGATTCTCTTCATTGGATCATGTGTAACCGGCACCAGGCTGCTGCGAGATTAACAGAATAACTTCCACGCTAGTGTGCACCTCAAAGTTTTCTGTTCTAACTTTGTATGCTGCACAGATTGCCAGTTTATCCAGCGCAGATCATCAGAGATATCGGAGACTGTGACATCCTGGAGATGCATTAGACAAACTGACAATACAAAGCGCTCTCCTCGCTCAGCTTCGGGATCTGTCAATCTCCATATCCTCCACATTGTCATAAAAAAACAATAGATAACCAGGGTGACGCTGCAAGCACCATCGCCCCTTTTCTTCTAACTGGGACAGACCCTTTGCTGTAAATAAAAACATGGTGGAATAGGAAGAGAAGCATCTTTCTGCGACTGGGAAATACTGGTGTGAACTCCTCTAATGTGATGGAATCATGACAGGCTGAACAGATGACAGTTATTAAAGTCACACTTAAATACAAGCTGCACAGAAGAGCAGGTGCATTTAGACACAACTGTATTATTCTTGTGCACATGACCCCCTGCTTAACACTGGTCGTCCCCCATCTTTGTTGCATACATTGCTCTGTTCAGATAGAGCGCATGCAAAGTCGGTAGCACCATATTGGTGTAATGTGGGTAGGATGAAGGGTAATCAGACATTCATGACATAACACAAAGCTGTTAGCGTTTGGAGCCTCCTGTCGCGACTCCGCCAGGATCCATTATTGTCACCCCAGCCCGCAAAGATGGTGTGCGTAGGTGTGTGAAGGGGAGATGGAAGGAGAGAGGGACGGGGTTGTGTTTCTTTGGAAGTTTTGGCGCTTTTTCTGTGAGAGCTGTCAGTCTTTGATCACGCGTTGGGATTTTTCTTTTCTTTTTTTTTTTACGCAATCTGCACCAGTTTCACAGGCGCCTCATCTCCCATGCTCTCTGACAAGGAAAAACTGCACTTAATTTGAAAGTCTACAGCCTTTTTTTCCTTTCTCTCTCTCTCTCTCGCTCTCTTTTTTTTGTATGAGATATATTCTTTCAATCAGCATTTTAAAGATTTGTCTTTTTCTTTCTGGGTTTTATTTTTTTAAGCTGTTTACATGACAAGCCTATTAAGTTGTGCCTGACTCTGGAGACATGAGACAACAGCCTAGTTATGTTTTTGACCTCAAATGAACTTGAAAAGGTTTCAGATTTCTGCAAGCAATAAATAGTATGATATTTTGAATTTGCTGTGAAAAGACAAAATATCTGTGCACATCTAGCTTTTGGGTGTGTTCACCACCAACATGAGCTGTTTCAAAATACTCATTGATAGTTCAGTAGTTCAGTAGTTAATAGCATTTAATAGTTCAAGCTTGGCAACCTGATCATTCGCCATACCGCTCCCTCAAACAGCTATCGTCCAGTCAAGGTTTAGCAACCTTTACTCGGCACAGCAACCTGTCGAGTTTTGGATTTCTCCACATGTTGAAGCAGTGCACATGGGGCTGTCTTAAGGGTGATACTGAAGTGTTTGGAGGGTGGTGTTGTTTTTGTAGCCCACCCAAAACCAAAAAAAAAAACAAGAGTTTAAGTGTAAAGAACAGATTAAACTTGATGTTAGCTGCATTTGTTAGCTGGCTTAGTCTGGCTAACTAGCTAACTACCTACAGTTATAACCTACTTTCAAGGCCAAAGAGCAGAGCATTAGCTCACACTAGCTTGTGCGGTTATAGATTACTTAAAAAAAAATAAAAAAATAAATTTAAAAAAAATTCCTAACTAATATATCTAGTGCTAGTGTTTATAATCTCCTCACTATGCGCCGGTACTGGATATATCAGAGTCGAGGCTAATGTTGGCCTTAGCCATGTTTCCATTTATTTGTTCGTCCTCATTCATAATTCCTTTTTTTTTTGTTCTAAAAAAAATAATAATAATATTCAGAAATACAAACAATTATTTCCATAAACTACTCAGCAGCACTTTCCACATCTTGCGATTTTTTTTTAGCTTACTGATAACAGTATCCAGCTAGTAACTAGCTAGTCTGCTCTGTGGATCATCAGCTGGTGAGGATGCTACCTTTTTGCCTGAAACATTTAACTTTGAACTCCGTCGTTTAGTGCAGTTTCATTCATATAGCCATCACATGCATATTCAAGAGTCAGCTGGAAACATCAAAAAGTTTGCATTTGAATCAACTCCTGGGCTGACGTTAGCTAGATAGTCACATCTTATACGTTAAATCTGCCACCAACAGCAAGTTCACCGGTCATGGCTTAGAAATGAGAAGCTGCTTTTGTCTACATTTGTCTGAAATCAGTCACCCACTGCGTAAAAAATGACTAAGAATTGAAAGTGATAAATCTGCCCGCTGTCATTGCGAACTGCTCGGAATGGAAAGCTCGACAGGTGTAGCAACAGCACCCAAAGGGAGGCGGGGATTCACGAGCGGTCATTTATTGCCCCATTTATTATCCAAAGCCCTACTTTTCAAGAAGTTCTGTTGCCTTACTGCACACATTTATATTGAACACTGGGGGGGGGAGTGATGCCACTGGTGACCAGGGATGCCTGGGGCAACAAATAATGTTGGAGGTTGACAGTTACTGTATTCTCTGTGGATGTGTGTGTGTGTGCGCGTGCATGTGTGTGAGAGAGAGTCACGGGCAAACAGAGTAGGCTTGACCCCCCTTTTCCTCCTCCTCCTCCTCCTCCTCCAGAGATTCTCTGTTTTTGCTGTGACGCCATATGCAGTCATTTCCCTTTAACATGAAGTAGCTGCAACCTCAGACTGGACAGAACTGGTTTCATAAACAAACACACATTCACTACCAGTATCACTACCCACTGTCCCTTAGCAAACATACACACACACGTCTCCATGGTGATGAAGGCCAAGGTGGTATCTGGCTGGAGCCCTTTTTCTATTAGCCCACACACACACACACACACACACAGAGGCAAACTTCAAACATTCTTCAGAGCATCTTCAGGAGGGTATCCTTAAGAAACATTTTCAGCTGCTTTCATTTCTTTTCTTTTCTTTTTTCTTTTTTTTTTCTTTTTGCTCTACTTCTCCAGACATGAAAATATATTTATGAAAACCAAACTGGAAAAAAAAAAAAAAAAAAAAATCCTCCCCTATGTCCTTTGCCTCTTGAGTACTCAGAAAAATCTAATAATACTAGAGTGTATGGGTGACAGGAGTAGTGGTTCTTGAATTTAAAAATGTGTACAGAGAAGATTTTGAAACAAAAATCTGTAAATAGAAAGTGTAAATAAATCCTATATATGACAAACTTGCTTTGAATGAGGCGTCATGTTGTGTGTGTGCGTCTTTTCTTAGAGTGTGTACGCTTCTAGGAGTACTGCTCTGTGTGTGTGTGAGCAGAGAGAAATTGCTGAATCACTAAATATTCGATGTCCAATTGCAGTCAAAGTCAAACTATATATCTGATCTATTTCACAACAGTGTGTGTGTGTGTGTGTGTGTGTGTGTGTGTGTGTGTGTGTGTGTGTGTGTGTGTGATGAATGTATGTGTATCCTACACATGCATTAGCCATTGTAATGAGTCGGCCATGGCTAACAGCTGTGCTGATGTGAAGCTTGTAGCTAATTGTATCGGTTGTATTCACACACCGTTCCCATACACACAGTCTAACAGGTAGACACTTCTTGTCTGATCCCTCTGGAGGAAATGGCAGCACAAGCTTGGTTAATGAGACTTTTTCCCTCTGTGTTTGTGTGTGTGTGTGTGTGTGTGTGTCTGTACGTGTGTGTGTGTGTGTGTCTGTACGTGTGTGTGTCAGAGGATTGGAAGGAAAGGAGGAGACAGAAGACAGAAACGGGAGCCAGGTTGCATTCCCTTGTAAACGTGAGTACATACCTGTGTGTGTGTGTGTGTGTGTGTGTGTGTGTGTGTGTGTATAACATGCAGCAGCAGCCTGCAGTAGAAGCTCCCTCGCTCTCGTTAGGCTGACTGATGTTCACACAGGCAGCCAATTATGGAGTGGCGGTCACTGAGGACTCCAGTCACTTCATGGGAAATTAAAAATACATTAAAACCAACAATGGTCGCAGGAAGGTGCCTGCACGTTTGCACACACACACACACACACACACATACACACACACACACACATCTACTCTAATGTGTGATGAAAGATGTGAGAGGTGCCAACAAAGAAGCAGCACACTGTGAAGTCAAAAAAAGTGCAAACAATATCAACTTTTGCTTTTAGATTTTTTCCTCAAGGCCTTTTTTTCCTCCCTGCATATTTCATGTTTGCTGTTTATTTGTACAGTACGTTGCTATCATAACCTCAGCCTTTGCTGTTTACCTCCCCACGTCCTCCTAACTCCCCCAAATTCACAGGCCTATACACCACCAGTCGCCAGCGTGAGTCCTTTTCATCACCGGCTCACACTGGCAAATGTTACCACATTCTGCGAGCACAAAGGCAGTGACGTCGAGGCAGACTTCACGCCACTTTCATGGGATTTTAAGCCTGTGTCTGAAATCAATTTCCCGATCTTCATTTATTCATTTATATTTATTTTAGAGAGGAGCTGCGCAGCAACTGCGTTGTTGTCACAGCGAAGGATGAGATGCAGATTGAGGATGTTTGATTTTAGAGGCACCGTGGAGGCGCTGGCAACTGTGGTGTACGTCGGTTTTGGTAGAAATAAATCAAACTTTGATTCGTTACACAGCTCAACAGATAAAACATGGATTCATTCACTTATTTATTTGTTCATTCGCTTGTATAAAATCACTAATAGTGGAGTTTTTGTTAACTTACCATTCCAGTTAAAATGAGACATAATCAAAGTCAATCGATAGCTGTTCCTGAACCATGTGGAGGACGTGCATGGTTTTGGTCTCTTTTGAAATGTAACACTCTGAAGTTTTATCCCCAGCACTGAGAATCACCGTCAGAAATGAAACACTGAAATAGAACTTTTTGTTTTCCGCCTGAATATTTGCCACACAATTGGCTATACAGCCTGCTGCCAAATGGCTTATTTCCAAATATGAGATTTTAAGTTTGGGAGCCATATTTGTGCATGTAAAACCTAGATGGTCACTTCAAATGTTTACTTATGCACATAAAGTCTACATATAAAACTGGAGCTTTTTCCTGCAGGCTGCTGCTTAATAATTCAAACCACATGTGACAGAAAACTGCAGCACATGATCATAATGTCTGTTTCGAGGCTGAGAGCATCGCTGATGTCACACTGTCTGCTCGGAGTAGGCAAATATTGTGCTTTGCACTCTGCTACGTTTATCTGACAGTTTAATTTTACAAAACTTGGAACAAGCACTTGAAAGATATGCGGTCAGTGATGCTGTGTTACAGATTAAACTAGATCAGCTCCACCTCAACCAGCTGTAACAATCAAGCACAGTTTCCATGTTAGTAACAGGGCCCATTGGGATAAATTGATGCTTTTACTTCTAAAAGTTCTTTGAGACACTGAGCTGCTGTTCTGCACCACAACCGGTCATTGCAGTGTGGAACATAAGACCTATAATAACTGGATTTACAACATTTTAATACTTTAAGAAACATGTTTTATTTTCGTCAGTTGGTGAAATAGGAAAAGTAGCTTAGCAACACTGGGATTTATCAGCCGCTGACACTTAGCAACTGAAAAAGTTCACTCCCCTGCTCCTAAGATGTGGAGCAGTGTGCTCTTCAGAGATTAAATTCAAGGGCTATTTAAAGAATGCACTTCATCTGAACTCTTGCAACAAAGCACTGATCTGTCCTTTAATTTCCTCGGTCATATTTGGTGTCTGACGACTTGAATCGAGAACTTTGTGCAGACAGTTACGGAGCTGAGCAGCGATGAACTTTGACATGCCACCTATTTTACCTTTGGCAGGTGAGAGCTTCTCTCTGTCAGTACTCAGGGTTTACACAGGAAGGGAATATTTATACTTGACTTCACACAATCAGAGCATGACTCGACACTCGGGAGACTTGTGAGGAATGTATTTCTTAGACGGGAGCGCTGAACTCCCCAAATTAACTGTGACTGCTTACTCATCACGTCAAGCCAAACTTGAGCAGGACTGAGCTTCCATCAGATCTACTGTATGTCTGCTCATCACCACTGACAGCGTCATGGTGACCGAGATCGACAAGACTTTATACGCGTGTCACTCTGAATCCATCCCCGCGGTTTGGCCGTGTTCAGACAGACATTAGCGCTGCCTGGAAAAACTCAGCCCCCTCGTTCATTTCAATGAGAGCAGGGTTTCTGCACAGCAGGGTTCTGCTATTCCTCCCTGCAGTATTTCAAACTGCTACGCTTACCAATTAGAGCAGAATACATGCATATCTGCTTGATTAAATCAGTTTTATATCGAAGGATAGCACCGCTAATGAAGCTCCGCTAGCTTATCGGCAAACACATTGCATTTTAGATAACTGCTGTATCATAAAAAATAGGAAACATTCAGTTTGCATCAGCAGCACTGTTCAAATAGCCTGATGTCTGTAAGTACAGACTGGGACTGAAGCTAAACTTTAAGAAACTTTTTCTCAGGACTGAAGACACTTAAGCTGCCCACAACACAGCTAGAGGGTGGAGTTGTCACAGACTGGCCGTGGTTGGTCTTGCTACCCAGCAGGGCCACAGCAGTGCAGCTACCCCCTGCTGTGAGACTGTAGTGGAAATGCATGTCTTTGGTCCCTTAAAAATACCTAAAAGTTGGCTTTAGTTTGCTTTCTTTCTTTGCCTTTCCAGAATGCACTGGACTGTATGCTTTAATTAAAGTTTAGTAACCGTCGTGTGTGCAGGCTGTACAGTGTCTGGATGCTGCTTTGTGTCAGTGTCTCTGCCAACATATCAGCGTTAACAATGTACAAGAATTTTGGAAGATTATTATTGTTAAGATTATTACTTATGTCCCCCCAAACCCCAGCTGGCCAGTGTTTTGTGCCTTCACACACATGGATCTAATACTCTGACCAGCCTGGGTTGTATTTCATTTTCTCATCAGCACCTGAAGCAAGACGCCTCCACCAACGCAGCCCTTTTTCTTCTTCTCTTCTTTAATGCAGTTGTGTTTTCAGTCAGAGCACAGAGCTGGTGCATTTTCAAACACATCTTATTTTTCTCCTGTCTAAGATTTACTCATATAAATTGTAAGAGGTAACCTTATTTTGCCCCCCGAATCACTTACTGCATATGTCAGGTCGTGTGTGCGTGCATCCATGTGTGTGTCTGCAGCTAATTTCCATCAGCATAATATTTTCTGTGCACATTTATGACTGTATGCTCAAGGACCTCTCGTGGTTGTGGTGATTCGCAATCGTTGGAAAACATATTTTATGGAAAAGTCTGGTCTCATCTTCAACTGGAGCATCTGCAGGTTAATTTCATGCCCAATAAGCTATGATCTAACAAAGTTACACAATACAAGATGAATAAATCCTTTTTTAGTTTTATTTTTTTCATTTTCTCAGCCACCTTGAGTGTAAAGGAGCTGGGAGGGACAATTGAGTGAGATTCAACTCTTCTTTGTCTTCTTTATATCACTGGATTTCCCCTTGCCATGGTTGTGTCCACTGCGCGCACACTTTATTTTTAATAAAAGAAGACCTCCTGCTCAAGTGTTGGTCATGAGTGTGACAGGCTGTTGCTGTTTCACACCAATACACGTTCACAAGCACCTCCGTGGATTATTTATGTGGTGCAGCGGTGATGTAGCCAGAGCTGTATTCTGAGCAGCTGCAGGTCGATGGTTATGTTTAGTTTCTTCCTGAAAATTCAGCAAGCAGTAAGCCGACTGATGATGAGTCAGACCATGACACCTCTGGAAGTTGCTAAGAGATGAGTGGAACTCATACTGCAACATGCAGAACGGTGCCACGTCATGCCTCACAATCTGTTCCTGGCTAATGTGCATTTTACAGGCTGCACATGTATTTCACAGAGTAGACTGACAGCGAAGAAGACTGAGAGGCTGCAGACGTGAACTGTGACAAAACTGAACATCATCCGTCTCATTTGTTAAATGCTGTTCATTAGCTGCTGCGTCACCGTTGGAGAGACGAGTGTCAGTGTTTTAGCAGAGACAGTCATGCTTATACCACAGTGGTATAGTCGAGGGATACATGAAAAGACTGTAGAGTAGCTAAAGTGGTAAGAAAAAAATACATATATATATATACATATACATATACATATACATACATACATACATACATACATACATACATATACACACACACACACACATATATATATATATATACATATATAAAATAATGAATTAACAGTTCAAATAGCTAAAAGTAATGGACAGATGGTGAAATAGCTAAAAGGGACAAACAGTTGAAATACTCAGCATAATATTACAAATCAATGGTTGATATACTTATCTAAAAATAAAGGACAAATAGTTTAAATTGTAAGCTAAAAGTACTGTATAAATGGTTAAAATGGACAGTTAAAGTTGTTTCAACAGCCCATTGTTCCAAAACCCCAATAATCCGAATGATGTCCGAAAACAGCAGCCCATTGTCCCTCTGGCTCGTGCTCATTGTCGGTCAGGCTCACGTGGTTGCTTAGATGGTTAAGGTTCGAAAAAAATACCAGCCAATCAGAGGCGGTGGAGGCGGGGCCTTCGCAGAATACATGTGATAAAAGTAATGCACTGAATCTGAAAAATGGGAACAATGGCGAGGCACGAAAAGTAAGATTTGAAAGCTAAAAGCAAAGTGCAGATAGTTGGAATGTGGAGCTCCTGACGTGGTCGCAGACGCAAACCTGACCAAACTGACACTGATGTAATATCCGCTTTGAAATCATTTATAGAGTGAAATAACAACCAATTGAAAAAGCTTTGAAATGGACACATTTGGAACGCGAAGGCGTACTTGAGGTCGGGCTGAGGGGGTGCATCTGGCTAAATGGTCAGGAACCAGGATTTTGGAGTGTAATTACCTGCTTTTAGTGAGAAATGAACACAAGTTTGCAGTCGTCCCAAAATAGACTCCGCTTTTTTGCAATGAAGCGCTTCAACTAGATAAGCTACCGAGATTTACAGCACCTACAGTAACACTTGCTCTCATCCCTTCGATGCTGCGGTGGCTGTTTTTCGAGGTGATTGGGTAAGAGCGGCTTCAAGCAGGAAAATGTAGCATTTGAGGCCCACATCAATTTAAAAACTGCAATACGAATGTCTTAACCCTCGTGCGTCGGGGTGTACGTGTGTGTGTCTATGTGGATGTGTGCACCCCCTCTATCAGAGTTAGGCCACCGAGCTGCTGTGTTAGCTAAAATAGCAGCCGACCTCGCCGGCCTAAGCCTAAGTGACTCTGTGGCGATAAAGACAGAGTGGTTAGCAATGACACACTCAGGATATGTAATTAACTGGTGTGTCTGTGTGTGTGTGCGCGCTACTGTTACTTCTCCTTTCATTTGGCAGCTTAACCAATTCAATCCTGCCAGCTGGACAGCAGATTCATTCACACACACTAATGGGAAATACTCTTAATGGTCTTTGTTGAATTAGTTTCAGGTTAAACTGATGAATTATTTCTTTTAGCCTCATCACTGTGCTCCTGTACCCAAGATAACCAGGGCTTAAGTTGCATTTGTATGCATCCACGCACTGCATGTGCATCTGTGTACTTATTTATGTTGGTGTGTGCATGTGCTCAAATGTGAGTGTTTGACTAAATGTATGCGTGCCTGTGTGTGTGTGTGTGTGTGTGTATGTGTGTGTGTGTTTGAGAGAGGGCAAGATCATCCTTGGTTTGATCCTGTCCTGACATTTCTGCTGCCAAGTAACAGTTTACAGAGTGCCATGCTGCATCGCCTTTAGCACCACAAAACCTCACGCTGTGACAATGTGCCACCTGGCAAGTTGCTGTTGTGTGTGTGTGTGTGTGTGTGTATGTGTGTGTTAAAAGTAAAGAGAAAGATGGGGGGGGTGAGGGTTTAGCTTCAGGCTTGCTTTCCTGTGATTTGTTTTTGTTTAGAATATGTGTGTGTTTGTGTGTTAACGTACATGTTGGGTGCTAAGTTACACTATTTTTCACTTAAAAAATGTTCATTATTCCGATCCATTTTAGATAGAAGTGTGTGGTAATCCTGCTGTTGCTGCAGAGCAAGCATGAAACAGACAATCAGTGGTTAAATGAGCTTCTATTAGCGTCTTCCTACTTGCAGCATATTCAGAAGCATCGTCAGTTAATGGCATTTTTTCCTTTCACCTGTTCCGACTGCCTCTTCCAGCCGGTGCTGAAACTTTGCCGACGAGTCAGGCCACAGCAGCCAGCAGGTGAGGAGGTTAGTGCTGTGCTTATTTGATCTGAACTGCGTTAGATGGTTGGCTGCTTCAGTTTTCCCACAGGGGGGGATGCATCGCAGGGGTTCGACCGGCCTGTGCAGAGCAGGAACGTGTGCACGGAGACAAACAGGCGAGCTGAAATACAAATCCAACAACTGTCGAAAACAAACATACACAAACTGATGTTTGACTGCGGATCTCTGTATTTGCATGGTACTCTGGATGTTTTACCAGCCAGTTTGCTTTTCTGCCGGCCTGGTAGAGCTATTAGAGGGCAGCGAGCAGCTTCCTTCACTCCCCTCACATTTTCCACTCCCTCTGGACCGCTATGAAGAAAAGATGGAGTAAAGAGCACTAATTTACAGCAGCCCTCAAAAGACTGAGCCAAGTGTTATTTGGGTACTCTGGGAGGACTTGCTGGCTGGATTTACACTGAACGAAGCACCAGACAGCTCTGTTGCATGCACCTCAACTGGTTTCATCAAGGAAATATGTGAGTGGGATAAGCAAGTGCGCGGGCAGATGTATATAGAGTATATGGCTTAACATGAGCAGTTTGATGCACTGTAACAATGGCAGAAGAGAACAGTGCTTAGATGAAGTTGGACAGAAATCAGAGTAATAAGACATCTATGAAACAGCGTAACCCTTCTTCAGTCCTTCAGACAGCAGAGCCAATACAGCCCGGAGACATTGATTCTATCGTCTATGGTTTAATCGTGAGGTAAGGACATGTGGCATAACTACATGAGTGGTGGTTCATGGGAGTACAGGAGAATATGTACAGTGTGTCTGGGTCTCTTACAAGGTACAAGGTTTATTTATCAATTTACAACACAGGATTGTGTGACAAAATGCGTGTTGTAGACCTTTTATGCTTCTCACAAAACTTTTCTAAATGGAGGAATAAATAATATGTCATGGAAATAAACTATTGAATTGAGGAGAAAAGAGGGCGGCACGGTGGCGCAGCAGGTAGTGCGCGTGCCTCACAGCAAGAAGGTCACCAGTTCGATCCCCGGGTCAGGCGGGGCCTTTCTGTGCGAAGTTTGCATGTTCTTCCCGTGCATGCGTGGGTTCTCTCCAGGCACTCCGGCTTCCTCCCACAGACCAAAAACATGCTCATTAGGTTAATTGGTGACTCTAAATTGTCCCTAGGTGTGAATGTGTGTATGTGTGTTGCCCTGCAGTCGGCTGGCGACCGGCTCAGGGTGTACCCCGCCTCTCGCCCGTTGACAGCTGGGATAGGCTCCAGCCCCCCCCCAACCCCGAAAGGGATAATCGGGGTATAGAAGATGAATGAATGAATTGAGGAGAAAAGAAGCTGCGCTGTGGTCTGGTGGTACAGCAGCAAATACGTCTGTATCAGGCTGGGGTGGGTATTTTCTTCTAGTATGGGGGTGAGTGCCACATGGGGTTGGTCATTAAGACGAGACACTGAAGACTTTCTAGGTGCAGGGACAATGGTGCGTGTGTTGAAGCAGATGGGAACGTTCCTGTGACTCAGCAGGATTTTTCTCACGTCTTCTGCAGATACTGACAGCGGCCCATCTTCTGGAGGCAGAGTAGATTTCACAGCTGCCTCCTTGTTGAGGAGATCAAAGAGAGCATGGAGTGTGTTTGGCTTATCCGACGATGTGGCCTCCCACATGATGGAGGCGCTTCTGCTTTTGGAGGCTTTGATGGTGTGGATCTCTTGCCACAGATCTTTGGTTTTGTTGGTGTTGAGGTCTCTCTCCAGTCTCCGCTGATGTCTCCATTCGGCCTTCAGTCTCGCTCTGGCAGCGTTGTCTGCTACCTTGTCAGCTTTTTTGGCTTTGGATAGAGCCATCGCCTTTCCTTTCATGTGCCAGTCCGTGCACTGGTCCCATTTTGAAAACCCAATTCAGTACCAGAACTAACTCACTAGATATCCAGACCCGTCCTGTCCTGTTTGCTCAATCAAATAAGGTTCAGTGCCAGCTGATGGCAAAGGCAGTAAAGGGCAAAGACACAGGCACCGAGTGAAGGGCAGACTTTGGCCATGGGAAATAACTAAATATTTTGAGAGAGTAAAAGAAAATGCTGTAATGCCATGTACGGACATGGCATCAGAACTTAAAGTTTCACCTAAATCACACTTAGTCATCCCTTTCTTTAGCACCTGTTTACCACCTGTTTATAAGCTAGAGAAGAAGGAGACTTTAGCCGGAAAGCTAATGTGAGTTGTTGTTCAGAGTCTGTAGCTCTTGTGAGACCGTCTGCTCTGCCTGTGATAGAACACTTTAACGTTACAGTTTCAACGGCTATGCTGCGAAGCGTTCTGCCAGCGTCTCTGCTCCATCTATTTCTGCTCTTCTCACCTCCCGTCTCTTCCCCTGCCTCCTCTCTCTCCGTCGTAGACCTGTGAATCAGGCAGCCTTTGGAGAGCTTCTCTCTCAAGCTGACTTGTTCATGGATCTGATTAATCGTGATTTGAATTTCAGCAGATGGCTAAATAATATATATGTATTGGAGTATGCTGATTATCAATAGACAACAGTGTTTCATCATAGTCTGCAACAGAAAAAAGGGATATTGTTTATCTAAATGGTTGCCAGTATAGCTGATAATAGCCTTGACTAGATAAGACTTAAATTCAGTTTAGTGGCCAGATGTGACAAGAACAGACTCGAGTAGAAGAAGCTAAATGATCAGTGTGTCTCAGAACGTATTAGCCCAGTGGCCCAGGTTCATGGAGTGTTTGTCCTTGTGCTGGAGTCAGCTATTTAAAGTGTGTCCTTCCTCTTCCTGTCCGGTGGACAACACGCTGAACTTCGTTTAAAGCCCAAGGTCACTGACCATCAAAAATTAAAATACAAATAGAAAGAAGGCTCACCTTGAGGTACTTCTAAGAGACTAACAACAAAGAGGATCATCCACTCAAAAAAAAGGGCCAATCTTTCATGTTTCAGATTTTTCCTCTTCCCTGAAAAGTTTTGAAATTGCAGAGCCTGCCAAAGTGGAGCAGCCTCGCTGCAAACCACAGAGCCATTCAGCTGAAGTTCATCTTTTCAATTGAAGGCTTTGAGCTCCAGTTTCTCTGGTCGAACACGTAGAGACTGAAGCCTGACTTTTAGTATGATTAAATTATCATGGGTTTATTGTTACAAGTCTGCTGTGATTTGATTGCCATTTGCCATTTTTGACCACTGGAAATCTGAAGAGGCAGAGGCAAAAGGGACAGTAGCCCTGTTTAACATGTCGCAAACAGAAAGGCTGTAAGCCTGTTTAAACTCAAGACCATAGCTGCTATATAGCCATCATGTTATCCTTAACAAATGTTAGCCAACATGCTTGTTGTGCTCTCTCTCTCTGTCTCCGTCTTGCCTTCAGACTGTTGATCCGGCCATCTGGCAGATCATAAATACAAATCCTTGTGTCCTGCGATAACAGAAAATAATAGACTAACACTTCGTTCACGATCAGGGTGAACGCAACACGCATGTAGGGGTTACACGTCATCGATGGCGTGCATCATGACGATCGTCAGGAGGAGAAAAGTAGAGGAGGAGAGCTTATCATCACAAGATTTTTAGGAAAAATCTGGTGTCACCTTCATGTTTTTAAGAAATGAAAGTGTGAACAAATTCAAAGTAACGTGTAATTCCTCCAGCTGGGTTGTTTGCATGTGTTTTAATGAAGGTAAACCCAGTGGATGTCTATGCGTAATGGCACTGCACGGCATTTCTCCAATCAGAGGCTGCTGCCCTGCTGCCTTCAGACAGCTGCAGGGTTTTAATGAACTAAAGGAGCTGCGTCATACAGTATGAATCAGCAGACAACAGATAAGATATCACATTCATTTATAGATCGATGCAGACAAGTATACCAGTGTCCCTGCTTTGATTGCATTAAACATTAATAATGTAAATAACCGAAGCTGATAATGTTAACCTGGAGGGTGTACAGTGACACATCAACTACAGACGCAGTTTTAAAAAGACAACACCAGCAGTAACACACTGGTTTCTATATAATGTGTGATTGCAAACCTGTGTAGAGCGAGTGATGGAGCACAGTGTAGAGGATACAGCTTAGGGAGCAGCAGTTGTGTTGTGGACTCAGCTAACACTGACTATTCAGGGAAGAAATTAGCTTCAAAGTGGGATCAACAGTGACAGCTCCAGTATCTTCCCTTTGGTGAAAAGAGGAACCCTACAGCTGTTTGCGGCAAAATGGCTGCAAAGCTCGCACTTCCATCTGAGTCAAGGCATGCATTAAGTCAGCTCACAATCAACTAAGACAATCAATTCAGCGAATCAAAAAGATCAATGTACAGCTTGGTTTTGGATGTTGCCGTTAGTAGACCACATGGTTTTAGTTTATTTCTGGCTAATAATGGAGGTGTCAGTGAAGTCAGTCTGTCCCTGCCTTCAGCACACTGAAGCCAAATTTTCTATTTCCCAAAATTGTCTGGATTTGCTGAATTTGTTCCACCTCGGTTATTTGTATAGTAGCCTATACAGGAATGCTCTGTCGCACTGCCTCACATGGACTGAAACTGACAAAATTATACTTCCTATTTCAAAAACCTAGTGAGACTCATTTCAGAAAGCAGCGTCACTCTCTCAAAGAGACCCCGAGAGCCAACCCCCTGATGAACAGTTTCTGCAGATGGAGGGCCGGAAGTGATTTTCTGCATAGGAAGCACTGTAACACACACTCAAAAAGCAGATGTTTTGTGTTGTTTACGCTTGCTCAGATTGACCAACCCGAGAAACCACAAGGAGCTTTTATCAAAAAGTTTTTGTTCATAAGGGTGAAAAATGCAAAAAAGTCGGACAATGATGGAAATGGTGTGATATTAGCTTGTTTGCTACAAGCAACACAACAAATACTGTCTGAATATAATGAAAACAACCTCTGGAAGAACTCAAAATGCTTCAGATATATGTGAATTCAAGCCATCTAGGAGAGACAACCATGCTTCGACATTTCAAAGATCTGAGTCGCTTATGCCCAAATTTATATCTGAAAAACCTCCTATTTTCCTCCATGCTCTGATGAAGATATGAAAATATGTGCTGTTTTTTTGAACCCTCTCTTGTCAAGTTTGGATTAAACCCAGAAGCAAAAGGAAATCTGTCCTCCAAAGCATTGACAGATATATCACTGCACATATAAAATAGAGTGGAGGGGAGTGCATTCATTTCAAAATACAGCCACATTAATTTGGATTGTGAAGGAGGCTGCAATGTCAAAATAAATCCTTTGTGATACCTTAGTACAGTGCGTCTCTTCCACTTATTACAAGAAATCTGGCTGCAGAGGAGAAGCTGAAGATTTGTCTGAGTGCGCGGCAGCTACTTGACTGCCGTGTCGTGCAATGATTTGAGCTAATTGAAGCGATGCGTTTACCTTGACACTTGATTCCTCAACAGATTGCATTTATTTCTAATGCTAATCTCTCCATCTGACAGCCATGCTGGGACTCTGAAATAGTTTATATTTGAAAGCATTATTGTGAGTGTGTTTTAATCCTTTCTTGTCTTTGTGCTCCCAGGTTGCTCCAATGATACCTGGAGTACCGTGAAATGTGGTAAATTGTAATCACTTTGTTGATTAAGTGATTTTTCAATGCACCATTGTGTCATCAGCCTGTTCAACGGACGTGACAAATGACAGTAAAGCAGTTGGTTAAGCAGGATTTTGAAGCGTAGGCCATATTAAAAGGTACGGACTTAATGAACTAGATCATTTTAACTACAGGCTCATGGATACACATTGATTTGATTGATTTATTTTACTGTGCAATGAAAAACACCTCCAAGGTATCTCTGCTGCGGCGCATTTTCCTCTGATTTTAAACAGATTCTGCTTTTTTTTACACAGTCATATGTAGTTTTCTCCTGGTCGGGGGCTTCATAACTGCGCATGAAGAAAAACAAAATAGATCAGACATGTAAAAATAGAGATGAGCAGCACGTTGCCTGTGCAGGTGTGAATGCTTTCATGTGCAGTGTAGCATTTTTATTGATTATAATGGACACACTCTGCTGCAGGCTCGCTGCTGCAGACGTGTCACGTGGTGGATTACTTGAGAATTCCCATTTTGCACTACTTCATACTACTCCAATACAGAGACAATCATTGTCATTTTCACTCCACTACCTTTAGTTGATAACTTCAGTTACGAGTTAGTTTGCAGATTCAGATTAATGATACAAAATATTATCAACAAATACATTATGATGAAGCATTATAGGTAAAACTATTGATCCTAGGGGGGAATTTACAAGCTACCCAGCAATATATAAAACATTTGAAATTAGCTCCACCAGCTGCAACATTAAGCTACTACTTGTAGTACTTCTACAGTATTTCACAATACTTTTACAGTATTTCTACACTGTGACATCGCTACTTTACGTCAGTGAAAGATCTTGTTTCTCAGCTCTTCTCTTGTTCTCTGACACTTGCTCTTTCACCTTTCACAGCTCTCCTCCTTCTCTTTACTTTAGGACACACCAGATTTGCTCCATCAGGAGGACTGGTGGCCCTGAAAAGACCTCCGTTCTCACACATTCACTCTGTTTTTCCAGCTTGTGGTTGACAATTGACAAGCAGCTGCTTAAGTTAGCAGCCAAATGTGCATGTATTGTTTAGAAATAAAGAGCTTAGTTAGCTGTGACAAAGGAGCACTAATTCAAATATGTGCTTTTATGTTTCAATAATGATATATGCTGTTTTGTAAATGAAATGGAATGAGGGTTTTATAGACTGAATTGATTCGTTTCTGAAGCGTAAAAGCCTTGTGCTTGAATACTGTCAGGTCTGGCTAATTAGAGAGGACTAATGTGTTTTTCATCTTTCTCCTGAAGCTTCTCTGCTTGGCGCATCACTTCTAAGTGGAAACAAAATGGAGTTTGAGAGGTTATATCTTGCTCCCACCTGGCTGTCAGTGGAGATGCTGGGCAGCAGCTGTTAGAGTTACATAAGATTAACCTGCGAAGAACGTCTGATAATAGAGACGGGTGGAATCAAAGCACATTCGAGGGCCAGACACACGCACATGCAGGAACACATGATGCCTGCATGTGCTGGTCTGTCCATGCAGTATATACTGTGCTCCTTCACACACACATGCATCACATAACTTACATAACTGGCCATGTAATGAAAGTGAAATTGTTGTGGAGGTGGATTGAGCCACTACAAAATCTGTGTCTGTCGAGGGCACTTCATCATGTTTTATCTACCATAGATGCATCCAAGAGGGCACTTTGGCAGGATTTTCTTCAAACCTGGAGGAAGCAGCAGCTTCTTTACTTTTGTTGTATTCCTGTACAAAGGGATTCAGACTGCTGTTACATAGAAATTTGATTTTTTTTTAGCCACACAGAGGCTGCTTCTGTCAACAGCTCAGTGACTGAAATGCGACCAAAGAAAGTGTGGCGATTTTTCTATGAACTCTGACGTTAGAAGTTTAGGATTACTTGCCTTCAAGAAAAAAATCTGGGATTTATGTCCATGAGGTTTTTTTCAGCCATATATCATGTACACATTTTGCAACTCAGGTATTTCTTATTATTCATGCACAAAGATGGTGTAGAAATGCAGCATTCTTTCTTAAAGTTCTTTTTCTAGAAATATCTAGAAATACTAGTAGACCATTACTGCCAGCCCAGGTTATTAAAAAAAAAAGATGTTTAATGTTAACAGTTTTCTATAAATGCTATCAATGAATCAAATGGTGGCTTTTACCACGGACATTAATGCAGCATGAGTCCACCTGCCTTGAATACCTAACATTACCAATAATCAAGGCCATTTATTGCTTTTAAGCCTATGAAAGATGCAGTAATGCTCAGGATTGAAGGTGTCTATGGAGATTAAGTAAAGCCCTGCAACCACCTCTGCCAAGGACCAAGGTATGCAAATGGAGAGCATCTCGCACTGACATTGAGCACATGACTGTTTAAAAGAATTTAAAAGATATATCACAAATGTCTTTCGAGCACAAGGACAATTACATTCCCGTAATTTCTGTCCATTTCTGTTATGTGGTCCCTGCTTTAATTGCACTTACTCGCCTCATCACTCCTTCAGAAATGTCAGCAAATATGGTGCACTAATGAAACCCTGTGCTCTTGAGTGAGTGTAAGTTTCTTTTTTTTTTCTTTATCTAAGCATTGAGAGTCAGCAGTCTGCCTGTGTGGCTTTGATGAGACCTGCTGGTGGAATCCACAGAGGGGGTTCTTCATGTCAGGACACTTGGTGAGGCGGGGAGGTAAGAACGGGACTGAGACGGGCAAATGCAGAAGAGGATACACCGCACTTTAAAAGATATGTCCATCTTTTAAAGGCCATGAGACTACGCTTCAGATTTGCCTGTTGAGGGTTCATATGACAAGTTACATCAGCGTCAAAATGTGCTGCAGGAGTGGTTTGTTCACAGGTTTTGCCAGTCGAGAAAAATATTCAACAACCAAAATAAAGGTGACAGGAATGTCCAGTGGTTTATGCAGGAGGTTTGATTCCGGCTGCTCAGTGGATCAGAGCCTCACAATCTGGCAGCTCAGTAGGAAAAACTAAGGGCAAGTGCAGATTACAAGACTTTTGCCCCGACATTTCTTTGATCTGACACAAAAACCCTCCAGTTGCCGGCCCATCAGGACGGCTCCTCTGGTTCAGGCACTTCAGAGACGTGTCATCCCGAGCTGTCCCAGACGCTGCCGCAGCTTTCACACAGGCTTGATTTTCTTGAAGCCAGAAAGTGGATGCACTTGTAGCCGAGTCTGGGTCTTATTACTAGAAAAGAGCAGCATCCAATGAGCAGGGAGCTGGGCAGTGGACACACACACATACAGAATTATATCATTAATATCATGAAGACAGTAGGTGATGAGGGGGGGATGCTGTCCCCCTTGTTAACCTGCCATCCCCCTGCATGAGAGCGCAGGGGCAGAGGAGTATTTTAGCTGAATATGTTCGTCTTGTCTCGTATGTCTCGTCTGCCTGACTCATTGATCCTTCTGACTGTGGTTTGTACAGGTTAGAGTCTATGACCCCGACCGCGGCTGTGAAGGACCAGCGGTCTAACTGTGCTGTGTGTTGGTAAATCCATGGCGCTGTCCATGGTGCTGAACGAGCAGACGGATTTGTAATTGCACTTTTTCCTCTCCATCCCTCCCTTCTGTCAGTTTCATCTTAGCTCAATAATACTCTTTTTATTTTTCCATTTTAAAATAAAATGAAACCTAAGATCCTTCCTGCCCACTCATACACTCCCTTAACTCAATCCATAACTGACTGTACTGCATTTATACTCAACAAAGTCTGTCAGCGTATTGTTAGTCTACAGCAGGTTTAGAGCTTGTGTTGCCGTTCCTGTTTGTAGTGTTGGAACTGAATAGATGTTTTTCTCCCAGAGTACTTGAACGAACAATAAACAGCCTTTACTCGCATCCTCTCTTGATAGTTTAGAGCTTGACTCTGAAGCATTGGAGTTTATTTTAGCATTATACGCTATACATTCCTTACCCCATTGCAACTGAGCACAAAACACTAAAACTAAACATTCTCTTGCATTTCTCCCTGCTTCTGCTAAGAACATGACAGCATTTCAGCACCTCTTGCATGACCGCCGTGAGTGGAGAGTAGCTGAGTATCGAACCTGGAGCTCGTTTGACGCTGCGTAGTCGATCATCCATCGATCCATCCATCCACTGTATCTACGCCAGCTTTGGCTTCATAAAACAGAAGACAAAAGCATGAAAGAAGAGTCTAGGCTGTCAATTTGAAACAACTGCAATGATTATGATGTTTGTTTGTAATGCAAGCAGACTTCATGTAATATAAATCACTACAAATGAGGCCACCTGGCTGAACACATGGACATGCATTGTTATTAGAAGGAGTCAATCTGCTCCAGCACTTCTAACATCCAACAGTACAGTTGAATGTATACCGTGAAGCTGTGTGAAGGCAAACTCCAACTTGTTTTTTCCTAGTAGGGGGTCCCATGAAAGTTGCATGCAGAATCATGTCGTTGGATTATCATTTCAGCATGCTGTGTAAATTGTGGATGACTGCAGGGAGGAGAAGGTGGGAGCAGAGAGGAGACTGTGGGAGGAAGCTGGGTCGAATTCAACGCTACCGGCGGCCTCCTGCTGAGACGCTGCCTGTTTCGTTTCAGGCTGTGAGCACTTGAGCTGGAGAGCAACGAGTGGAGAGAGGAGAGAAACGGGACAGATGAAGTGAGACAGAGAGGGAGAAAGAAGACGGGGGGAGGGGATGGAAGGAGTGGAAAAGAAGACGCGTGGAGGAGGGGTGTTAAGAGGGAGCAGGTTCAGGAGTGAGAGAGAGCAAACGGTAACAAACAAGATTTCACAGTGCGTCGTCTCCGCAAGTGTGCAGCACTCAACCCACCAGATTAACACTATTCATTTGTACTGTGGATTTCCACACTTCAGAGGCCCGATTGGTTCAGGAGCCCTGTTGGGTTGCACAAAGGTTCGGGCAATCCATTTCCACATATTAAAGCTGTGGCTCCGTCCACCACCACCACCACTACGTCCTCAAAAATGAACATTTTATTTCTTAAATTGAGAGATAAGGCAGCCGTTTTCAGCCTTAACCCTGTTTCCCTCTCAATTTTACATCCATTGTGTGAGGGTGTTGAGGAGGGCAGGCTTCGGCTGCCTCCAGGATCAGTTTTGAGTGAGGCGATCCAGTAAGTCTGTGTTGGAGGCATGTTTATATGGAGCTTACATGCAGCCGCATAAAAACATGAGCCAGGTACGCTTGACTTCACAGGGCATAGCAAATAACACACCGAGCACTGAGCTCAGTTTTCTTTGGGGGGTGGGGGGGCAAGCAGGGGGGAGAGAAGGGCCAAAACATGTTTGGCCAGTCATGAGAGGATGGTTGCAGTATAGGGATGTTAAGCTGTGACTGAAAATGCTCTTTGTGTTTTTATTTGCATGGAGTTAATAGTAGTACTGACTCAGACCAGGGAGTTCATTCAGATTGTAACTAGATGTGAAATGTTGGAAGTGAATAAATCCTCAGATTAATATTTCAAACTTTAATTATATAATCCTCTTCAGGTAAGATTTGTATCGGGCGGTTTGAGGGTTATGAACCTGTATGATTTAGAGATGAAATTATTTATGGAATTCACAAGAACAAGGAATGAAATTAGCACCTGTCACCTGCCAAACACAGGCTCAACATTAAAAAAAACCCAAGCCACCTGCCACCATGGAGGTTTGTCTTATATTCATAAATATTATTTTTGAATAGCAATTCTTAAGGTGACATGATATAATCCAGATTTTTACTGTCAGGTACCGCTGATACTTATGTCCCTGGTACTCAGTGCTTACAACTCAAAAGCCTTCTACATATATTTCAAAGGTGGGAGACAAAAAAATCGAGTGGCTGGTAGAAATGATCAGTGACCTGCCACAGTGGGCGGGTGAGGAAAAAACTTCACTTCAGACCCTGCACAAGAAAGAAAAGAGCAAATATTACAGATGAACAGCTGAAACTGTAATGTTGGGTTTTTTTTTATCACTGAACATCTTGCAAATTCTCAGATTTATTGGTTCCCAGGCTGGGAAATACTTCTTTATAATAATAAAATGTCAGTCATCTTTATAGTTTCCTGTACCTTAAAGGACCAGTATGTCAGTATGCAACCAACTGAATGCCCCTCATCTCCCTTCCTCGGTCTAACATTTAATCCACGCAGTAACTGTCAAGTGGTTTGAATCCAAAACAAGTTTAGTATTACACTTAAAATGAATAAAAAAAAACAAAAAAAAACTACACCTGCAGCTGCAAAGTACATAACAAATGTTAATTTAATTCAAAAAGCACTTCATATTTGCTTATGGCAGCGTTGACCTGTAAGTACTATTTTATGACATTCAGTGTTAATTACAAAATATACAGCAATTCTAATTTTAAATTCTAATTTTAAATTGAAAAAAAAAAAAGCTTTCTTAGTTATTGTTTATTCATTTCATCAGGACTGTGGCTGTGGTTTGATCACATTTCAGAGACAGCGGCCCCGTAACGTTCCCAAATACCCACACAACTGCCATCAGATTCTTTCTCAAATACTGCTAAATCCTGGCTGGTGGACTGAAAAACACGACATCCCCCTTTGCCAGCGGTGGCCCATCCACTTTACACCAGTGGGAAGAGCACACACTCACGACAAACAACAAAAACCGGTGTAGCTTTGGCAGAAATATGTGTGTTTACGTGGGAAACCTTTGCTTGTTGTAAGCTACTTTCAGGGTCTTAAAAGGTAAATTAAGCTCTAACAATCAATTACAGTAGCGACAAAGGTTTTCGAGCCATTGTCCTATCCTTCAGAATACTTGGTTAAGAAGTATGACATTTACTTTAGCTTGAATTATTTTCATCAAAGCAGCCCTTCAGTCACTTGACCTTTCTCTAAACTCCAGCACTAATTGTGTGAGCCTTTCTTTGGTCGGCCTTCGGAGCGACTGCCGCCGTTCTTCCCCCTCGCTGAGAAGGGCTCACCAGTCGAACATAACAGCAGCTTGACCCTCTGTCTTCAGCGTGCCGCTCTGCTTCTCTATTGGCCTCTTTTTCCGCCAGGTTTCCAGCTCCCCGCCGAGTCCCCGTCTCACCGCTGAAATTGAAATTAGGCATTAAACTCTATTCCGGCCACGGACTCCACTTACTAAAATAAACCCACCTTTCATGCTCTCAGTCTCTTTTCTTTCTGTTGTGCTCCTGGCTGGGAGGACTCACGCTGTGCTAGTGGCTTGTGTGTGTGTCAGTGTGTGTGCACAACAATTTAAGGCAAATTGCCAAAGAAAAAGATGCTTATGGTGAAAGCGCTGGGAAAAAAAAAAGATATTTGAAGAAATGAAGGCAGCTCAAAGATGTAATACCAGTTGCCATGGCAATAGAGTCATGCTGGCTCTTACTTTTTGAATCCATTATAATAGAGATTGGGAGATTGGCGGTAATGTAGTGTTAGACAGAAGTAGAAGTGTCAGGCCTGAGAAAAAGAAGGTGTCATGAATTGGTGTTGGTTTGGTGTTTGCTGAAGCTTTGTTGCTGTCAGAGGTCTGCTGTGAGCTGGACGCAGGTTCTGTCAAGAAATACTAAACCTCTGCCGGCGTGTGTGTGTAGCAACAGTGTGCGAGCTAGACAGGAACAAACCACGGGCTTGCGTGTGCGTCTGTTTGATTTCAGATTTTGTTCTTGTCCAACTTTTTGAGATTTTTCTTCCTGTAACTCGTCAACAAAATCGATTCATATGCCGGCATGGGGTCATTTTAATGAAACCAAACACACACGTTAAATGCAAATACACATGAATGATCAATAGCAGAGTTAGAAAAAATGATCACATACATGGAGGAAATCTATGTTCTCATTAAGACCTTGAAATGTAGCGGCCTACAGGTGTTTTTCTCTCTCTGACCAAATACTTCAACGCACAACAGCCGAAGAAACGAGAGGTCATGGCTCAGCATTGTTCAGGAAACCAGATGCTCTCAGCTCTGCAGGCTGGCGTCAGTTCACAGCAACAAAGAGCTCTGTCGGCGTGGACGGGTGGACATTTTTGAAAGCGATGATGCAGACACCCCTGTTTGCTTCCTGATTGGGTTTTATCAGTCAGGACGTGTCCTTCCCTGATTCATTGTCACGTGACCCTTTTCTAGAAGAAAACAAACAACATCATCTCATCTGGATGGAGATCGTCTCACCTTTAAAACCGCCTCTGTCCCCGCCTCTCACCTTAGGTCTCCCTCTCGGCTTTGTCCTCTTTCCCAGCGAGCATCTGCACCAAACCGACTTCATCCACGGAGAACTTGAAAAGGCATCTTGAAAAGGCTTGGCTTGGCAGCCTAGGACGGAAAACAAATTAGGAGTTCACAACTTCAAACGGAGCCTCACCAAGGCAACCCCTGCTCTTCTGCCAAGGGTTTGCCTCGCTCGCTCTAAGACAGCCCGTGAGAGGAGTTTTAATAAGCAGGAGCTCCATCTGAAGTCTTTGGCGTAATAAAGAAGGATAGTATAGCTACATTTCTAATCTCCTTTTCATTTGGCTATGGATTCGTCGCCTTCTCAGACACCGTGCACTTAGTTTCATGAAAAATACAGCTAATTCTGAGCCGGTGCACCACGACTGACAGCAGATTAAAGTTTTGTCACTTTATTACACCTTCGTTCAATTTGTACTGCACCACAAATGAGCAAAAAGGAAAAAAAGAGTTTGCTGACTGGTCCGGTGTGAGATTTCAGAGCCGACAGAGAGAGAAAAAAAGATGTGCTCCAACTTTCCTGCACAAGTCTCCACTGTATTGTGAAGCAAAGAGCTTTACTGACTGCCTAAGAAATCTGCCTGAGAAATGTCAGCAATTACTCCTGTCAGCCGTCTTCCTATTCCCTTGTTTACCTGGGAGACTATACCTCGCTATTATTGATCTGCAGTGTGTAAAAGGTCACAGGATTGAAGATGACAGCAGCCACAGTAACCATGGAGACTCCCTCTCCCTACGTCTACGACAGCACAGTATCAGTCAGCGGGTGAAACTTTGATGCTCGCTGCTTTGTAGCTCAGGCTGCTTTACAGGTGAGCCAGTCGTAATCTCCTGCTCGTTGTTGATAGTGCCTCTGCCCCATCTTTAGTACGAGCGCGTGGAGGGCAAGAACTTCACGTATGACTTCAGTTTTAACCTGCAGATCTTACGTGCAACATTCAAGGATTGAGTTAAGCCGTTTATGGTCGTTGATGTTTGTTCACTGCTAGCAGGGAGCTTATTTTACAGCCTCTCTGGTATTCCTTTGACTTGGGTCAGGAGTGTTTGATAAGTGTGTTTTCGACTGGACTTGTGTCAGGGAAAGATGATGCAAGAAGAGGAATATGAAGGTCCACTCTCCCAATATGTAATTCTTCACTTAATTATCCTTGAAAGGCCCCATTTACACTTGTTATTTCAAGTGGCTCATATGTGGATAAACTCCAGATTGAATACACTTTCATTTTTACTTAACAGCATACAGTACATTAGACAGGCAACAAATCTGATTGCATCTGTCTTTGTTTTCCCGGCTTACATACTAATCAGGGTTGGCCCTAATCCAGTCCGGAGTATGGTGGTAAAGCACCTGAAGGTAGGTGGTAAATGCCAAAAATGCCAGATGAAGAAATGTGCAGGGTTTAGTTACAATAAATACCAGATATTTGGTATTTCATCCAGATAGGCGTGGTTTTTGCAGGACGAGGTCCAAGACCCTCTCAGCCTGAGCTCAGAGTGCACATGTTTTTAATAATGGGAATATTTGATCTCACACCGATGCACATGGAAACTGACTGTCTACCATGTAAGCCCATTTGAAGTTTGCCTTCAGGGCTGTCTGCCAGAAAGGAAGTCAGGTGACGTGGTATAAACAGGGATAAAGTTAACATAAGGAGCAGGCTGTGGTGGATGAATAGGACAAGTACAGGACTTCCACCCAGAAGAGCAGAGTTTCCTGTGTGAAACCTCAGTGTTGGCTTGTTATGCTACTTTGTAGGTTTGGGACAATATCATATTTTGAGTTAAAGTACACAGGACATGAACAATGTCTTTCCAAAGGACAACATTACTGATTATGTTAGTCAGTGACTGGGGATGAGGGCCCCCTTCCACCAGTAGGCCTGTCTCACCACCATCCATGGTAAGACCGCATGTGTTGAATCTCTGGATTAGCTGCTTTTCTCTCACTTTACTGGGAGGAAGTGGCTGATTTAAATGTAATTACAGAGACACATAATCACAGAACAGTCCCAGAGGAGCCTGTTTCACCAGCAGCTTACTGACAAAGTTCCACCTGGGAGGAGTAAAGATTACATGTGCGTGGTGAAGAGACGACCACCTCCTGAGGTATTTTGAGCAACCGGATTTTAAGCCATCTCGAATGCTTCTTGGTTTTTATTTATTCATCCTTTATTGGACCAGAAATGTTGTTTAGTCAACTCCTTAATTTCAAGTGGGCATCATTTCTGCTGAGTGAGTAACGTATGTAACCGGAAGCATCCAACAGGAGTGCGCGCCGCAGAAAGAGGCCTCTGCACTCAAGGCCACTCAGCACGAGCTCGACAGCTGGTCGTTGCTCCTCTGGGAGGTTTAGCTCACTATAGCGATCAGAAACAGGATGTCTGTTTCCCCGCTCTATGAGTAAGAGTACTGTTGCCTGTGTGATGCTCCTGGCCCTGATCCAGTCATCACGATTTCTGCTTCAATCAGTGCTGCAGAGCCGTTTGGAGTGACTCCAAACTCGTGTTTTGGTGAACACCTACAACATATTACAGTGGACGTTTCAACCTGAAGTGGCGTGTAGACGTGAGCAGCTTTCTGAGGGCCTTGAGTTTGTATCATATTCCATTTCTGCCTATAGAGCTCCCTAAATCTCACACACTGGACCTTTAAATGCATCTCACATCATTGCAAGAGCAAACACGAGACAGGAGGCAGTGTCTTCTTCTGTTTCCTCTAACTTCTGCAGCTTGCTCTCCTAAACAACACTCTGAAACTAATTAGTTACCATTCTGTGGAATAGTATTGAGGCATGCGACTCAAATTAAGCCAACAGACAAACCAAAGCAAGATGTTAAAACCAGCTGTGGTCCAACTATTTACTTAAAAAATGAAGCTTAATGCTGCTCATCTGTATTATATGGTTTATTTGTGTGGGGAAAAGTGGCAGACATCTCCTAATGTGTACAAAGCACAAGAAAAAAATCAAAAGTAATGAAGACCATTTTTAGCCATTAATGTTCATAGCTGCATATTTTTTAAAGAAATCATCCTCAAAATGTTATCAGTTTGCATAAAAACATTCATTTATTTAGGGTGTAGCTGCTTATCTAATGAGACAATTTATCCTGGCTACAGCCGTGTCCCAGTTTTGTCCTTGTCTCCTGTTTCCTGATGTTTTCCCCCTCCATGTGTCTCCTGTCTGTCTCTCTTTTCCTTCCTCTCTGTCTGTGTGATTGTCTGAATGGAGACAGGTGTGCTGAAACCAGAGCGGAGCACCACCAGCTGCATCCCATCCTCTGATCAAGCCTCCCACTCAGCTCTGCCACATCCAGCTCGCCAGATCGTAGCTTCTGCACCAGTCAGTCTATGCTTCGAGCCATATTTGCCAGTAGATATATATATCTAGTTAACCTGTTGGAGCCTGTTATCTTTAGCCTAATCCTATTTCTTCTCCCCCTGCTGTTCTGCCTGCTCTGCTCTGGCCCTGCCTCCCATCCATTCGTCTCCTCTGCCCTGCTCCTCTGCCTCGGACCACAGCTCAGCCCAGCAACTCTCCAGATTCTGCTGTGGACCTGCTGGGCTCTTATTCCCATCCCATTTGCCCTTAGACATCATTCCTGTGTCTGCACTTGCTTCCACCAGTTAGCTCCTTAACCCAATTGTCAGAAATGGTAGAATCAAAGTTCCAGATGAGTTTTCTTCAGAACGGCTATTTTACACACAAAACTAAAATCGAGATAATTTTGTGTTACTCTACATTTTTCATTATGTCTACAATTCTATTTTTACATATGGGATTACCCATTCAAAGAGTGGACACCATTAAGCGTCATAAATCCAACCATTAGTAAAGCAACATGTCTGTTTTGGAGCAATTTGCAGCTTCTCATCGCACTCTTTCATGCATAATGTAATGGTTTTAGTCGGGGTGATCAGAGCAGAGAAGAAGTGAGCGGGGAGATCTCGGCTAATAGCTCGTTATGCCACGCGTTCCAGTGGCTCATCAGTGAGCAGCCAGTCAGCCATTAAGTGTAATATGTTATTAAATATTTATTTGGTCCAAGGCCACTGCTGTGCTACATTAGATCTACATGCTCGTCATTAGAGGACATCAGCTGTATTATGAATGTGAAGCACAAAGGGCAGTCAGAGTGGAGGTTAGAAAGGGCAGCTGAAACCCAAACAGCTGCTGGTTTACTCACAATCCCTGACAACAGAGATCCTGGAAGATGACTGATGAGACGACGACTGGTGAAGTGAGTGAGTACAAAGTGCTGACCTGAGGTCTACGCTAGTTTCTACTCTGATTTCTCTTGTTATTGCATGTTAGATGCTACAGTTTTGTAGCCACTCCAGATTTAAACTTCTCATCTGCTTGTTGTGGATTGTCATGAAATTTCATCCAGACATTCATCCTTCCCTCAGGATGAATCCTCCTGACGTTGGTGCCTCCAAATTTAGGATGAATTATATGAACTTGTTTTGTGGCCAAATACCTGCAACTAATTTTCCCTCAGCATCAGCTGCATTTTGTGTTCAGTGCTAACTAGCGTGGGTTAACTTGCTAAAATGCCAAAATGAAATGGTGAATGCTTGCTTAGCATTAGCATGCCGTTCACAGAGCAGCTAGCATGTCTCCAGACTCTTCGTCTTTGCTTGATTTTATTTGCTGTATCAACATTCATGTCATGATTTAGCCAAACTGTAACATGAAACTGGTTGTTACTGGCTGAAACAAAGCGATGCACTTTGTTTATCAGCCTAGTCCTTTCATACAAACCGTCCTCTACCTGGCCTGCTTCCTGTGTGGGTGGAGCCCCTGAATCTGTACAGGAAGCCACCTGTGTCTAAATAGAAGAAGAAGAAGAAGAAGAAGAAGAAGAAACATACTTTTATTTATCACAACACACTACATGCACACTACATGCTTCTTGTGAAATTAATTCTCCGCTCTTGACCCGGCTGACCAGGAGCTATGGGCTGCCAGCTGACAGCTGCGCCCGGGGACCCAGTTCCTTTCATCACCATTGGTCAGGTGGTGATCTTCTTGTTTTTTTTAGTGGGGGTTTTTATGGAGGAAACCCCAGGTGAACACGGGGAGAACATGCCAACTCCACACAGAAAGGCCTCTTTCCTCAAGCAGCAGGCACTGAAGGCATGGTGGAGGACACGCCCTCAGTGCTCACAGCACCCCAGACGTGAATCGAACCCGGGACCTTCTAGCTGTGAGGCGACAGTGTTGCCACTGTATCACCGTGCCAAAAAATAAAGAAGCTGGCAGGCCTCGTGTGGATACCTTTTTCTTCAGTTGTTCGGACTGTGTGAGTGTTGAGGTGTACGAGCTGGATGAGTGATGGATGTTAAGAGTGTGCATGCTCCTGTTTTGGAGTGCTAACAGTCCCAGGTGAACCCAGTTTCATCCTGCTTCTGCTCTTAAAGAGCTCAGGAGATTCACAATGTGTTTTCCTGCCTTCGTGTGTTTTGTGGAACCATTATCGAGGCTGTCTTTTTCTGCCTGGTCCACACAGACTTTCTGCCACCACACTCATTATTTTCTGATAACGGATTAATGTTAGCTTCTGAACAAGTTTCCCTGCAAACCAATTACCCCCATAGGACTTTGTAGAAGTTGGCAGCTTACTGCTGGCATTTCAGAGCAATGTATTGATAAAGTTTGCTGCGCTGGCCATGCCTTCAACATTTAACAACTGCAGCACTGAGGTACAATTCCATGCTGTTCACTAACCGCTGTCAGAATTAAACGATATATGCGTCAAAGCACTAAAACGTGTTCTGTTACTGCTGCACTTTTCCTCAGTCTTACAGGCTGTCTGGCCCTCTTTGCAAGATTTTCCAGGCTGTTTTAGCTCTACGTATTATACATCCCAACTGAAACCTATGAAGAGCATTCCTCTGAAGCTTAACACTCATGTATAGTGAATTTTGAATAGTTGTTTTTTTGTACATTAATTTTTTTTAAGCGTGTGCCTGTTTTGCTTCACTTTTCAGTTTCAAACCTGTTGCGTGCAGCATTTATAGTTACAGACTTAACAATGGGGGAAGCACTAATACAGAACATTAGCTCTGTGGTATTTATAGTCCTTGTACTATGGGTGAAAATGTTGCTTTATACAGTAATTATACTTATTTACTTCTACATAACCTCCAGCAGTGAAAGGGATGTTCTTTCTGCGGTAGGGGTTACGCCGTGTTCCTCAAATACAGGCGGAACATTGTGTGCATGTACAGGCAGCGTTTGTGTGTGTGTGCATTGGTGTAGTTGTGCATGTGATTTCTTACAGACTCAGTGAGGCTCAGGAGGAGTGCTAAAAAGTGGACCTCTTATTACACAAGCACACACCGCAGTTAGGCGCCACTATGCTGAGCTGTGCTGGGTGACTTGACATGGTTTGCGGTATAGACCTCACTGCAGGATGCATTTAGACACGCGTGCACACACACACACACACACACAGCGGGCTCCAGCTACAGCTCATTACAGCCGGTTGAAATGGAGCTCAGCACACACATTGGGATTAAATGGCTAAATAGCTCAAATGAAACAGTGTGAGCTAGTGTTTGTGTGTGAAAGTGAACGGCATACAGTTGTGGCATGTGTCTTTACACGACGACTAAGAGGTCAGAGACAGCATGAGATTGGTGATTACAGAGTGACACACACACACACCCCTTGCTTCACTGCTTACACATAAACCCCAGTCACCCTGTGTGTCAAAGCCGGAGGTTGGATATCTATATCCACAGCAGCGCAGAGCATTCCTCACACACCACTGAGCGATAGCCACATTATACAGTGCAGAAAATCCTGTTCCAGCTTTATCAATATCCGGCCCCGCAGCCAAAAAACCCACCACAGCCAACAGAAAAATATGACTGCGTGCGGGAGACAGAATATTCATCATCGCTGGGGAGGAAAGGTTGGCTCTGGGGAAACTGCAGGTTGTTTGTTGAAGCCAGACAATGTTGTGTTTGTTTATTGTTGAGGCCTCTAGCCAGCTGGCTTCCCCTCCATTGCCACAGGACAGGAATAATGGACAGCCTGGCAGTTGGGAGAAAATCAACTACTCTTTCTTGTGCTTTTCACCCCCCTAATATTGGTTTGTTTGAGCACAATTTCTCTTTTTCAGCAGCACCATGCTAAATGCTGTTACACACACTCACAGCTGCGAGCTGCCCCATGCGGCAACAGTGTAGTGCTGCTGGCCAGAGTGCCGTTCCGCTGATGCTGCTGAGGGAGTTTGTTGCCTTTCTCACCTTGATAGAAGCTGCTGAGAGACTGGAAAGAGGATGCTGTTCATGTCTTGCCCTGTCAAGATCTCACTGCATTCAAGCTGCCGGATCTTTTCCTCTCGGGCTGTTCCCCACGCCGTGCACCAAAGGGCAAGCTTGTTGGTTGGCCGGTGTGGCCTCATGGTCCGAGAGATCATTCAATAACATTAAAGTCTGATAGCTCTCAGCAGTTTCTTGTTCACATGCAGGCACTTGAGGAAATTAATTGGACAGGCATATGATATCTGTTTCCGCAGTTGGAGTCTAATTATAAAGGCTGCTTTCTATTGTCATTCATGTGCACAAGAATAAATGTGGAATATTTGCATGTCATGTCACGTAGGCCTACTCTTCACAAGACTATCAATGAAATGTTCTATTAATATACCATTAACATCAAAGCTTTGTTTGAAACTGTACACTTTATGCTCAATATGAAGCCAGAGTGAATCGGTGATTAATCAACCGTAAGACTAATACCTGACATGTGAGATTTTCACTCAAAATGTATTCATTATTATCAATTTAAAGAAAATGTCATGACACTGAGACACAACTGAGTCAAGATTTTAGTGCATCAGCTGATGATGTACGGTGTTTTACACACTTTTTGTCAGGGTTGTAATTCATCAAACTACAAAATGTGTTCTGTCATTTGAAATTCTGTTTTTATTTAATTAATTCCTCGATGGATTGATTTAATCATATCATTACCAGCATGACCATGGAACAGTCGCTGAAGGGAAGTATTTGAAAATGAAAAATATCACAACAGAGAGCCCGGTGAATAAGAAAGCGATGTTTTGGTATCACGTGAAGTGCACTACGTAGTGAAAAATAAAACTGTTCCTGCAAACAAAAGGCGGTGAGGACTGCCTATGCAGCTCTGACCAACTGAACTGAGAAACTTCAACCTTGGAGAAGCCAGGAGGAAAACACTTGAGTCCATGTGCGTATCAGAGCCCGTGCTCTGGCATGTGGAGCCAGACTGTGGCCTCCTCATGCTTCTTGTGTTCCTGAACTGACAGTTTCTGCTGCCCTGCCAGTGAACTCATGCATCTGCCACATTTCTCTACTTAGATACTCTCACTGTCCTGTAATATGACATGATCCTGCAGTCTTTAATTGTATATTTGAGACTAAAGGAGGATGTTCTCTCTTGCTCATCTCAATGTGTCTCATTATTTCTTGGCCTCTTCTTTCTTATGCTATTGCGTATTGAAAGGAGCTGGAGATGTTGGAAGCACAATTGCTAATTGCACAGTGCTGTTCCATTCTGGACTTCTCTTGTTGCATGTCCAATTGGGAAATCGAACAGGAGGTTGTGTTGTCTTGTTTCATGTGGCATGTGCAACTTTTACACCTTCAATTTCACGTCTTGACAGCTGCCTTAATCGTAACAAAAATACTGCTGTTCTATTAAATGGATTCCAAAGTTCTTTTGTGAAGTTGTCTGGCTATTCTAATTAGCTCTGTAGATGGCGATCTTGGTTTAACGGTCAGCCCAGAGTGTAATATGTCAACATGAATTGGACAGATTGCTATGAAATTCTGTTCAGACATTCACAGCGGTCGGAGGATGATTCCTAATGACTTTGGTAAGCCCATCACTTTTCCACGAGTGGCATCATGAGATTGTCATTTTTGGTCTTTTAATGACATATCTTGGCAACTGCTATTAAATTTTTGCGCAGATATTCATGGTGGCCAGAGGATGAATCAGACAGACTTGATGATTCTCTGACCTTTCATCTCAGGTCACCAGCACATATTCCCATCCTGAGGTTATCACTTTTGGGTTTTCGTGACGTGTCTCAACATCTACTCGATGCAATGGCATGAAATTTCTGTCAGGCACTCACGGTTCTCAAATGATGCATCCTAATGACTTTGCCGATCCTCTAACTTTTCAGCTAGTGCTACCAGCAGGCTGACGTTTGTGGTTTTCAGTGAAATGTTGCTGTTGGAGGCTGAACAGATGGCTGCAGTTGCTGTGCTCGCAGCAGAAAAGCAGTATTACTTGAGTCTTGTAGTTTTGATGTTACGTTGCAGTGTTCAGGCCCTGTGGCAAAAATCTAATTTCTTTTGAGTTTGGTCATTGAAGATGCTGTGTATCTTATTCAAAGTGATATTATTATAAAGGGGTGGCACTGATGTCTGTTCAATTCTGATGAGCATATTCACTATCTTTATAATGTACTGCACTCTTTTTTTTTTTTTTAACAATCATTTTTTAACAATAATTGTTTTTCTATTGAGGGTCTCTTATGACTCATTGTCTGCTGTTTACCGTTTAAGGTTCTTCACGATACCACTGCTTCATTTCTAGCTTGGGTCAGGCCTTATGACACCATACTGTAAATATGAACAACCTGTTTTGCTTTCATGGAGTATTTCTGGGGCAGATCTTCCCTGTATGAAGCAGCATTGGCCTATTTAGTGTCTATGCGGTGCATGGTCAGGCCCACAGAGTCCTCTCCTCCACTTTGGCTGGTCGATGGAACTCCACCAGGGACAGCTAGAGGAGAGAGTAGTTTATAATGAAAAGACCTTCAGCAGATATTCTCACTGTTCTTTTGTGGGTCTCTGGAGTACATGTGAGATTATCCATGTAATGTCAGATACATATGTTATCTGCCATGTTAGAAGTCAAATGACGCTTGACTTCTAGTTCCAATCAGTATTTCTTTTCTGTTTCATTTCATGTAAAAACATCTGTGATTACCATTTCAGAATTACCCCAGAATCGCATGCCTTTGATTTTGTGCTGAAACCCTCCAACTACCCGGGTTGTTCTGCATGTCTGACACAGCTGGAATCATAAAAAATGCATGCAGTGTATGTTCATCCCGAGCGGCTACTACCATGGCTGAGTGGTGATGGCAATGCAGGAGTGAATGCCTCAAGATGCACTTCATCTAATGGCCACTAAATGATGGCTCTGAGAAAACTGTGTGGTACTAAAGTCTGTGCAAAGAATCAATTAGTCTTGTCTTTCTTTTTCTACAAGAAGTTATGGTCCGCTTTTTCTAATGTGTGTCTTGCATGCTTTTTTAAAAATCACCATGTTTTGTTGGACTACTTGATCCCCTGTCAGACCATTCCCAATCAACCATCCACTCAACCAGCTGAAGCAAACCAGTTTCAGAAGTGTTTGAACACATGACCAGAGACTATACATTCTTTATTCAGAGCTCTGAAGAATCAATAATGATGCAGTGATGTCCAGTGATGAGAGGCGAGGGCTGAGAACCAAATCGATTCACCTCCTTCCGAAGTCTGTTGATATGGCATACGGGGAAGCTAAATTAAACAGACCTCAAAGTAGTTGTGCACACAAGTCAGGATCACCAAAGCTACTACCTTTCATCTAGAAGGGACTGTGAATATCTGCTCCAAATTCCATGGCAATGTGCTTAATAGTTGTGGAGGTATTTCACTCAAACCACCATGTTGGTAGTGCTAGAGGAAAGGTCAGGGGATCACTAGAGTCACTGGGATATATTTTCTTGGGACTACAAATGTTTGGACAATATTTTGAACCAATCCATCCAGTAGATGTTGAGATAAGGGAAAAAGTTTACCTGCTGGTGGTGTTAGTGGGGATCACCAAAGTCAGGAGGAGTCTTCCTCTGCACACTAATGTTAACTGCACCAAATTTTACTGAAATCTATTTAGCAGTTACATTGGAGGACTCACGTTAAAGCATGCATCCTATTTTCTTCTGCATAGACACAAAATTCACACACTGTTGTCTTTGTGTGGACACACATACGGTACAGGCAGCAGCACGCATTTTCATACATATACTCTAGAGGGACATTAACTGCAGATTAGAGAAAGCACAGGCACAGACAGAGAACTGCTTCATTACTGGTGGCATTTAGCAGGAGGACCTCTGCACCTTATCCAAGACAAATGCCAGTGTGCGGCACACGGTACCACCTATTATATACTGACATCTGTGGAAAGGTTAATACAGTCCTTAAGTGGAAGAGATGCCCAGCTGCTCTGGATTTCTCTGCTTTCCATAGGTCCTTGTGGTGTGAAAGGTGTAAAGAGGGGCATGTGCAGGCCCAGTTTTATTCATGCCTCCATGTGCTTGTTTTTATGTCTGTGTGTTTATGCTGTGTGGCAGCATCTGCTATATGTGTCTGTCTGTGCGTGCAGGGGGCATTTTTTCATTTCTACATCTAAAAATAATGACGCATGAAAAGAGAGTTCTAATTGTGTAGGTGAGACTGAAAAAGGAGCACACCTCAAAGGAAGAAAGTAGAAAAATAGATAACAAGCAACAGTGCAGCTTAATTGGATAACAGATCCTAAGCTCAGTAAGGAAGAATAGGGGTGGCAACGTGTGGGAAGTTAAGAAAATTAAATAAAAATAAAGCGCAAAAGAAATGGATGTGGGAATTTGTGAGTATAATGAGAGGAAGAGAGACGATGTGGAGAAGAAGATATTGAATTTTACTACCACAGAAAATACTGGATTGACCTTGCATACTCCTATTCGTCAATCACTTAATCAGAGATTCAGACCTGGAGTATGTGATTAAAGTGCCCTTTATCAATGCGCTTTAATGGCATATTGACATGTGCCACATCCCTGCTCACTTCTCCAAGTCAGTCAGGTGTGTTAAAAAAAGGGCAGTATTTTGGCGTTATTGGGTTTCTAGATTTTTTTATGTGCTGCTCTCTGACACATACACCATATTTACAACTACTATTAAAATAGGATTTGTATCTGGATGTCATATGCGGATTGTGCTTACACCTACCTAAGATTGAAACACAGTGCAAGCCAGGCTACCTCCACATGTGGTCAGGCAGATCTGAGGCTGGCCTTGCCCCCCCAGGCCCCCTTTGGCAGTGCCCCAGGCCATGCTAAATCATTGAACACATGTATCACTCTAACCTCTGTGATGGCTGGAACTGCCTCTCTTTGGCGAGGCGTCTGATGTCAGATGGTAGTGATGGCGATGATGCTACTCACAGGTGGTTTTCAGGTTGAGGTCAATCAGTCTTGAGGCTTGATTTCATATTTGAAATGGAGAGCTGAGAGCTACTTGGTAAAGTCCACCATTGAGGCCAAATCACACACACACGTGCTATCACTGGTTTTCTGTCATCTCTGTGAATTATTCCAGACAAACAGTGTGGAACGGTTTTACTTTGCAGTTCCACAGCAGCAACAAGATAATCTTTCACAAATTCTCCTTCTGAATGAAGTTTAAGCTTCTCAGCTAGCATGCTCACCATAAAACTTGCCTGTGCCTGTCAGAGTGTGGTCTTGTGAAAGCTGCTTGTTGGGCACCCAAACTCTGCAGACTCTTTATCAAAGCTAGATTATGTGGCATATTTATCAATGTTTAACTGAAACCATGATCTTTCCCTAATCTTAACTAGAGTGCTTTTGTTGCCTAAACCTAAAATTAGCTCCACCTTGACAGCTAAAACATTAAAATGCAGGAGCAAAGAGGCTGCATAGTATGTTTACTTTGTATCCTTATGCTAATACATTTGTACTTCTGCTCAAATAAAATTAGAAATGTCATACATTTAGTTAAAATATATTGCATTGCTACACTTAATTTGACATTGTGGTATTGCTGCCTTTACCGAATTAAAGGATCTTGTTACCCACCACTGATTTATACAGCTTGTAGCCTGCTGTCATTGATATCTGCACTGAAATCCGAGTTGTAAGATCACCAACGTGTGAGGTATTCCCTGTAGTTTCATCGCAGCCATTTCCCAAGCTAATGAAGTTATCGGGGACCACTTTTTCACAGTACTAAATGTCAAATGCTAATTTTTCAAACCAACTTGGAGAGTTTAATAAGTCAAACCGCTGCTGTGTGGGTTTGGAGCAGTGGGATTGTGCTGCTCAACCTGAAATGTGACGTACATTTTAATGTTTTTTTGGCTAAAAAGTGTGGGCTGTGGGCCTAGCTTGATGTTTGTAAAAACACAATTTCAATATTGGAGGAGGCTGATGAGAGACTGCAGGGGTCAAGTCGCTATGTTTGATGATGGTATTATACATTTTCTTGGAAATTCCCCTGATATGGGTCTAGATATATGCTTGAATTTGGAGTGAATTATTCCTTATGAAACATGGTATCACGCTCCTCTTCAGCCACCCTCCTCGCTTCTTCTGCTCCTGTGGCTCGGTGTCACTAGAAATCAACTGTAGCAGTGCAACACGACATCCCCAGGGATATTAAAAAAAAAAGAAAAACCTGTAGAAACAGAGCCATGCCTGTTGTTTCTTTTTCTTTTCTTGTGGTGTGCAGGGAGGACAACGAATCAAAGAAAACATGGCTGTAGGTAAAAGATTAAATTAGGGATTTTCAGTTTCCTGCCTGAGGGTATGGAAGCCTCTGGAGATATTCTTAAAAAATGCCACGGCTTTTGTTTTCTAAAATGTCATCCATGGCCTCTGTTAACACAGCTTTGAAAGGGTTACGTGTTGATGGAGAGTAGGTTAATATGTATGGAATGAAAAGAGAATTGTTAATACAGTGGAACACGAGTACAGCGGATATGAGGGCATCTTAGCATCTTTGCTCGCAAATGTAGCCAGATTGAATGAAATCATGTGTGTTGATATAATAGTCTGGATGATGAGGCAGTGTGCACAGGTGCAGATGAGGTTAGCATCGGAACACTGACGAATGATTTGATCGGAATCACTTTTGAGACCGCCTCCAAAGGTGGCTTGGATCCGATTTCATGTGGTTTTTGCTGTCCAGATTTTCTAAAATAAATCTGGATATACCCAAATACAGATATGGACTGGAAGTGTGACTAAGGCCTCATCATCAGTCAATATGTTGTACCTTAGGTTTACTGTTCATATGTTGATTGAAACAAGTCAGTTAGCTTTTTTTGTTGATGGAACCTTTTTACAGACATCATTACTTTAGTAATGACAATGAACAATACAAGGCGATTTCATGGCTTCTGTGTTTTTAGCCAAAGTTAGCAACTTTCTTGCTTTGTAGCTGTATGTTTCTAAAAATAGGTACCTGTGACATTTTTAGAAATCATTCATTATTTGGAGTTATTCTTGAACTGATGCTGCAAAGGATGCCAAAATTGCACCTCGCAGACTTCGCAGAATTAGCAAGGAAACTGCTAATCTTGCATAAACCAGTCCTCTGTGGCAGCATCTTGGAGTTTCCTGGAGGGGCTGATTAATGTTGGATAGAGTCATGTCTAACTTGTTTGTGTCAACGGGTCGGAAGAAGTTAAAGTTGCATGATTCTGCTGTGATGTTTGAACAGGGAGTCTGATTCAGCGTCTTAATCATGCTTCCTCGGGCAAGACCCCCCGATACAGAAATAACCATCCGCTTCCTCATTCCTTCTGTTGACTCTCAAGTTGACAGTCACACAAACAGACACATGCACAAACATGGTTGTTGTAACACACCTACACACAAAAACGCGTACACGGGTGGACAGACACAAAGGCAGACGTACACACAGGCCTTGTGGCGCCATACACACACACACACACACACACACACACACACACACCCTCCCTCGTTTCTCTCTAAATGATTTATCTGCTCTGATTTAGGAGAAATGATTCTCCGTAATGAAACAGACAGAGAAGATGATTTTTTTATTCATCTCGGGGCAAAGCAGGCCGTGGCCCTTTTCTTCATGGTAGACAGCTCGTATAAACACCGCCAATGAGTTTGGAGTTTTCCCATTACCCCCTCACACCCTCTCATCATCTCCACTCTGGATTCAGCCCACTCGGACAGACAGTCCACCTAATGAAGGCTTGCAAATTCATTGCGCGGGGGCCTCGGAGAACCTCGCGGAGAATCTCTCCGTCACCATCCTCTCCTTAATCAATTTGCGGGTCGTGAGCTGCAGGCTTAGCTAGATGATTATTGTTACGGCGAGGCGGGCGTGCTCGTCGCTCGCTTGTCTAACCTCGCTAACACCTCCAGAGCAGGCGGCCAGATTGAACGATAAAGTCGTCTCTGCAAACCCATCCTGATTTAGAGCCCCTCGTAAAATTGATACTTATTTTTCTCTTCTCCGGTGCTCACTGAAGTGCGATATCATAAACTGCTCCTCCTCTCTCTTTTTTTTTTTTTTTCCCTGTTTCTCGTTGGGAGATTTAAGGCTCTGGGTCGCAGGGGTCACTGAGCAGAGCTCTCTCAATGTCAGTGATCATCAAGCCACTGCCTCTGAAGTCTGGAATTCTATTCGGCTGAGGAGGAGAAAAAAAAAATGACAGGCAATCCAGGTCTGAGTCACTGCCAGCGCTGAAACTCAGAACAATGAAGGATGCATGAGGTGGTTTCTTTGAGTGCTCTGAACAATCCTCATTTTCACGAGTCTTAAGTGGATATTTGGGGCCTTGTGACCCCACCCTCCAATCTCACCCTTCTTTCTCTGCCTCTTAGTCACTGAGTCATTCAGACATTGAGGCACACTAACACATAGAAGATAGACTTTGTGCCTCACTGTTATTATCTCCCTGTTAGTAAGCTTGCTATATGAGCTTCAATGGTAGACTGGGTCAAAAGCTGTCATACCTCGTCAAAGTGATTGACAGACAGAAACACACTCGCGGGACTTTGCAATATTACTGCATTGTGCCTGAACAAGAAAGCACATAGCATAAGGGAAAAATAAGTGTTATACTATATATATGATCAGATCTTTCCCAGTTCAAGGGCGAGCAAAACTGGAAATAACCCGAAACATAATGTAAAACTCTTCTGCCGAACCATTAACCTCATTTTGCATGGACATAAGCTCTGTACTAGATGATTCATCCAGAGTATTCCCTGCACTAGTGTCCACACTCCCACTGGGCCGTCTGTTTCCGTGTCATGCTGAGGACGTGTGCATGTGTAACGCAGCGGAAGGGACATGACCTATACTCGTACACTTGAGATAAGGAGGGTTTGCAAGAGGCCAGGTACATTTGAATGTATTTTTTATCTAATGTGGCCACTTTTAATTGCATGGGTGAGTCCTGCAGCAAGATTTCCAGCCTCCGCATATTCTTTTAGGCATAACTCCAGTTTGTATGTACAGTAACTGCTGAGAATCCTGGTTTTTCAGATCATCGACGGTGAAAAATGATGGCAGTATTTGTCATACTTACTTGTATTTTTGTCTTGGTGGTACAGAAAATCCACTTACTTCAGCTTTGTTTTTTTGAAGTTAATGTTGCGTTAAATTGTTTTGGCTAATGTGAGGGTATGGTTTTAGTCATTGTTGTGCTTGATTTATTGTCAAAGCATCACTTCATGCTCCACTTCATCATCATCATCATCATCAGTCAAAAAACTTGATATTAATTTAATTCAAGTGAGTGCCAATTTCACAAGATCTGGATGAAGTGTTTGGTACATCAGTTGCTGCACTGCCAGGTGAACATCTGCACAAGGTTCGCATGTCCCTAATAATGCCAATAAAACCATGCAAGGTTACTTTCTTCTGGCTTCTCTGGTGTGTGTGTAGGCCTGTGTGTGGGCACTGCATGTGGGCAGTTGGGATTTGTATGTGAAATGATTTAGTCTTGGAAAGAAGACCCCCAGGTTCGAGTGACCACTCACCTTACAACACTAAGAGTTTTGTGCTGTGTCCGGCAGAATGAAACCTGGAGGACTATGGGGGTGGTTTAGGTGAAGAAATGAAACTTCTTAAACCCCCCCAGACCTCACGAACAACTTTTAAAATTAAAGGAATCATTTGACATTTTGGGTAGTACGATTATTTGCTTTCTAGTCAAGAGTTAGATGAGAAGATCAATCGCATATCTGCTCAAAGACAGTTAGCTTAGCTCAATAAAGCCTGCAAACACGGGAAAACACTGACAACCAGGCTCTAGGATGTACATTAGTTTTTATACAGATTGAACAATCAAGATATAATACATTATATATTGAGTTTGGGGTTATTTTAGCTTAGCATATAGACTGGAAAACAGGGGAAGCAGCTAGCATGGTGCTTATAGGTGGGATTTAGTTACTTTAGATAGAGCCAGGCTAGCTATTTCCCCCATTTCTGGTCTTAATGCTAAGCTAAGCTAACCAACTACTGCCTGCAGCTTCATATTAACCATACAGACATGAGCGATAACAAGCTTCTCATCTAACTCTTAAGAAAATGTTTTGATGTATTCACCAAAATGTCGAGTGCTGTAGGTATAATAGATTTTGGTGGATCATTTCTGTGCGAGCGCACTAAAGAATGCCATGTGAGTGCCACATTTCTCCAGAAGAAGTATGAAGAGTTCATGTTGATGTCTCAGTCAGATGTCTCATATCACTTGTCAATCATCTATTGAGCCGGCGTCTTGAAATGATGTCTGTCCCAAGTCTATTGAGACTTTCCAGACTTAAGTGAGTGAAAGCAAAGACTTGGCTGCCTTTGTGAGGTTTGAAGGCTTATGTCAATAGAGATGTTACCGTCACTAAGAGAAGCAGGGCTGCATTTGTGGGATAGAAGATGTTTACTCGGGGGTTGACAGTTATCAATGCAAAAATGTCCCATTGAGAGTGGGAAAAGAGATCAGTTTTGACTCTGTGTTGGCACATTAAATATGTATGGAGGGGATATGTGAAAAAAACCTGCTCATGTAATTACAACACACACAAAAACTGCAAATCATTTGCAGTTCAACACACCCACTTGATTGTGTTTCTTATCTCGTCGTTCTTTTTATCTATCTTTCCCCTTTCTTTGTGTCTTTCCTCTTCATGATTCCCCTCATCCCTGCGTGTTCATTTCAATATTTAATTGGCAAGCTTTTACATAATTCAGTGGCTGCACAGGCAAGGTGTGTGTGCGCTTGTATTTCTGTCTTTGGGAGGACCAATTAGAGTTTTACATCTTGAGTGAGGACATTTGTATTAACATTGTGTTGATGCATAGGTGTGCGTGGGTGGAGAGTCACTGAAGCCCTTTTTTCACACCACTGTGATTCCAATAAAGTTGGGATGCTGTGCAAAACATAAATAACACAGAATGAGATAGTTTGCTAATTCTTCATGACATATATTAAATTGAAAACAGCAGAAAGGCAATATATTTACTGTGTTACCTCATCAGCTTCACTGATTTTTGGACCACCCTGATTCCAAGGGAGTTGTTGAAGTGTTCCTGAGCTCATGTCATAATATCCTTTACACAATCATGTGCTCACAAAGTGGTGAACTTCGCTCCATCCTTGTGAATGACTGAGCCTTTCATACCCAATCATGATACTATCACCTGTTACCAATGAACCTTGTTTACCTGTGAAATTCAAAATAAGCATATATTTATAAAAATCAATGCAGTTGATGTGGTAAAACATATTATAACATAACATAATCCAGGACATCTTTGTAATGTGGGTGAGAGTTTCATTGTCAGTAAGACGACATAATGGACGAATGACTTCTACATCAACATGAAATACAGCAAATTAGTGCTTAATGTTACGATTATGGCAATTGAATTGAATGTAGCATGTAGATACAATGATAAAAACATTTAGGGTGAAATTTCGAGAAAACTAACGTGCACAGGCCTTCTCCTGCCATGGTGTGTATATTCTAGCTGTGTCACGCCTCTTTTAGACGTACGTCATGGGTGCCAAAAAGACTTCTGCAAAGGATACAACTGTGCATCCTCGCTCATAGCTCCTCTGGCAAGCCATGTCTCTCCTCGCTCCTCTCTCCTCCAGGTGAATTTTAGGAATTGCGACATCCTTCAAGATGGCGCACTGAGATTGATTTTCCAGGACACAGACAGGAGGATGGACGAGAGCGGAGACCAAGAAGGAACAAAATAGAGAAACAAGAGGAGCCCTGAAAGCCCTGTTGACCAGATTTTGTTTGAACAGGAAATAAACACACTGGAGCTTAGGTGTCCCACATTACCCAATGTCCCAGATTACCCGAATTCACCCTGCCTCTTCTGAATTTAATGCCAGCCACATGACTGTTTGTGCTGTGTCGATACTGCATGTATTTTGATTTACAATATCCACATTATAAATGAAAGAAAGGGACATGAAAGCAGAAAATAAGCAAGCCGTACTGATAGAATGATAGCTGGCAGGGTAAAGTCTGTTTAATGTCCGGTCCAACTGATGCAGACATTTACGTTCTCACATACAGCTCCTCTGGGGACATCCTCATAATTCATGGTTGCAGCACATGTGCGCTCTACAGTCCCAGCTGTCAAGTGCAAATCACCGCTTTTGACTTTAATTTCACTCTGTTCTATTTCTATTTACGTTATATATTTTTTGTATTTGTTTTCTACCGTTTTTCCTCCTTCTTCCTCCTTTGTGCTCCAGTTGTCTTCCTCCTCTGTCTCTATCTCATTTGTTTGTTGGGGGCTGGGTGTTTCAAAGTGCTTGTTGAAGTGAGAAGAAAGGCAGATTTTGCCCACTACAAAGCAGCGAAAGCCCTGCTCCTGTATGAAATCTTGTGGGCTTACTGAGCAGCTTTGTGTTTTGACAGGTAGGAGGAGCTGTGCTTTGCTGAGGCGCTCAGCCTGGGCAGGCCGATAGATAGGAGAGACACGGGGAACAGTTTGTTTTGTTTTGACATCAGTTTCATGCAGGGATCTTTTGGACTCAGCCATTTCTGAAAGCTAATATTGAAAATATAACTATTCATTGCATTTTTTGCACAAGTAAATAGCACTGGAGTGGAGTACTGCCCCTTTTTAAAAAGTTTAAAAATATCTACTGTTTGAGTTTCAGATAATCAGCATAAAAAAGTCACTGTCATCAGGCTTTATTAAAAGAATAATTTGGCATTTTGAGAATGCTATTATTTGCTTTCTTGCTGACAGTTAGATATGAAGATCAGTAACACTCTCATATCTGTCAGTTAGCTTCATGAGACAGTTAGCTTAGCATAAAGACTGAAAACCCAGTCTTTGGGTGCAGTCATTTCCTGGTCTCTCTCCTGTGGCCACCCAAGAAATAGTCCAGAGCGTAACCACCACAAAGAGTCTTTTTTTTTTTTTTTTAAATAACACTTTTTCTACAGATTGAACAAATTAGATGTCAATTAGTAAGCTTTAGAGATGTTGGTCAGGTAGGCATGTTGCTTTTGGCAGAGCCTGGCTAGCTCCTTTCTCCTTTTTGCAGACTTTATGCTAAGCTAAGATAAGCTAACTGTCTCCTATGGGTGTAGCTTAATATTTGCTGTCCAGACATGAGAGTGGTGTCAGAGAAATATATCTGGAGTGAAGATCTAAGACATAAAGCTGGGCAAATGAACTCTTTTTTCGAATTTGAGCGTTTGCATTTGAATGAGCCACATAATTCTGAGATATTAACCGCTTCGCAAATGACAAATGGGGCATAACTAGATTTCACAAAGATATATTTTCCAACATTTTCCATCTTTGCAAATTAAATGCAGCGTATGGAATAAAATCAATCGCTGATCATAAACACACACACGTGCACAAATCTACCAAACTTTCACTTTCTCCTTCATGCGTCTGTTAACAAGCCATGTCTGTGAGGCAAAGTAATATTGAGATAATATGCAGTGTAATACTGACCCTGACGAGCTGTGGGGGCAGAGGAAGAAGAAATCAATAGAGATGTGATGAAAACTGTAGGCAAGAATAAAACAGCTATACTGTCACTCACGGAATGCTTATAAATAAAACCTGGAGCATAAAATGTTCTTTGCATGCCTCAACTACATAAAGCATAACGCACAACACTGCAGCACGTAGCATATTTCAATGATATGAAATGGATCCACAAATAGAATACAGTTTCTGTATTATTTTCCACAGAACAGAGAAATCTCTTGATGTAATCAAACATCTCACATTAAGAGCCCCTTCCACTCAAGTGATGTTTAGTGCTACACTTGCAGAGGGCTGATTGAAATCCCTGCACACCAAACGTAAACCGACGCTCTGAAACATGATTTGCTCTTGACATGTTGAGAGTGCCAAGCAATTACAAACAACATTAAAAATGTAATGAACCATATTTGCTTCTGGGCCAGCGAGAGAGTGAGAGACCGGTGCGAAGGATGGAGAAAGAGAGACGTGCAGAAATGCAGAAGATGAGAGCGCTTGATAGAGGAGTGAGAGGGGGTGCAAAGACTGGGAGAAAGCGTTAAAAACAGTGAATCAAAGAGGTGAAGAGAGGAACGAGAGGAAAAAACTTGATGGAAGAAAGAGCTGAGTGAGTCCATACTGCTCTGCCAGGTGGAACTTTGTAGTTGACATGCGATGCAAGGTCTCCTGTAACAGAGCAATAAGAAAGGGCCTGCAGACACTGAGGGAAATTGGATTTTTATGGCAGCTCATCAAATATAATTAAAAGTTTGGGATATACAGAGTGGCAGCAGTAAGAGTTTAGACAGCAGAGGTGGCTTTGTGAATACCTTCATCTGTATTAAAAGAGAGGCACCTGAAGCCCAGATCACATGACAGAGTTGTGTGTGATGACCGATCCGATGCTGGATGAGTCTGTTGAGGCAATAGCTCGTATTAAGACTGTTTTAACATTGAGCTCGAAGGTTCATCATTAACCTTGGGAAAAGCAGTTTGACAATACGTTGTTAGCAGAAGGTCACTCACAGCATTGGGATTTTTTCCAGCCACATCTGGTGGCCTTCATCAACAGATGGAGTTTGCTCACTGGAATCAGAATCAGAAATACCTCATTGATCCCTGGGGGGAAATTAAGCCACATTATAGTTGCTCTCATTCTAAAAGAGACATATATACATTATATGTTAAATAAAATAGAGATTAACAATATATAGTGTGTAAATAATAATGCTAAGGAATGGGATCTGAAAATGAGTTCAAATGCAAGAATAGTCTAAATAAGTAAGAAATATTAATGGAAATGTACAGAATAAATGCAGAATTAATCCAGAGTATTGAACAGTTAAATATTTTCACAACATTGTTGTACTGTTCAGTCAGTATTGCACAGTTGAAGATATAAAGAAGAAACAAGTGATGTGTTTATAGCTGCTGAGTGGGGTGGAATAAGTCCAAGGGCCAGTCTACTGTTTGACACTCTGAGGGAAGCATTGGAAAGTTTGATGGCCACAGGCAGGAACGACTTCCCCTGGCTCTCTGCGGTGCATCCCATCGGAGTCAGTCTTGCACTGAATGCACTGACCAGCACGTCTTGGAGTGGGTGGTAGACACTGTACATGATGACATGTAACTTGGACGGCATTGTCCTCTCTGACACTGCCGCCAGAGAGTCCAGCTCCACCCCCACAACGTCACAGGCCTTGCGGATTAGTTTGTGGGTTCTGCTGCCCCAGGACACAGCAGCAAACAGGATAGCCCAGGCCACCATGTATTCAGAAAACCTCCTCAGCTTCGTTCGTCAGATGCCGAGGGACCTCTGCCTCCTCCAAAAGCAGAGACAGCTCTGACCCTTCTTTTAGAGGGCTTGAATGTTTTTATTGATCTCCTCCATGTACAGCCTCCAGATGACTGAAATGTAAACTGCATCTGCCCATGAATCCTGCAAGGTGTGGTTAAAACCTCCACAAAACTGTGCGCTGAAAATGTTTGTCACAATATCTTAAATGTTAGATACATACAACTGGAAGCAGCCCCCTGACATGTGTGCAAGCCTGAGAAATATTGTAATGATAAAAGCAAGCATGGCTGAAATGGCGAGCAAACTGCGATATGTACTTCATCATGTTAGTGCAGAGCTAGAGCCCATTTGTGACCTCAGCATGCATTCTCTTAGCAAACTCCAAAGTTATTATTTTGTACAAGTTAGCCAGCAGTGGACTGCATCTTCAATGACTAATTTCATGATCCAACACTAGTGTTAGCATAGTAAATGCAATGTGCCCGGATCACAGAGTGGCGTACACAGTGCTGAGGTCACAGATGGGCTACGGTAATGCCATAGTAGTCCGGACATCCAAATTCAGCATTTTTTCTCTGTTAAATTTTCCCTTTTTTGCATAGATTGCTGCATAGCATGGCAAACTCTTTCTGCTGAATGTGCAGTTGTGTTTGGGTTCTTGTGGGAGTTTGGCAGTTGCCTAGTGTCAGAACTGTAATTATAGCCTACCCTGTGTTGTATTGATGTATGGCATGGAAACAGTCACTGAATGTGGTTTGCTCAGTATAATTACTTGATGAAAGTGAATTCACAGCTTCTGCATTCAATAAAAAATCTACAAATGTACAGTAGTTAGCAGCCTTATGAGACTTTAAAATGCTGAACCTCATATGATAATAGTCAATACAACTAGCTTTGGCATCAGCAGCTAATGTCTCTTGGATAGGAGGATAAGAAAAGGAAAATTACTGATTCTTAAAAATTTAACATGGAGATCTTTCACCATGAGCCCAACATGACGCTAAAAACAAGTTTGTACTGAAGCAAAATTAGAATAATTGGAGATGTAATCACACAGAGAGAAGGAAAGTGGACTGGTCTGGTGTCATGAAATGAGGACAGGCTCGGATGAGAAATGGCAAGAGAGGCAAAGATGTAAGAAAGAAGAAGTCTTCACAGACAGAGAAGCATCTCAAGGAGAGAGTGTAACTCAGACACAACAGAGGAAGAGAGCATGTGTCAAGGATCTAGAAGGAGAGAGAAAAGATATTTTCCCACATCGAATGACACTCAGATCTAATCCTGTCATTTGTCAGCCACACAGGCAGCATGGCTGGCTAATGGACTGGGAAGGCATGAGAGACACAAGCTCAGGGAATCCCTCCATTGTTATCTGCAGCAGACATTATCAGACCTACTTACTGAGAGAGCTGGCTGACAACAGAGCTGACACCGGGAGCGGCACTACAGCCAGAACTGATGGGGAACACGGCCAGTAATTTGAAGGGTAGAGGGAATAAAAGATTGCTGCAATCTCATAACAGTACGTGTGATCTGATAACCAAAAATTATGTTACCTTTGAACGTGCCACTTAACCCAACTACTGCTACAGTAGAACTGCTTGGAGGTCAGCAACTGGGCAGCTTCCATATTCAAATGTGTAAAACGTGGCCATGTAAAAAAAATAACTTATTATTATCAGCTGCTACAACCCACAAGCCAATGGTCAGTTGAGGTTTTATGTGGTCGTTAATGAGGATTAGCCAGTTGCCCCAAATTGCATGTGTTGAATTGCAGTGTATTGTATTCTCCTGAGCATGTTTTAATCTCATCATGGGTTGTGTGGATGCTGAATTGCTTGAGGGGAGGCTATAGGTACACACCTCCAGTCAAAATGCATGTATGTCAAAAAGGGTTTTGCTGAGAAACACGGTATGTGCAACAGATGTAATGTCTGGAAAGAAAAGCAACAGCAAGTTCTCATGCAGGTTAGAGATATTCTTCAAAGTACAGATGAATCCTGAAAACTTCAATAATTTAGACCCATAAATCAGTAATGGACTGGTTGTTTAATCAGCATGAAAACAGTATGATCATGATGTACACTGTAGAAGCAAGTGAACAATGTAATTGGTCCTCTCCTGACATTAGAGTCTTTTAAGCCACCATAAGTATAAGACCTCTGCAGCGCTCTCATGACTGTTCCTTATTTAATCAGCTCTCGGCACAAGGACGTATACAGTGCACCATGCTGCTATATCACTGCTGGGCCTATAATCAAAGCAAAGTACATCTTGTCTTCTATTATTGCTATAATACTCTATTGTCAAGTGGTATAATACTGACACTCAAAGAATTCAGAAGCTCAGGAATGCCTGCTCAGTAGATATGCTAAAAGGCTACTATCACAGTCAAAAGCAGTGTGGATTCATGGCACAGAGAAAGCTGGCTGCCGCATTGATTTTTTTCAGGCATAGTAGTTAAACTGGAATACCTCAAGCCGTTTAATTCACTGCTGAATTCAATACAGTGGAAACCGAATGTCTTTTCCCCCTGTGGCACAGGCGCGAGCATGAAAAGGAGTGCAGAGTGCTATCACTGGAGGCTGCTGTTCAGCAATGGAGTTTCTGTCTCAGCCTCAACCAAACCGCCAACAGAGAATACTGAAGGCACTTGTGGGTTTATCATACCTGGCTGTGACTCACCTGTTTGTCTCTCTCATTTCCCACTCATGGAGACACAAGAAGCGGTGCAAGAAGCGCTGTCAAAGGAAAGTCTCGGTGGATCATATATAATGCATATAGTAAAGAAACAAACTCGCACTGAATGTTGGTGATTGTTGCTGTGTCACTGACCTAGGATTGAATTATTTAATAAGCTCTCCATTGTGTGTTCAAGTAGCATTCAATTCATTTTCTGTTCAGCTTCAGCATGTTGTTGGCTGGAGACCATCCAGCGGTGCCCTCAACAAAGTGTAAATGCAAAACTATCATTACACATTACACATATTATCAAGGTTTTTGCATTCAGGTGGTTGTCAACAAGTGCACAATGGATTATGGGACACGGAAGGCTGCAAAGGATGCACATGGTGTGTCCTCAAAACCTGGGATCTATGGTTGTGGTCAGTGCCAGAACATGCTAACTCTACGACATTAGTATGCAAAGGATTGCAATGTACACACAGTAGATTTGTCTGTCTGTTTCCTTTGACAACTGTGGGATATTTAAGAATGGCAGCAAAGAGAAAGAAATCATGGTTTGGGTTAGAATAACTTTGTTTCACACAGAAAACAAACGCTGGTCTCCTGTGTGAGAGTCCAGTGTTAAGTCCATCTGTCCACCCTCACAAACAGTATGCATGTACTCGTGCATGTGCCATGTCCTTGGTACCTGACATATCTCAAATCTTGGATAAAACAGACTACATTTCCTGGCTGCGTATAAAATGAAGCAGCCTTTTCAACCTTGTATGCCATCCAAAGTCTATAAATTAAAGCTTACACTGAATATTGTCCCCTGAATTGGGACACTGCAATAGAAAGAGTGACACACAGTCATACTTACACAGGTGTTGGACAATATTTTACCATACTTTAAAGTTTGAAGTCCTTGTGGGCAAGAAAAGTCTTCCGGGAGCCTACTAACAGTAAGCCATGAATGACATAAAAGTTGCCAGTGTGAGCCAAATTAAACCACAATACAACAAACTCTAATACTGATAAATTATGGATTTATATTTAATGTCATCTGTTATTAAGCTCTGACAACCTCTAAGCAAGGAAGCTGTTTTTCATTTTCTAAAAAGACGAATAGCAGAAAATGACTGTATGCAGGAATAATGTGAAGCGGTATTGACTTAAACAAACTTTAAAGAAATGCTTAATGCTTTCAACTACAAAGACCAGAAAAATGTTTCTCACAATGTTCTCACCTGGTGGGCAGACATTGTAGATTTGTTCAATTTACTGTGTACAACTTCTCACTTTCCTTCAGCCTCATTCTCAAGTGTACAATAATGTAGTTTTGCAACATCTCTTCCCAAGTCTGTAATTATTTAAGTGTGTATTTCTGCCTCTGTTCAGGTTTGGCTTTGTCTGGTTCAGAAATGTAGCTTTTGTACTGCAGTGTGTGTCATGGTGATTTTGTTTTGTAACAATTGGGACAATTCAAAGCTCACATGTGCAATCTATCGTTATTGTAGGGAGTGAAGCACAGGAGACAAAGAGAGTCAAGAGAATAGCCCAAGTTCAATATGTATTCAGCAAGTATTCACCTTACTGAGCCAGCCTTGAGTCCTCACTAGTTACAAGAGTGCTGTTTTCTGTGAATTACAGGGATCAATAAAAGAGAAGAGAAATATTATCATGGCATGATTTGTATGAATTCAGTTCAGTAGGTTGCTAGTCATTGTCTTTTCCAGTAATAATAATAATAATAATAATAATAATAATAATAATAATAATAATAATAATAATTTCTACATAAAACCTTGTGTTCTCAGCTGTTTGGTTTTATACCTTTACACCGTAGCAGGAGGCAAAACACCTGTCCCCACAGTTTCAAATGTCCACTGGGGGCACTGTGCAACGCATCTGGAGTGGTTGACCAGTGCCAAGAAGCTTCAAAGAACCTGGCATCCTTTGATGCTTTATCATATTGTCTGTGCCTGCCAGGAAACATTCTGTTTTTGGCATCAGGTTGGTCACACCAGAATCGCCAAGACATTGCTTTCACAGATGGGGACATGTGAGAGGTGGTCCCAAAAGTGAGAAGAGGATGCCATTGTCCTTGTTACTTGACAGTATTAAATGTGTTCACATTTCTGACTACAGATGTTTGTGTAAAAATAAGGTGAGGCATCCCCCCACTTGGGGCAATCTTAATCTTATTTCAACAAACTGTCCTTTGTAAAAAGTATTTCTTTGAAACACTTCCTTTCTTTGAAAACTGGGCTAGTTGAAATGTGAGAGACTGACCTAGTTGCATTTGGAGTGGTTTCAGCTGATGAATGCCTTGGTTGTAGATTTGTCTCACATCACCAGAATTATTTCATGGAAATATGTTTACTGATGGATGTGTGTGTTTAGATTAATGATATTTGGGAAATGAATGCAAACTTGCCTCAAAAATGTAAATGGATGTAAAGCCCGCAGGAAAATGAGTCACACTGCGTGACACATTTTAAACAGGAATTTGGCCCCTGCTGTCTGCAGATACAATACAAGCTTGAAAAATGGTTGAAGGAACCAGCATTAATGCTGCTTGACTGGAAAATTCTTGGAATAATGAATTTCTTATATTCATTTTATTCTCTAGTTATGAACTAGTGTGTCCATTTCATTCTGATGGTAATATTCATGTTTTGCAGATGAAAGTTGTATACTTTTAGCTCTGTCTGGTGCAGTTTTTGAACAGTGGCCACTGTGGCCACAAGTGGTACATTTGGTACATTACAGGTACACTGGATTTTCCTACATTTCCCAAGATTCTCATCACACGGTCCCTTTAAAGATGTCATCATCAGGTGACCTGATGAAAATTCAGGAAGCATGGTCTGAAAGAGACTGAAAATTGAAATGTGTGTAATTTTGAGTCAGGGAACTATTTGTTTGGTGATTTTAGAGAAACTGGGCTGGAGAACAGAAATCTCTGGTGTTGGAAATACTGCAGAGACACCTTAATGCTGGAGAAAGAGGAGGAAGAACACCTGATGACTATGACTGCAACAGGAAACAACAGGTCTTCCAACAAGGTACAGTGTGCTCATGACTTGAATTATTGTCAAAAGACTGTTGAACAATTAATTGCTGGCATGTTTAATTGTAGAACAATAGTACCACAAGCAGACTCCTCGTCAGTGAACTGTGTCAGTAACATCACAAACACAGCATTATCTAGGTAGCTTTAGCTAACATTAGCCACTTGTTGACCATGTAAAACTGCAGCAGCAGAGCTGAACTGAGGAGGAACTTTTCATTGATTTGAGAAAGTTCTGTGTCATGGTTCAAAGGCAACACTTGAAACTTAAAGATGTAACTTGACATTTTGGGAAGTATACTTTTGGTTGTTCTTGCCCAGAGTGCATATGTGCAGTAAATATGAAGCTACAGCCAACCAGCTAACAGCTGGCTAGCTTAGCTTAGCATGCAGTCTTGAAGCAGCAGGGCAAAGCACCTTAGTATAAGAAGTATACTTAGTACCTAAGTATAGAAGTTGTGGTTTCACTTGGGGTTATGCTGGACTGTTTCCTGACTTGGTGTAGTTACTTCCTGGAGTCTCATTGTCACTTTGGCCCAATCAAGACATAGTCCAGAAGATAACTGACTGTTTCCAGTCTTTCCATACAGGAATGAATGTTACAAAAATGTCTACAAAAAAAAAAAAAAGAAAAAGAAAAGAAAAGAAAAATAAAAGAACTGGATAGGCTATTTTTCCCAAAATGCCCCACAATCTGTTTAATTTATTTTCAAAATGGACTTTTTCTTGAACAACTACTGGTCTTTTCTGGCCAGTATTGCTTCTGTTGTGTTCATTTTCATGACCAGAGATGTCTTCTTGCCATAGGATGAGCACATGAATATTTCATTTGAGTCTGTGAAAAGACAAAGGTAAAAAGTTAAAGAGTGATCGATTACCTCATTAGATGCATGTGACCTCAGTGAAGAATGAGTTTTGGATGGCAGCTGCTGTGTTAGTCAGTCATTTCTTTGGTGCTTTTTATGCTCGACAGCTGTTTGATAGCGAAACTGTGATAGGCTCCTCTCATTTTGTTACGGTCAAGTGAATCTTTGAGAAGAGCATAATAATCTATTTTCCAGCTCTCTTATTCCTTTGTGCACGTGTTTCAATCTGTAGGGTTGAGGAACGTAGTGGCAGGTATTCTATGAACCCCAGAGGAGCTCTGCCGCTGAGTGTTTCAGATGAATCACCTGGTAGGTGGCAGGGGGTTATTACAGAGAGAAAAACACAGGGATATAAAAAAAAAAATCTAAAAGAGATAAAGAAGATTGATGCCTCTCCACCGGGCACGTGTGAAAACATGCCAATGACTCTATCACCTTTAGGTCCTCTCTCTGTCTTGCTCTCCCAGCTGTCTATTTCCACTTCTTCCAATCTCACAGTCTCCGCACTGCTTCTTCACTTCTTCTTCTCTCTTCACCTCTGGCATATACGCTAATAAATCCCATTTAAGCTCTCGTTGCGACCCCTCAATCATCGCCCGCGACCAGCTTAAAATAACACTGTGGGAACAGAGAGAATGGGGCTAGTGTGCAGGAGCCCCCATGCCGATGTTATTAATTGTTGAAGAGATGAATATCCCATTACAGTCCGACTGAGGAATGGAGATGGAGCGGGGGTTATACCGTGATTAATGCTAAGTTCATGCAATGCATGATTAATTCTGAAGTGCGAGTGGGTGTTTAATCAAGGCCACATGCGATATGATCAATTATATGGTGAAGAAAAAGAGCTGGATGATTACCTTTCAGAGTGTGGAACATATGTCACTGGAGGTTTAGTGGGTTCAGTTGTAATATAGGATTACAACTGGTGGTAAAAATGAGGAATATAACCATGGAGGCTGCATTACACAGTTGCTTTGAAAAGATGGGAGGGTTAGGCTATATTGGGCTCATCCAAGTGTGAGCTGAATGTGTTCCCTACTTTCCAGTAGGGAGAGCAGTATGGGTGCACCGCATATGAGCACGCCTAAGGTATTGTATCAGGTTCCCTTCAGTGTGGAGTGTGTCCCCTGCCTTGCTTTTTATTCCAATACCAAATATTTTACATTAAACTACAAATGTTCCTTTGGGCATACAACTGACTGACAAAGAGGGCCCTCTGCTAAATGGATACGACTGAATAGAGTGGGTGGGAATAGCCCAAACCAATAGATACATTTAACTACAGGCTGTGTTTGTGGGCTACATTGTATTTAACAGGACAAGTTTGTACTAAAGATCATCACAAACTTGCTTCTGTATGAAGTGAAACTGATAAATTAGTTCAGGGTTCAAACCAGTCAGTCAGAGAAGAGCCAACATCCAACTAAGCCTCACTAGCTTTCTGTGGAAAATGGGATCAATTTAGCCCACATCTAATATGATGTTACGTAATCTTGACCAATAGTGTGGTAGGGGGGTGCTGTGGGGGCTGCAGCCCTTCTGGCCAGTGAAACACAGTGGAACTGTTATTTCGCCTTCAATAATCGATTAAAAAAGAGATTTTTTAACAGTTTCTGTTTAAGTGCTTGTGGATGACTTGTTCTGTTGTGGAAGAAATGCTAATTTTGAAGGATAAACATAGATGTTTTCCTACCCACGTATCCTGACATGACTGTGCCCCCTCACCTCAGATAAAAATTTGGAGAAGCTGCTCAATATACCTGGTCATAGCAAGTTAGTGATGCACAAAATAACTTAAAACTTCTCTCTTTCCTTTCTCCATCTTGTGAGCAGATTAATACAATTGTACTGACAGCTACAGTGTGTGAAACATGATCATTCATAACAGGCTGAATAAAACACCACAAATGAAGTGGCAATCAAATGTTAAGCTTGTATATACCTTTTTTTTCTTAAGCAGGCGTTGTAAAACATGTTGCGCTGTTTGCATGTGATTATGAGGCCAAAACACAGACGTGTTAATTTTGCAAAATATCCAAGGTTAAAGGTTGAATATCCTCAATTATATTATTTATCCCATTATCATAATTGTCTTCACACAGATTTCAGATTGAATGTACCAGACATTAATGTGTTCCTGTGGGTACTGATCACTGTGTATTTGTTCATATATGACAATAATAACAAATGGATGTTAAGTCATGTCTGATGATGTTTTGAAATTGTACTGACAGCCCTTAAAGGTACTGTTGGCAGCTCTTTAGTGTTGTTGCTTGATCTAAAACTAACAATTACCTGCCGTTTACACTGCTTGCCATCATGTTTTTAATGTTTTTTAGTGATGCATATTACACTTTTGAAACAGCAAATGCTAGACCACATAGAAAATAGTAACATTTCATTTACCCTGTAATCATTTAACCTAATTATGTTACACAGTATCTGATCCAGATCTTCAAACACACTCAACAACATGTTTTCATTCCATATTAATTCTCTGAATTGAGACATTGTTCACTGCATCCCACTTTGTGTCAGAATGGAAGAGTTAATTCTCACTTTGATATCCACAGAAACAGTGTTGTAGAAGGCAAGAGGTACAGCTGACAAGATCAGAGCCAGAGTCAGAGTGTGTCCATGTGGTTAGCTTTCAACACCAACCGTCAGCTTTCCACGGCCTGGTGCATGGGGAGAACCGCTCATGTGAACGTGCCCTTACTCTGGCCTCTGTAAATGGTTCTGTTCTGCCGTGCCAGCTCTCATAAGAGAGCCATAGAGACAGAGCTACGTAGCCCACAACAGGACATCATAATTCAGGAGAATAATTGGGGCATTTAAACCAAACCTGGGACTCATCCATGCCAGAAAGATACAGGTCAGAGTGGCCTGTCCAACTGGGAGCGAGGGAGGGATGGATGGGCCGGGAGGATGTGGCAGCGGAGGAGATGGATGGTCGTAGGTGGGGAGAAAGCCATGTGGAAAGACAGACGGGAGAAAATGAAAAATAAATAGGAAGGTACGGGTCAGCATAAAGTACAAAATGGAGGTAAACAGATGAATAAAGGGAAAGAGGTGAGTAGAGGAGGTAAAATGAGCAGCAGCGAGGACTAACCAGGAAGTCAATAACAATTATTTCCCTGCTCCATGCGGTGTAATCTGTGGTGTTTTGTTTCTCACAACTTTCCATGGCAACAGCTGATGCAGAGTATAAAGAATCAGACGTGATTTTTAAAAATTTTATTTTGGCATGAAAGTTCAATGGTGACTGATTTTATCTCTAAGACAGTGGCTGAGGAAAAAAAAGAGCCTTTCCCAAAACAGTGGTCTATCAAAGGTTTAAAATGCAATTGTCCATCATTAAGATCTGAGAATGTATGAACCTGCAAGTGGAAGATGGATCAGTCAGCGACACACTGAGATACTGCTGAATTGTACCAATATTGATTATACTTATTTTACAAACATTTTGCAGCTTAGTTATTTTACTCTTTTCCTCTAAAGTTGCTGACCTTTGGCTTTTTTTCTGTTTTGCAAAATTTGCATATAGCTCTCACTCTCTGGTATCGTGAAGGCTTTATCAATACCGCTACTCGTATTGATCCTGCTTAACGATCTGGTACTTCATCAATACTGCTTATTAGTTCCTTTTAATTAGAAGAAGAGAAAAAAGAACATAATTAACATAAATGTTAATGGTTCACTGCTTAGCAGGTAATGGTGGTAGGAAGAGGGGCTGGTTGGTCTCATCCTGCAAGTCTGTAAGAATCTGCCATATAGTGAGATTTGTTGCTAATTAGGCTAAACAGTTGTTTACAATCCAGTGTTTGTTTTTAGTCTGTTCATAAAAATTCACCATTAACCTCAGGAGCTCCAGATGACTGTAAAACAAATGGAAAAATCTATTATGCTTGTTCAACAGGTGTTTTGTGAATCGCTCACACTGGCCCCCTCATGGCGTTATCTTGCTGACTCTCACTCTCAATAGGGGCTGTATATGTATTAATTAAGCATAAATCAGCAAGTAGATTATATATTTCTTGTCTCAATTTTACAACAAGCTCAGTGTTCAGCTTGTGGGTACTGCTTGCTGCCTGTAAGAGGTTGGCTTGGTTTGAAGCTTACTGCTGCATCATTTCACTTAATTATTACCTAGAAACTACAAATATTTACCAATTTTACAGAACATGCTAACTTGAACTGAACTCATGCTGCTGAAATTGAGTTCTACTGTCCACCAGATGCACATCTTTAATGACTTTATCTTGCTCAAGTTTGTCACACAGGTGTGGCCACATGAGCCACTGTGCTTGTACGTAATCCATGAAGGTTGTTCAAAGTGATGGGATTTCTTGCTCAGCTGTGATTAGATTGAGGCAAACAGACTGAGGGGCGCAGGGATAGTCAGTTCAATATATAAACTTTACACGAATGACCTTGTTTGTCTCAGCCCTCCACCTGGCTACCCTGCAGTGATGTAAACATCTAATATTAACTTCATTAATAGAATGAATCACCCCAACCCCACCACAAGCATCCTGCCCTCATTATGCTTCTTATATATAATTCAGGCAGTGAGACAGCAGAGCCTGTTACAGACAATGAGAATTTGCAGAAGACAAAAAACAACTCCACACACGGGGATTCTTACATGGGTTTGAGAGACGGCTGCCTTATGGACTGAGCCGCAGCAGTCCCAGACCTCAAACCATGGCCATCTGGCAAGTAAGGCATGGTAAGGCAAACAGTCAAACTTTCCAAGTGGATTTCAATTTCAGTACAGAAGCCCCACCCCCTGTCTTTCAGCCAGGCACACACGCATCAAAACACCCATCACCCAGCATCACTCCGTATCCTTGAGCTTTTTGCTTGAAACGCTTGCCATTCTTGGCTCAATTCAATGGGATGTTGCCTTGTTTCCCCCAATCCTGCTCTGTAAACAGCACATATCAAGTGCAATAAACCAGTTCTTTCATAAGAATGCACTTCAAACACCCAATAGTCTGACTGTATTCCCCACACGCTCATCACACAACTTTCCTTCTTACATTGTTCCAAGTCTGAGCCATTTTTGAGACCGACATTTCTCCTTGCGTTGTTAAGATTTTAAACTCCTGCTGAGGTATTTCCACCTGCTGTGTTTATCTATGCGTGGCTGCCAAAGCATTTCCCTCACTCAGCAATAATTTGTCAAAGCGGTTTGAATTTCAAAGGAGCACAAAGCAACACAAAGGAAATAACAATGTTAAAAAGTGTATTTTCATCAAGATTATGGCAAAAACGATTAAGCACTATTGAATGCAGCTTTACCTGGTTATCCTTTGCCTTCATTATGCCCCTCTCTGCCCATTATTGTGTGGGTTCTTCTCTAAAAGCAGGCAATTTAGTTCAAAGGGAAACACAAAAGAGCTCAAGTGAAAGAAACTGGTGTGTAATAACTGTATCTCTGTGTGACGGTGGCTGAAATTACTGTTACAGAACTTCAATGGAAAATTAAAAACTTATTGTAATGTAACATTCCTTTCAGAGATAATTGGGATTACTTCTCTTGATCTAGGCTTTGAATCATTTTCAACTTCAGCCATAGTTCACAAACAGTAAAATGGAGAATAAATGAAATTCCTTTAATGGAGAACAAAAACTGAGCCATCTGCACTGCAAATCCTTGGCTTGCCATGATCACCGCTATCTGTCCTGGTGAATGAAATAATGTAAATGCAGTGATTGGATCCAACAGTGTCTTCTTTGGTAATGAGAAACCAGCACTTGAATCACAATGGAACTGAAAGAATATAAACCATTATTATGGCTACAAATTTAAAGCATGATATGGCTGCATAAGATACTGTATGTCCATGTAGCACTGTGGTGTTGCTACTGTATCAACGTGTGACATGAGCTACACAGTATATCCCCTTATGTAAAACCAGTCCAGTAAGGGTCTACAGGCAAGCTTGTGACACTGTGAGGCTGCACTTGGACAAAGACGTGCTTTGAGCAAGACGTTAACATTAGCATACAAGCATACTCACAAATTCAATGCTAACATGTTGATATTTAGCAGGTATGCACCAAATGTTGTCAACCTGCTGGTGGCCCTAAAGGAAAAGTCATGGGATTTCAAAGTCATTAGGATTCATCATCTGGGAACTGTGAAAGTCTGCATCAATCCATCAGAAAACTTCGACCTGCTGGTGGTGCAGGAGGAAAAATCAGGGGTTTAAGTTATTAAGATTTGTCATCTGGTAACCGAACATGTCTTTACCAAAATTCATGGCAATCCGTCCTGTAGCTGTTGAGATATTTTACTCAAAGTGAAAATGCCCACTTCAATTGATGTTATGACTTATCTTCTGTGTGTGCAAACAATCCATTATATATATGTTGAGATAATTCCAGTCTAGACAAAAGTGATGGATTGAGCAACTAACTGAATGACACTGTCATCCTTAGAGCCACACATCCAGTGTGGCTAAGAATGTCCACTTATCTTTGACGTCGCGTGGTACACAAGATTTGGCAGTAGATTTGACACAGTTATCTCTTCTCTGCCTTCTTTCATGTAAATTATTCCATGCTATCTCTTCTCCTTACAGGGCACTGTGTTTGACCCTTCATCTTAGTTTGACCCCGGATCATCACTATAGAGCTGTGAATTAAGGGAATGAATCAGGGTTAAAAACACTGTCTCAGAATGTGTACCCTAAGGCCTTATGGTCTAGCAATTGAAGCATCAGTGTGTGGTGAAAAGGTCAAGACCTCGTTGCTTCGTCACTAATCGCCTCCAGAGCAGTGACAATGCTCTCTCTCTCTCTCTCTCTCTGTGTGTGTGTGTGTGTGTGAGACTCTTTCATCATGATCCTCATCATTTTTAGTGAGCCTATTCTGTTATTGCACATTGAGTGATTATCATGGCAGTTATGGGTTATTTCCTGCATTTACAGACACAGGTGACCCATAGAATGTAATTATATGGAGGTGCATGGAGAGGCTGAGGTTGATGGTTCATGTAGGCTTGGACACTTGTCTTTGCGCATGCTGCTTTGTCTATTACATGGTCAGAGACAGCAGTGACTGACAGTCTGTTTAACCCACAGGCTTGAGTGTTTTCCCTGAGGTTTCACCTCATTTACACAAAACACAGCCAACTGTTATCAATAAAAAATGCTGCTTTATTCAATAGCAGGGCTTAAGAGTTTCTGCAACATTTCGGTTGCCCTTGAGCAAGACATATAACCTCCTCACTATTCCAATGATGCTGCTCATTGACCGACAGTAAAAGGAAATGGACCTCTTAGGCGCATCATTGAACGAGATACGAGAAAAGGACGAGTGGATTTTGTCCTCAGTGTCTTTATGAAACCACTCTAACAGGCTGGGTGACATGCTGGCATGAACTGTTATATTGTAGTGGCATTGTGTTTTGTACAGCTAAGGTAAAAAATGACAGTGAGTTTTCCAGGATGTCAGTGAATGTGCTAAATGCTCGCAGCCTGTGAAGCTTGTCAGTCATCTCAGCTGCTTATGGCAGTGATCTGTGTGAGTTAGTGTGGACAGCATGTGTTATTCTATCAGCAACAGCTAAAGTGAGATGCTAATGCGGAGGTCACACTGTAAAACAGGCCCACAGTAGCCTGTGTTCTGCTGAGCTACGTCTTGTAGCTTCATTACAGAGGGACGCTACAATATATAAGACTAGTTTGAAGCCTAGCGCCGACAAGCATGATGTCAGACACAAAACTGACCCTCCAGAGGCAGAACATACCTCAAACCCCACAGACACAAAACAAGCCTGGTAATATCTTTTTTGAAATAATCTCTACAACACTCTAACAGGCTTTCCAACACCTGATTGTTTTAGATGGATCCAGAAGGCATTAAGAAAAGCTTTAAGAGGTAGGCCATTAGCACCTGGAGGCATTGCTTGACTGAGGATCACATTTGTCGTTTTGAGAGAAACATTTCACCAACTATTGGATGGATTGCAATTAGATTCAGTACAAGCATCCATGTCCTCCGCAGGATTAATCGTAATAACTTGGGTAGCTGTACTTTATGTTAGTATCGTCCCTGTGAACATGTTAGCAGCTGAAGTCAGAGTTTAGTTTAGAACACCACCCTGACAAAGCAGACAGAACTGTAAGCATGGCTATACACTCATAGTCTTGTTTCTCTGCGACTGAGCTTTTATTTGACTTCCTTTTTTTATTCAGTTCATTTTTATTTATATAGTGCCAATTAACAACAAGAGTTACCTTATGGCACTTTTCATATAGAGCAGGTTTGGACCATGCCCTTTAATTTACAGAGACCCAACAATTCCCCCATGAGCGAGCAGTTGGTGACAACGGAAAGGGAGCACTTTCTTTTAGAATGGGCGGTGTGTGTGTGTGTGGGGTGAGGGGGGGGGGAAGAGAAATATATAGAAATAGAAATATGACTAATAATAAAATAGTATATATATTTGGTATATGTATATATTAATACATGATGACAGCAGAGCAAAGTACCAGGCAGTGGTAGAAGCAAGACTAACTGAGGTAGACCTACACAAATAAATTGATGCATATTGCAGAACAGACAGAAATGGAGGTCTAAAGTTACATAAAAGCTCTATTATCCCACCTCTCTGTGAAAATGTAATGGCACACAGACAGATTGAGAGACACAGCCTTATTCTGTGCCTGTTTGGGTGCAGCAAAACCAGCTCCATTGTCAGTAATTTGTGTCCTCCCCCAGGTGCAGACATCTGCAAAAAAAACAAGAGAGGCCTCGCCATTAAAATTGCTTAATTGTGTTTTCACTTATGTAATATCCCTCTGAAGAAAAATAAATGGAGCCAGGCTTTGCTAAAAGTCACAGTCTGTTCAAAGATGTAACACCTTCGTGTAGATAAATTAGATCAACTTGCTCTCATGTACTGCACCACATTACTTATTATGTAGATTAAATTCAGATGGAGTTTTCTCTGAAAGTGAGTGTTTTCGGTCAATATCGCAGAGGATACATCTTTAAGTGGAAGGAGGGGGAGGGCGAGCATCAAAAAATCATTTTGAATGGATGACTCATCAAATTTGCCTGAAGCCATTTTGTACTACTCAGCTAAATGAACCAAAGGGGAAATTCAACAGGCAAGGCAAGTGCCTCTTTCCCACTGCTTCAGCCAACTAGCAGCTGAATGGAGCACTTTATGGCTACCTTACAGCAATTTATGTCAGTCACTGCATGGTAAATCTGTCTGCGATTGCTCTATGGGTGACAAAAGATACAGTTTTAAAAAAGGATTAAATATCGTGGTACAAACAAGTTCTTATGACCTGTAAAAGCACTGTGTCGCAAGATCTAATCCACAAAAAGACATGATCAACAGAGTAAAAGAAAGATTGTAATGATGATAATGACATAATGATGAGTTGGCTTAATAATTTAATAATTAAGCTTTTAATTATTAATCTGATTTTAACCTTAAACCAAACAAAATCATGTGAGTAATGTGACTTGTCTGTTTATCCTTCATGCTGGAAATTGCTGAACTTGTATAAGTCTTGTTATTTTCTGGAAACTAAAGGTAGCAGTTGGATTTTGCCACTTTGGAAATGTGACACACCAGCCTCCATGTGGAAAAAATACAGTTTAAATACCTTCAGGTTAGCTGTCTGTCCCTCTTGTCTTTGAATAGATTTCTGGGAGTCTATCTTTAAGTTTTTTATCAGCTTTATTCTAATCGCAGTGCATTTAAAAGCACATATTTTGACTGATGTGCTATGCAGATACTAAAGACTGACACAGATATGAGCTCAGGTTTTTCATACTGTTAAGTGTCTAAATGCCACAAATTTAACGTGCACTGAAAACGACTCATTTATGAAACAGAATTTTCTGAAAGGAAATCTGGTTTGCTGAAGTAAGTCTGGTTTAATTGATAATCTCACTTCATAAAACAGTCCCTAGTGGACTTATTAAGAGAAAGAAACCATATGTGCCATAACCATGCAGGGTGCCAGTCAAGGTGCTCATAGCTCCTATTTTATCTCAACCCAGCAAAACAGGAAAGGGAAATATAGAATTGCACATACATAGTAAATAGCGATCATTACAATTGAAGACAATGAACACCTGCACACATACAGAAGCTCATCATCTGCTGACATACACAATGAGAACAGTATAATTACCCACTTTACAAAATGACCTCTGCCACACTGTTGATTGTTGAAACTGATGAATTCTTCCTAATTCACATAATAGAATAATAGAAAAATCTTGATGGAAATAACTGCATGTGCAAACGGTTCCTCTTGTTGCACCCTCAGCTGTCTTGCCTGACTTTTGTGTTCCTTTTTAGCATTGCACTAATAATGATTCTGACTTGCGAAACAACAGCAGAGTACACGTGTTTGTTCCCTAGCTTGCAGATAATGCGCTCAAGTATGGAGCGCCAGCTGTTGCCTGCAGTACAGTATGCTAATTACCAGAGTTTTGAGAGAGCAGATATGCATAAGAGCATACAGTATTGCCTTAGTCTGTAAAACGGACTGTGAAGTGTGGAGCCTGTACAAAAATGCACATGTAGACATCATTTAAAGCCAGGCTGAAATGATCATTCTTGCTACATCTACTTGGGTCTTGCGTCCATTAGCAGTGTAGTGTTTTTATGCCATCTTGCATATTTCGTTTGAACAACTTGTTAATTTCAATTATTCCTGGTATGCTGTTGTACACTGCATCAGTTTGGATTCCTTAAAATCCAAATTACCAACCAGCAAATGTCAAAATCTGTGCTGTGTGCAGATGCTGGTGGTGTAACCGCCATTAAAATACCGTAACTTCATTTCTCTGATGCCAGCACTCACAATCTGCAGCATTTCTTTGACAAGCAGCAGTTACAGCACTTTGTCACGCTGCATGCTCCCTTGTGGCTCACCTCAAAAATGTAATATTAAATATTAATAAGACATCGAGCCCATAACATGAAGACTTTACAATAGAATCCAATCCAGCACAATTATGTCACACACTATGGCATCAAAAGTACACCTGTGTTGACTCAACACATCTTAACCTTAACACAACTGAATCGTGCATATATTCCATCGCCTTTTCCCGGAAGGATGGTGATCCCATCTCTCTGAATTGCAATCTGTGCATCTTAAGATATAGAGTTTATGTTTTATTCCTTTTGATGCTTTAACTCTTCTGTAGTTTCAGCTCTGCGCCAAATGTACAGAAGTTCAGAAGTATAGTAGGCAAAATCAAACACGCTCTTGATCTTTTCTTTTTCCGTAGTACAGTGGAAAATATCCATTTAAGTTCACATATTATGCACAAAGTGTATTTGATATCTCTTAAAATCACTTATAATTCACATTTGTTTCACCATGCAGTACATACCAAGAATGTTAACGATGCAATGCAATCAGCTGGAGAGAAGACATTGTGTGAATGACTCAGTCCACTCATGGTTGGACTGTGGTGTTGGCAGAGTGATGCTTCTTTTACTTCCTAGCTAATTTCTAGCTCAGTGCAGACAGCGGCTTGCAGATAGCTTCGACCAGTCATTTTGGCCTGTTATCATGCACATAATTACGGCATTAACGTCAATTAGTGACAGCTGATGTGACCTTCCACCACCAACGTTTGTCATTTTACTCGGTAAAAGTGACAGTCAGCGCTAGGAACAATGGGAAGCTGCTAGCTCACGTTTGGTGCACTGCTCTTTGCTAACAAAAGAGGACAAAAGGCATTTGTTACTGTCGGAGTAAGCGAATCCGGGTGTTTTGCCCGCCCCAGTGTCAGGACCGAGCCGATCACCGGTGCAACCTGATCATTTTTCACATTCACACACTCTAATTTTCACTCGCGTATGGAGCTAAGTGCTTGCACTCTGGAGGCCGGCTTGTCATGAAGGAGAGCAACACTACAACAATAACAGGCTGATGTGGCCAAGCCACAGCAGAACACAGTGAAGAATGAGGGATTTTGATCTGATACTGGCCACTGTTGGCTTCCTGCTGATATATAGTTATTACGTACATGGCAGCTGATTGGAACAAGAAATAACAGTTTTTTAATGAGATGTTGAAGATAATTTTGCAGAGACATGGTTCTTCCTCAAATATGTCCACCTCTTTAGTGAATGTGCCTCTTTCTTTTAGCTCCAAAGTGCTGTCGATCATGTCTTCATGGACATTTGGAAACAAATGCAGTGTATCTTGTGTTGTTGTTGGGCTCTGAGGCTGTCTTTGCTGCAGTGGCGCCACCAGTAATACCACTTGGAAACACTAGGGGTGGTTGAGAAGGCGTCTTCTTCCACTTTAATGTACTGGATTTTGCTGAATTACCGTATTACAAAGCAGCTTTTCAGGATGAAGAGAAAATACAAAAAAAATCTCACCCTGTAAATCAGCTACCACCTCCCCCCATAAGAACCTCCTTGTTTGCACAATTTTCTCACCCAACACTTCACCTGGCCCTCTCTGTCAATGGATGCTGGGCACACACACACACACACACACACACACACTCACATGCTCACTCACATGAAATGCAGGACTATCGATTTTGTTGAGCGCTGTGGTCGAGCAGCCCTGACTGGCCTTGCCCCTTGGGTGAGACACACAATCGGCAGCGGATATGCTGCTCCTAAACTGTCCCTGGGCACCATTTCAAATCCCTGTAGATTCATGATATTGATTTGAACCATTTCTCCCTCCGCCAGCGTCTTCTCCACCTCCATCATGTCTCCTTTCGCCTCTCCTTCTTTTTTTTTTTGTCCGACCTTTGTTGTTTTGTTTCTTGTTCCCAGGGGAAATGCAGTGATAAATAAAAGACAGGCATCGGTCCTTCTTTTTGTTTCTCTCTCTCTTTTTTTTTCAAAAAAGAAAGCAGCCGTGGAGGAGGAACGAGGGGTGGAAAATCATGACAAGAGTCAAATCTAGTTACCTTTGTTGCGGAGGCAGGGGAAAGCACTGTCATGCAAAGAGATGGAGGACGACAGAAAAAAAATATTAGGTTGCTATGATTGCATCAGGGCCCCTCACAGAAATACCCACTTCCATGCGCTGCTATCTCTCTGTCATAGTGAGGTGTCAGCGTGGATTCAATCAAACCTGGATATGTGTTGAATGTGAATGAATGTGTTTTTTAAACAGAAATGGAGGATTGAATTCAGAGCAGTCAAGAAATTGGTTTTGTGTACAGTCGCTGTTTTACATTTTCCTGACAGGTAAATAAAACGGTCACAATTTTGCTGCTGAGTTTCCTCATTCCTGCTGAATGAGACTGCTTCACCTCACCCCCCCCACCCCCCACCCCCCAC
>JBBMOE010000028.1:734573-769727 GCA_037975065.1 Chaetodon trifasciatus | reverse complement strand
TATATATATATATATATATATATATATATATATATATATATATATAAACACCCCTGGAGGTTGTAATTTAGAATACTTGTGGGTATGGCAGTGCTGTCTTGGCATCACATCATAAGCACGCACAGTCACAGTACAGAGCCCGCCAGTGAATCGAGGCCTTTAAACACTTGCCATATGGCTGATGTATGGTCTGCAAAGTTTCATTCAGAATGATACACATACAATAAAAACAAATGCATGCTCATTTGCTGCAGTCGCTTGGTGAAATTTTCCATTCGACTGATATCTTATCTCAGGAGCTGTAGAATGTCACACAGAAGCTAGAGACAGGTGAGATATTGTAAAGACTGCCTATATCTTTCTTCACAGGTAGCTGTGAGGTCATCATCATTGTCTAATTATTTTTGGACACTTTGAACAAAGATGGAGGATTGGGAGGTATAGATCCCGACAGAAAGACGATGTGAAGAGGGGAGTGTCATATGCAGTCTCTTCTGTTCATAATAACTCATAACATATCTCCATGATTCTGCTCATCAGCCCTTTTGTCAGCACCCCCTCATCTCTGCTCCCCCTCTGTCTCTCACTCCCTCCTCTTCACATCAAACTTTCTTCACTACACTGTCTTACTTTCTGTATCCATCTCTCCGTCCCTGTCTGAATCCCATTCCATCTCATTCTCACCTCTCAAACTCTTACCCTCCACTATCCATCTCCTCCACCGCCCCCCATCCATCCTATTCTACTTCTGTTGGCATGACTGATTGCTGAAACTGGGCCGATTCTCCGCCACGCCGCCTGCAAAGCATCCCTTACAACTACAGCTATGTCACCCCCTGATACCCAGCCTCTCCGTGCATTGATTACCCCACATTGCAAAAGGATAATCAGTGGGCGTGACCAGATTTTGAAACATGATGGGTCTGTGCTTGTGTTTAAATGAAGCTGATCTTGCTGGTTTTTAATCAGAGGCGCAGAGGACGCTTAATCAAGCAGTATTTTGATGGATTCACGGAATGGGAAACCCATTCATCAAGTCAATTACACATTAATCACGAGCTCACCCGCAGATTTGGGAGTGAGACATGAGGAGGGGCTCCACTTTGTTCTTGGAATGAATAGCAAGCGGCATTATGTAAAACCCTCTTATCCATGGCAATGAGTCTGTGAATTATTGTACCATAAAACGTGGCTGGTTGAAGGATGCTGATCAGCCAACCATTTGTGTGTTTTACAAAGACAGATTCTTGAAGTGGCTCCATTTGATCATTGCTCTGTAAATTTCACTGCAAGAACATTATTCCACATCAAAGGACTACGTACAGTATTGTAATGAGTAAAAAATTCATTGATTGCAGTGTCTGTAGAGCAATGCAGAGCTCTGAACACTCTGCATGAGATTGGATGTAAATTAAAGTCCATTCACTGCCAAGTGTAGCCACAGTGTGATTGATATTTAAATATTGATTATCACATTCTCTCGCCTTTGAAGTGCACTGTATGGACCGTTTAATTTGCATAGCTTCCACTGCCAGTTAGTATTGAGGTCACAACAGGTGAACTATTCCCACAAACCTCCCATCAATAAATCATTCTGGCTGACAAGCACTCAAGTTGTCAGGAAATCAGGGATGAAATATGAATTATATAAACTATGGCAAAGAAATGATGTGTGTGCTTGTTGGCTCTAAACATAACACATCTTGGCAGCTACTGATGTGAATAACAAAGATCAGAAGAGCAAAGTGGAAAACTGTAGTATGGTATTTCTATAAATTATGTACATCTCTTTCTATAAGCTCCACATCTGCCAAGAAATTGACCCTGTGCATATTCATAAAGGATGCATTAAGATCTCACATAGAAGAAGATTAAGCTAAAAAAAAATCTCATTACAGCTGAGTTTGAAAGTATTTGACAGGAGTTCGTGCCTATCCCTTTTGTAGGTGAGGTGACGATGTGTTGTGTTTACAACTTGTTTCCGCTGCCCTCAAGTGATCAAAAACAATCACTTAATTCAAGTTAATGTTAAGTTAATGCCTGCCCTTGTATACTTTTGAAGTAGCATTAGCCGCTAATGCTCGCAACATTTTCAAGCCGATATGTTCAATGAAATGATTCTTCCTCATGTTATTCCAGTGTAAGAGACTAGGAACAAAATCCAGAATTGTCATTATGCGCAAAAATGCTTTTGAAAGTTCAGTTGAAGCTAATATGAAGCTTTAGCCATCTACATCAGACAAGTGGATATCTTCCAGAGTTAGTCTTTTCAATAGAAAATCCTCTTTTTGTGTTTCCATAGACAGTGTTTCCAGGCTGAGCTGCGACGGAGGGATAGTAACACAAAGAGGAAATGGTGTAGCAAGAAGATGGTAACTTTAGTAGATACTGACTGATTTGTCTGATTCACAATGCTGAGGCTTCATATTAGCAGCAGATTAATTCTTTTTTCATCCAGTGAAGACTTTTTTTTGGCTCTTCAATGGCAATCACAGTATCTCCTTAGTGTGGACAGGAGGAACAATAACGCCATCCAAGAACTGTCTCACTGTACATACGGGCATGGAAATATTGTGCTAAGATAGACATGTGAACCTGTCCTTTAATCTAGCATCTGAGCATGCCATCGACACAGAATGAGACAAAAAAAAAAAAAAAAAAAAAAAGGCTCCACATCTTCTGCCTTTTGCTAAAACATTGAGTGTTTACATGGTGTTTCACTCATTGATGCAGTTCTCTGCTTCAGGTTGTGAGAGGGAGTTACTATTGTGGCAGGTGTAAGTCCTTATCATCTTATAAATCGCAATTAACCTGAAAATTGGTCGCTTGTGAACAAGCCTGATTTACAGCAAGAGGACTGAATAAATGAATAATTAAAATATTGAGTAAAATTAAAACCAAGTCAATGACTTCTCAAGGGTTCGGATCTAGTATGATGGCACATTTTGAGGCTCGTGCTGCTCATCAGGTTGCTTCAGGGGGGTAAGACATTACTTCTTTTTTTTATTTGTTTTTTTTTTTAATACATGGTATGATGCTGAGCAATATTGCATGCCTCCTCTGGCTAACAGAACATTTTCACCCCACTTGATTACAGACAGCATCTACTTCTCCTTAAGAACCCAATGGTGCATATTATCATACTGTGTGCATAACTGTGTGCAGTGTTGCAGACCGTCTGGAATCACCACTGCAAGAAGAGTCATATATTTAAAATGTGTCTGAAATGGTGCTAAATGGACTAACTCTGTAGCAGACATGTTGGGCAACCACATTTGTCAGAACCACTTGTGCATCCCAAATGATGAGCGCAGTGATGGAGCATTATTTTTTAATCAAGGAAAACCAATTCATCATCCTTAGTTGCCCTTAATTTAACATGAGTGCATCCAATCATGGCAGTTACATTTGGGAAAGCGGACACTGCTGCAAAATGTGTTTTAAGAATTGCCCATTCACCTGCAGTGTGACAGAACCTAATGTACTCAACTCACTGATGTTTCCCTTTAAAATGTACCAGTCCTCTGTGGTTTTAACTTCCTGAGCATGAGCAGATATGGCAGTTTCCCTGTATATACATTAGTAATATTAGAGGACTAAGAGTGGTGCAATGCGTCAACAGATTGCCTCTCAGGGTAATCAGAAACAAACAAACACGACGTCATGAGCAGTGTACCATAATACATATGCACACTATTTGTTATGATGTGTAAAATATGTTTTAATGAAGTCTCCTCCTTTGCTAAGCTACATGTAGAAATGTGTTGCTTTAGCTGCATATACTGTAATATAGTTACTGTTCATCTTTGCACCTAATGTGTTGCGACTCATCACTCCCATAGTCAAGTCACTGTTGATTGGGCAGCACCCGAGAAGGTGTGTATGTATATACCCCTGGCCAGATTAAATTATTGAACACATGTATCACACTAACATCTGCATTGACTGACAGTTCTCTTTGACGAGGCGTCTGATGTCAATTGGTAGTCATGATACTTTCAGCTGTTTTTCCAGGTTTGGTCCAGTCAGTCTTGAACAGAATTGAGGTTTTGCAAAAGTCAGTTTTGTAAAGTAAGTAGTAGGTTGTTGCTTTGCAATTCAATGATGACATATTGTAGGTTGTCAGACGTGTCAGTTGGTTCCATATCAAACAGCAAATATGTTCAGTTCCATTAAAATAATTGCTTTTCTCTATCTATTTTTTTTTTGTTCTATTTTAGGCATTCATTTCCTGCAGGCATTGTGGATGCAGCACAGGCTGGTCAGATTTAACAGTCATGAAACCGTGAATGATGAATGAAAGGATGTTCTGCTGCCTTTCCATCTTTACTTGTTAAAATTAGCTAGCTATAAACTCAAGAATTAATAATTCAACTCACTATGATGCTGTAAGCTACCAGCAGCTCCTGGCCATTCGTAAGGTGGAATGTTTTCTTGCATATTAATCAATGCACGAGTTGCGGTTGTTAATCAATCAGCACACGTTAAATGTCAACCTTGTCTTTTTGAAATTCCGTTTGTGTACGACTAATTTGAATTCATAATTACGTTGTGGTGACAAACGTAAACACTGTCTGGATGTTCAGAGTCAGTGCTCCTTTAAGTGAATGAAACACTAAATTTTAAGTAACATGCTGTAATCACAGAGAGGTGGTTGGGATGGACAGCATACAAAGTGCAGGACTGTGACACCAGAATCGAGGGTTTGCATCCAGACTGTGATTACGTTTAGGCAACAAAAGCATGTTATAGGATCTTGAAGCACTTTAAAGTATATATGAATTTCAATTTCATGTAAACTGCAAATATTTCCTCACTTGGAGGAGAAAGTGTTGGAGCTTTGTAGTGCTGCTGTAGTGCTCCTACCTGCAAATAAAATTGTTACTGTTCAGTTTAATCAAGTAACTTCAAGTCTGCTTTATTATGACATAAAATTTAAGAACTGGGCACAGGTATCATCAGAATATTTTATGACTTTGTCATTTATTTTGGGCATCTGCTGTGTCAAACCCAGTCCAACTGTAGCTGGGTGCTTTCACCCTTCCCTAGACTTAAGCCATGAATGGTTGAGTGTTGTTGGCCAACCTTGGCCAATAGATATTTCTCCCATACCCCTTTCTCCTCTGGCAGTCCCCAAGACCATATTTCTCCTGTCAGTTCATGTCCAGACCTGGAGTAAGCCAGCTGGCCTTTCTCAATCACCGTCCCCAGCCAGAAAGCCATAGGGCTCTCTATCCGCTGAACAATTTCAGCCAGAAAAAGTCACACTTGTCTCCCTGTGCCAAAACAGCAACGAGCCATATGCACATTAAGTTCTTGATGCATGGCAGAGCTACAAAAGATTGCATGAAACCAAAAGAGCAGCAGACTAAGCTGTCATTTTCCATTTTAATGTGATGCTTTGAAGTGAAACTCTGTAAGGTCCGATCAGGCCTCAGCCATGAAAACGCATTGGCTTACGATGAAAGTGCTAATGGCTTGATTCTCCATGAAACTGCAGTCACACTTGGGAAGATTTATCTGTCTTTCCATTCACTCTCCTTCACTTGCTCCTATAGATTTTGGCCTGCAAATCCTCATTGATGTGTCTATACACAGAGCCTCTGAAGCCGACCAAGATAACCTCGGCAAAGTTAGATCATGAGTCAGATAACTTGACCCAAAACAGCAGAAAAACTGTCAGATACAAACCACTTCTGTTTGTGCACGACATGATAAATGACTTTCCAGTCACGATGGACCATTTATTTTGTCTAAGGAATGAAATGCTGCTGCTTTGAGGAACACCGAGTGAACAAAACACTGAGTTACCGCATGTGAAAACTTGATAGAAAAGGGCATCATGATCTGATGATGTGCTGCTGGAATATTTTGAATTAAATATACTCTGAGCAATAGAAGCACAGCTCTTTTAATTTGGTTTGGATATTTTCTTACTGAAAAAGAAATGTTCTTTAAATATGAATATACATTTTCATGCTTCTCACTTGTTGGACTATATAATCTATTCATTTGGAGCATAATCTGTTCTTCTGTCAGAGTCCTGAGCAACATGCCTGCAATCAGGGATGCTGGTCCAGCGACCTGACTTTGAATAATGGTCCTCTACAGCTCCATGCAGATAAGATTGGCCAGAAACACAGTGTAGGGATCTATCTGACCAGCCAAATGAGACACCTCAGTTTGCTCAGTCACTGAGCTGCAGCCAGAAGGAAAATGTGTATCTTTCTGCAGCCACCACTCACTGGAAACACTCTCACAAGGCGTCTCTATTATTAAGTCCAGCTTGTAAGGGACTATTGTCAGGACTGATATGTCCATAATTATCTAATGACCCCCACAAACGAGCTCTGTGTTTGTTGAAGTTTAAAATGTAAATGTAAAACCAAGCAAAAGCTAAAATGAATGTGTGGATCATTTTCACTCAGACATTTTATTACTCCAAAAATGAATTCACCAATATCTCAAACACATGTATATAGAGGCTCTTGTGTAGAAACACTCTTTGTGAAGACATTATTCATATGCAATTTATTTGACTGGTTTAAGTTTTACATCCAATAAAATTCAGTTTCAAATAAAAATAATCTGTTTAGCCTCGGAGCGACAATGGCCTCAGCAGTGTTTGGCAAAAATCTGATTTAGTTCAAGTAAATTAGTTCAATTCAACTGACTTTGAAGCCAACTCCTCATGGGCAGTCACAACAAAGCTCCATGACTGGCAGAAAACACCAGCTCCCCTAACTGAGATGTAGTAAACCTGCTGTGAGGGTTTTCAGTCAGTGTGTCAGTTTAGATGCTGCAAACTGGCTTGATTACAAAGACTCTGTAAATTCTTACATGAGAGAACGTTTGAAAAAGTTCTGATGCATTTACAGGCGTCTGCCCACGACTGACTGTCCAAAGTTAAAGATTTTCATGAAGTTAAACCCTTGTGTTTGTTTGTCAAGGAGTGTTTGCTGTAGTATTTAAACCACTAATAACCACAGGTTTCACCAAAGCAGCCAGGACTGAAATCCTAAGGATTACAAGACAGGACAAGTGTGTACTACAGCTGGAACAATTCGAACATTAATCGATCAGTCGATGATCAGAAAATTAATTGGCACTGTTTTTAATTATCTTATTCTAAAAATCATTCGTGCCAAAAAAAAAAAAAGAATTTCCTCCACTCTCTCAAATATTAGTTTTTGATGATTTTCTTGATAATAAACTGAATATATTTGGGGTTTGTACAGTTGGTCAGACAAAACTTCTGCAATCACAAGACATTCATCTAAACTCTAGGAAATTATAATGAGCAGTTTATTTTTTTCTTTTTTATCCTGACTGTTTAATTTTAATCATTTGCTGCAGACTCACATTATGAAACGTCTCTTCTCACTCCTCAGTTGCTTTTTTGTCAGGCAAAATTAACTGAAACTCAACTAATTAATGGTTCTATGTGTCTTGTGTATTCAAGAATCTTAAGCCATAGCAGTGATACACACCAACACCAAAAAAGAAAGGCCACCATGAATATCCCTCTCTTGCACTCACCGTTCTGATCTCCCTTTAAATCATAAAAATAACCAGGAACAAGCAGCAGTGAGCAAGCTGAAATTGTCACCATCCATCATTAATTGTGGAGCGATGACAGATTACTTTAACTGTGTCATTGTCCACATCAGTGCCTGGCGTGCATTAACTGGTGAAGATACAGGGGGCCACACAGATGTAACTGTTTGGAAGGGACCTGGGGGTTTAAAATGCCAGGGCGGATTAATTCACCTCCTGCCATGACGGCCGCCCGCTGTTTAGATCCACAGCCCGACAGCTGTCCTCACTGGCTTTGATATGAGAGGGCTGGGGAGGCTGAGACAGACAGGAGGGAGAAAGAAGGAAAGGATGGAGGGAACCAAAAAGAAATAGAGAGACAGAGGATGACTGCTTTCTATAACCAAGGACAAAGTCCAGATTGGAGGGGCGTGTGTATGATTGACAGTGCTTTACTTTTGATCGGCCAGAGGAGAAATGGGATGGGACAAGTGTGTGTGTGTGTGTGTGTGTGTGTGTGTGTGTGTGTGTATGTATGTGTAGCTAGGAGACAGTCCCCATGGAGACAGCTAGACTAAGCATTCAGTCAAGAGAGGGGAAGTGAGCACAGAGGGCAGTGTGTGTGTGTGTGTGTGTGTGTGTGTGTGTGTGTGTGTGTGTGTGTGTGTGTGTGTGTGTGTGTGAGTGTGTGTGTGAGTGTGACAGTGATGTGATGAGACTGATGTCCAGTGTTTGATCCTTTGGTTCTGGACTGTGGGAGCATGTTTCTACTGCTAATAGAAACACAGCACTATAGCCTATTAGTGGTAATACAGCTACTCACATACATGTATACATATACTGTTCACAATACATTTGGTCCGTAAGTGATTGAATATGTAGCTGCTTATTTGGCTTCTGGCTGCATTATTTCTCAATATTTATGGTGTGAACAAACCCAACCGCTTTGAACCGCCTGTAACAACCATCACAAAGTACTGTAATTCTTAAACAAGTCAGTCTATCACGACTAATGTAGAAATAATGTTTCTCAATTAGAACTTAATTACTTTAAGTTCCTCAAAAAAAAAAAAAAAAACCTCCCCCATACCATTACTACTGGAATGCCTTAAAGGATGAGATCAGTTTTTTTCAGGTCTATCGTAACACAATACTGACATAGTCATATGATCAGTGGGCGAGTTTTTGGTCATTGTAGTTGATTCTCTTCATTCCTCTCCCAAACGCTGTCAATAGCATGGTCATCTTTTCTGAAAGGAAAAAACAAACATGACAAAATATATATAGTATATAAAGTATGTGCAGGATATTGCCAAATATCGTGTGCAGCAAATTTGCAGCCAAACAATCGCTTTAAAAGGTTACAGTTTATCTTATTATTGTAACTCGACCGATTTAGTGTTGTGCTCCGAATAACATTGTTGCACTTCCGTCAAAACTATCAAAATCCAAACTCATAATGCAAGTGGCCCAGTCAATGCTGACTCAAGTGACATCACTCAAGGCAATTTACTATATGCTCCCTCTGGAGACACATCAGTTTTTATCTAACTTTATTCAATGATAATAGATTCATGTAGCCTAACAGACAGTGAGTAAATATTTAAATTAGCGTGCAAGCATTTAATTGGCTGTTTCCAATTGTCAGGTGTTTGTTTGACAGTAATTTTGGAAATGGATTAATATTTTTAAGTTAAAACGGCAAACATTCCCTTGTTCTTCTATTGTACAGGTTGGCTGTTTTCCTCTGTTTTGTATCATTGTACACTGAATATTTTGGGGTTTTAGACTGTTGGTCTGACAAAAGAAAACAAATTTTGATGGCCATTTTATCTACTAAATAATAACTTGATCTAAAAAATTATTTGCAGGTCACTGACACATATTTGTGATTAGCAGCCCTAATTTCAATGTTACCTTTGATTCTAAAGGTTCATCAGGGTATCATGAAATATCATGAAATCAGGTTGACACATTTTCCAGCTGCAGCTGATAACTGAATCTCTCACAAGCATGCCTTGTCTAACCCTGCAGAGAAATCAACCTGTGATCAAAAGCCTTCATACACTACATAGAACATCTCATCATGCCCCCATCTCATTGTCCATGCTGCTAAATAGAGGATTTGTACCAAGATACCCTCAATCAAAGAGCTACAATATATGACACTGCATCATGAAAAAGGGCAGGAAATGTCTTTGCGCCCTCAGGCATCGACAGCGTACATTTAGTTTCAAAGCACTAAAATACAGCGATCAATTCCTGTATCAGAGATGAGAATGTCTAAAAAGATACTGATCAGTGAGGTGAAGGAGCTCTAATGAGTCCTTTGATGGTTTCTAAATGATACAACAGCAAAAGAAAAATCTCAATTAAACTCAAATTTGTGCTATAGAAGAATGGGCCGATACATTATTTATTCTTAAAATGTATTATTAATGCAGGTTAATGAATAAAATGGCCACAGCACATTTTAATATGAAATTCACACTGTTTTCTTTGCACTGCTGTTTGAGTTCTTCTGTGCTAACACTGGGCCCTGCAACAAGTTTCTGATGTATATTAACACAAGTAAATAAATAGAGCAGCACTCATTTGAATTGATTTTTTTAAAATGAAGTCTAAGCATTGCTCTGTGAACAATTTCACATTGCGACTCAACAAATGGACCATGTTTATTATGTGGTATGTCATGCTGTTAGATTGATGGACTGATGTGGAATGAAGAGCTGGAGCCTTTCATTTACGCTGTTTATGAAGGGCTCGATCTGGCATGGTTTTTCTGCATTACCAAAGGAGGTTGGAAAGGTGATGAATCATGTTTTTGGTTCCCATTTCCGAGCTGGGGCAATGAAAAAAAACAATAATTCAAATAGTGTTGTTACCCCATGAGTTCTCCAGACAACAAACCAACAAACCTGCCTTCCCTCAGAGAACATCTCCTCACAGCGGGTCTTCCATGTATCCCATTCACGCCCCCGTCAGGCCCATATATCAAATTTAACTGCCATTTGGCCAAGTTTAGTGCTGCATCAGCAAGTCAGATTTAACAAAGGAACGGCGACAGGTCGCCAATTACAAGCAAAGACTCTATGTGAACAAAGGGAGAATCCTTTTTCAGTCAAAGTGCTCATGTCATCAACTTTAACCCTTTACTGCAGTTAAAATGTTCAGTTTAATAGAGGCTGTTAATTTTGTGCTGCAGAGGAATGGTAATCAAGCAGTGCCCCTAAATTACTACTACTCTTTAACACATACACAACTTGCTAAAGTGCATACTAAACAGGACTGAGTATCTGGAGGCTGAAATGGTGATGGGGGGAAAAAAGAAATTCTACCACCAACGTTTCAGCCTTCAGTATGCAGTCATGTAAATAATTAGCTGCATCAATATTCCAGTTAAGATATGGAGCGATGTAAAGCTTATCTCAGCTGCACTGCATAAATATTTCACTGGCCACTTTTACAAGTATCTCTTCAGTCTCTGTGGAGCGGAATAAAGATATCAGTCAAGGCCTTGTATCATTTGAAGAAATCTCTTCCTATTCCTTAAATTACTTGACTCCCAGTGTGATTTTCTGAAGGCCTCACAGGTCTGCAGGATTCCGGTGGTCGCCTGGAAAAAATAAACGCCAAATAGCGCCAATAGAAAATCTAAGTAAAATGGGCCTCCACCAGCTTATTCCATCTACCAGATGTTTTATGGCCTTCCAATATTTGAGCATTACGGTGACATTATTTTACAAGCTTGTATAACAGACTGCTGCGTCTGAAACGATCTGCCTCCTCCTCCTCCAGACTGTGGTCGCGGAGCACAGGAGAGACTGCTTTACAGCGCCAAGGACAAGCTGGAGCTAGCTTCAGAGCTAACCCCTGGCACTAAACTCAGCTGCTGGTAAACACAACTCTCAGCCACGCTTGGCTCTCGAGGAGCTGTAGCATTTATTTTCTGACCAACTGTAGCTCGTTCTGAACCATCACTGACTCCCCTCCAGTGGCCTACACCATAGTGGCATCGAGCCACTGGAAGAGCGGCACGGACGAAGAAACATATGGAGTGATGAATATGATTTATGTAGGGAAATAAACAAACTGACCTTTAGTTCACTAAAATTCTACTTGGATCCCATTTTGTCGTTGCTTTTCCAATTATTGTTAGTGATTGATAAACACTGTGGCGTAAAACCAAGTCCTTCAAACAGTCCTAACAAGTACAATCACACACACACACACACACACACACACACACACACACACACACACACACATTTCCCTCACACTTTTTATGTTAAGCTTGGTTTTGATGATTGATCGTGCCTATTTGAGCCTTCTATAACTCCAGCTAATGCTATTTGTTAGCTGGAGTTTCAGTTTGTTTAATGTGGGCGTATACTGTCGACAAAAGAGCACAAAACAAATTCCAGCTGCTATTCAGTTTGCAGGTCAAAAATCCAAGAGCACATATTCTTTTGTCAATGATCCGTTCACAGAAATGAACTACAGGTGATGGCAGTTTTATAACCTGTCTTTGATGATTAGAACTGAGGGTGAATATCCCTCCACGTACAGCCCTGAAGACAGCCATAACAGTCGCCGTCTTTTGTTTGTCCTCCTTTTACACACATATCATGTAATGAAAACCATTGTATCTAATGAATGAGAGTGTGGTTGTTGCCAGCATCTTTTCTGTAGCAAGGTCCTTCCTGACCTGTTGGTTTGATAGCTCTCTGTCATGTGTAGAGAGGAGGAGGAGTGGGGCATGAGGAGTGAGGAAGAGGTTGGTTTCTTTTCATCTTCTATTATTGATGTGAAAGTCCTCTTAGGTCCAGTGGTAGGATGTTTTGAAAGAGTCGACGTCTTTTATATTATCTTAAACCTTTAAAAAGTTTGGTTATTAGAAGATCTAAAACAGCTTGCATTCTTTGTTTAAGGACTGTTTCACTGCCCTAAATGTTACTACTTTCATGTTCAAACATAGAATAAAACTACTGATAAAAATGCTTCAAGACCTGCAATGTCCATAAAAATGTACTGAATGGCCAACTATAATAGTTTGATCAAATTCAGCTTCGTTAAAATGATTCTATCCACTTCAAAACACAGTTGCTCTTGCTGTGATGTTGTTAAAATGATTTCATCTGTAGTTTCTTTGTGAATATGCATGGCACACATCCAGAAATAAAGAAAAACAGCTCTTTGTAAAAGCGACGCAATAACGATGACAGAATGAAAGAGGTGCGTATACATTTCCAGAAATGTGCACTAAAACACAAACAATACTGTTTTTGCTTTAGCGCTTCCTGTGGACATTGAGACAGCTTACAACAGACAAATTTTATCAATAAATTCACACTTTAGGTAACATCACTATCAAAGTAAATGTAACTTTTTTCCCCAGGTGGCGGGGACGCAGCAAATAGCTCCCCCTTTTATTACCATAAATTTTAGCTCCCAAGGTTCCCAAATTTAATGAACAAGGATATTAAACGTTATATTAAACGGAAGACCTTGATCCAAATGTCATATACTGTGCATGCAGACATTCCGTGGAGCAGGCAAGATGCATTACTGTCCTCATTATACCCTAATATGCAGCGGCTGACTCAGGCTGTCTGAGGGGCAGGGAGAAAAAACATAAAGAGGGCAGCAGCTGCATGCGGTGGGGCACCAGCATGCAGAAATATGGCAATGCATTGCATTTTTTTTTGCACAGCATCACAATTTCTCTACTGGAAGAGCACTGTAGAGGGCCCTGCATCATGTTTTCTCCACTGGAAGGACACACTAAAGGGCCCTGCATCATGTTTTCTCCACTGGAAGGACACTCTAGAGGCACTTCATTATGTTTTCTTACACATTGAGCCACCGTAGGGGCAACAAGGGGAGCACATTTGCAATTTTCTTTAAAAATGGGGGCACCAGGAGGGCAATCCATTGACCCATACTGTCATTCTGCTATTCATACTGTACCAGTTAAGCTAAAAAAAAAAAAAAAAAAAAAACTGCGACAGATTAAAACCTAAAATTTGCATGCAATTCAAGAAATACATGCAAATTAATAAATGCTGAGAGTGAGCCAAGAATAATGTATTTGTCAAAGATACAGTAAATATCCTGACCTGGCGGACACTCCTGGTTCAGACAGTGACAGCAACTCAAAATATTGGTTCAGTGTGGTTTTTTAGTCCTGTTTTGGCCACTGTGAAATATTACAAGACACAGGCAGACAAGTCCATTTCCTCCAGTGTCCAGTGTTGTGCTTCCTTCTGTCCACTCTTACGTTCAGTGCTTGCTGGGTTTGACTCGATGCCCTGCTGTGATCCTGCACAGAAATAAATAGGCAAAAATGATATAAGAACAGTGAGTCATTTTTTCCACTGTTGCTTAGAATGTAGGTGTGTCTACATCATACAATATACATGGAATCTCAAGTCTGTGGATGTGTTTTAAGTTGTCAACAGCGACAAATGTTTCATAACTGTGAAAAAAATATTTTCTAAGAGGGTGGTTTTGTGACTTTTTAAGGAAGATACTGGGGGGACGATCATGCCTGATTAGAGTGGGGTCTTTGAAAGAACTTCTGTGAGAGATAACATGCACTATATGCATATGCAGTATGCACAGATTCTGCATTCTAATGCTTGCCCGAGTTTGTTTTCTAACTATACAAGATCTATGTGAAGGAGTTGGGTCGCCTCCAGGTTAACTGTGATTGTGATATAAGAAACTATTTTAAATGTTGTGACAGCCCACCTGTCTGGTCTCCTGCGCTGCTCTATTTTCTTCTTGTGGGAGTTTGGGTGGGTCGTCAGAGCAGCTGCCTGCACCTGAGTGGAAGAGAGGGGCCAAATGCACAAAAGGGCTGCTCTGCATCTGTTACAACACTCACAGACACACGTTCATTCATGCATACATGCCTCACACTACTACCTCTATCCTTATCTTCACACTCATCATATTAATTCATAGTTATATAAACTAATCTAACTTTGGACTGTGCGAACTCCCCATGTTGTGACAAGCCTAAGCCAAATTTTTAACAATGCCCACCCACAAAGATATCACACCAATTAAATTACCAGTCCCAACATTGTCAGTCGGACCCAAAAATGAACTTTATATAAATTAAGAAGCCCATTTCCTCCACGGCACAACAATGCTCATTAGGAGCGCAGACATGTAATAGGTCAGTAACTTAGCAAGTGATTTCTTAAATAATTGTGATTTCTTACTCATTTTGCTAGCTATTACAGCTTTAAAATGTTAGCCTACTGCACTGATTTATCCTCATTGTATGCAAGTGGAGAAAGACAGGCTTGATTTTACAATTTATCGCTCTTAAATAAACATTCACCTGCTCTCCTAGTTGACTCTGACACTCTTTTCATCTCAATCCGCAGTACTTTTCTTTCTCGTCTTCACTCTTTCTCCCACACAGCTGATCTCCTGCTCACTTGCTCTCTCTTGCACAGACATACTCGCAAATATACACACGATTTTGCTGTCCTACTTCTCTTGGTGAACTCTTCAAGTATTACCAAACTCCCCCGGAAAAGTAACCCAGTTGCTTTCTTTGTCAAAAAAAAAAAAAAAAAAGCATAGTTCCACCACAATTCACCAGCTGCCATTTAAAATAAGTTTGAACACGGAGTATCAGCATAACACCTGTCACCATTTACAAAGTTGCAACTTGATATGGGAGGCAGCCTGGAAGAAAACACTTGGCACACTGGCCCAAATTCCAATCATTTCTGCTTTAGGAGCTTAAGGGACAGATGCTGCGTAATGTCTTTGATTGCAACCTTCTGCTTGTTCATTTACAAGATATGTTGTCTAATGTAAATGAGAATTAGGCTTGCAAGAGGAGGAAGAATATGGGAACAAAACACACCTCTGGGAATAATATGATGGGTAGGCTGGTCATTGGATCATGAAACACTGTACAATTTACCCTTACGGCACTCCATATGGAGTTACCTGCCACCTGAGTTTATTCTTTCATTTTACTCATCATTAAATATTCTTCTTTCATCTTATTGAACTTCTCAAAAGCCTGTGCGCTCGCACAAGTCGATCCATCATTCGCATTAACTATTCCTGTATATGATGTGCCAGTAGTTATTGAATAGATTGTCTTGAAAGTGAGTGTGAATACAAGCGACAGCAAAAATATGTAGCAACTGTCGAATAAAAATACATCTTGAGAAAGAGATTCATATTGCACAAAAGTACCTCAAACTGCACAAGAATACATGAAAAAAAAAAGATTTCAACATTGTGGGAATTTCATGCATTTGCTTTCTTGCTAAGTGTTAGAAGAATAGATCGATACAACTCTTATATACATGTACATGGAAGCTTAGCTCAGCATAAACACTGCAAGAGGGAAACAGCTAGCTAGGTGTGGCCCAAAGCTAAAAAATATGCCTATTGGCAGCTTTAAAACTTAGTTAATAAACTGAAGTTTGGACAGAGTTGCAGGAGCTGGTTCATCCAGTTCCAGTTTTTATGCTAAAGCTAAATGACTGCTAGCTACAGCTCCATGGTTAGTGCACAGATAATGAAAGGAATATTGATTTTCTTACGTAACTCTCAGCAACATAGTGAATATGCATATTTCCCAAAAATGTCAAGCTTTCCCTCTAATGTTATACTCATGGAGGGTTAAATCTGGGGCAGCTGGACATGGTTGTAAGCACTTCAAACATTTTCCCTCTCATCTTAGGGGCTTCTTCAGTTCTAACTGGCTCGTGTGGGGAGGTCCCAGGTATTAAACCTCTGTGGGGTTGTGATCAAAGTCATTGAGACCTCCTGGTTCGTAGTGCTCCTGGCTGTGTCACGGCTGTCGGTACAGTCCTTGGAGTCACTTGAGGCCAAGTATGAATGATAGTTGTTGAAGTCATCACATGAGGTCAAATGTGAACCGTTGTTAAATCTCCTGGGAAGGGATGAAAGGACAATGTTGTAGGTGAGGAATAAGTGGTGTTGTAGACCTCCTCCTCGGTTGAGGTATGGGTTCTCTATTTTTTATGCAAATAGCCTCCTTTACTCTTCTTTCAAACCATCTGTCCTTCCTTTCCAAAACATGTTGTTGTCCTTGAATGAGTGTCCCTCATCTTTCAGGTGGAGGTAAACTGCTGAGTCTTGACCTGAGGAGTTTGGCCCTGCTGTGTTGAGCCATGTGTTTGTTTACTGGTTGTTTAGTTTCCCTGATATACAAGTCTGTGCATTCCTCACTGCATGGGACTGCATACACTAGATAGTTTTTCTTGTATTTGGGTATGCGGTCTTTCGGGTGGAACAGTTTCTGTCTTACTGTGTTGCTGGGTTTGAAAAACATGGAGATACAGTGTTCATTGAAAAGCCTCCTGAGTTTCTCAGATACTCCAGACATGTATGGAATAACAATGTGGTTTTGTTATTCTTCTTTTCTTCACCACCTGCAGTGTTAGTATTCTTTCCTGGATCTTGTGGCTGTTTGCACAAAGGTCCAGTTAGGATATCAACAAGCTTTTAGTATATCTTTCAGATGTTTGTGGTCCTACTCTTGGACTTGGGTACATATTGGTACACTATCAGCTGCTTGTTGTTGCAGGGTTCAGATGATTATTGACTTTTGCTCCGGTGGATGGTGAGAATCAAAAAGTAAGTACTGGTCTTGGTGTGTGGGTTTTTTGTGTGCTCCTGTCCTCTTCAATTTGTACAGCACAGTCCAAGAGGACCAAGCTGCTGTTTGTGGCGCGCTCTCACGTGAACGTGATTTTACTGTCTACTGAGTTAACATGTTCTGTGATGGCTTGCAGTTCCTTGCAGGAAGGAGTTCAGAGCTCTGATTTCTACTTCTTCCATGTAGAGGTTGGCCACAATGAGAGATACTGGTGAGCCCATAGCATCATCATACTTTTGTCTGTAAAGCCCCTCATTGTACTGGAAATAGGTGGTGTTCAGATAGAGGTCCAGCAGTTTGCAGCAGCAGCAGCAGTTTGGTCTGTGCTGAGGTTGGTTCTATTGATGAGGGTGTTATTATGTATTTGCTGTTTCCTACCAGTTTCCAAGGCCTTCATAGTTGGGATACATGTTAACGATAAGGATATATCACAGGACACCATGGTTTCATCTGGTTCCAGTTTCAGTCTTTGACCTTGTTCCCAAAGTGCATGGAGTTTTGAATATGGTGAAGTGTTGCTGACCAAGTGGGCTAAGGTGGTAGATATGTCTGGCTAGGTGGTGATTGAGTTGATGCTGCTACTAATGTGCCCGAGGGAGGCTCCTTCTTTGTGTATCTTGGTGAGCTAATGCAGGCATGGGATGGCTTCTCCACGAAAGAAGTGATGATACTTTTCATGATTGATGGTTTTCTCCTTCTGAAGCTGTTTACAACAGCTACAGAAAGAGAAGGCAATCAATGTTATTCAGAATACAGGTTTGCTTTTCCTGATAAGTTAAAGTTTATTCTCTGAAGAGGAGTTATTCTGCATCAAAGACAAACCCTTATAATCCCATTTAAATACAAATATTTGATAAAGTACACATTTTGATTGTATAACCTGTGACTTTAATTCAAAATCTGCATCAAAATTTGACATATGTGATGAAAATCTTCCCTCAGTACCATAGATAATGCTTATTTTTTTCACTTGAACTTCACCTTTTGCATCACCTTTCCAGCTTGAAAAAGAAAAAGAAAAAAGTGCATTTTTACCTCCATTGTGGCAATATGTTTAACACATGGCCTTGGCGCCGACACACAGGCTGGGAGAGCACCATTAAAATCAACAGATGGGTATGGACCTTGACTCCACGGCTTTTCCTCTTGCCTTGCACTTCAAAGCACATCTCCAAACAAACAGTCCTTTTACAGGATTTTGTCCAAGGTTACTCTGACCCTTCATTCCTCAAAGGGCTAAGTCATTTTTAAAGATTTTTTTTTTCTTTTGCTTGTGTTTGATAGCGCAGCTGAAGAGAGACAGGAAAGGGTTGTGAGAGAGGGGATGACATGCAGCAAAGGGCTCTGGGTTTGAACCGAGGATGCTCTGGCAAGGACACAGAATTTGGTAGGAAAAAAATCACCATTGTGCTGTTTAACAATAGCTTTAAAAAAATTTTAATATAAAGAGGAGGGGGGAAAAAAGGAAAACCAGTTGGGCCATAGAGATTTTGTTCTGTGTCCCTGCCATTTAGAAGAAGACAGGGTTGTATTGTGTGTGCAAACAAATACCCTCGTGCAAAAAAAAAAAAAAAAAAAAAAAATTACAGGACCTTTTCATGAAACAGCAGAAATTACATTTTTTCCTGACCAGTTTTCTGGAACATGGCAGATTTTTTTGGCCATCACCGTGTATGCAGTGCAGCTCTTTTGTGCGTCTCCTTTTTCAAATTTGCATTTGTGTGACTCCATGACTGAGTGAACATGTGTGTGCGTGTGTGTAAAAGTTCATCTCTTTAATGGGACCCATCCTTTGTCTACCACTGACAAGCGTGACCACTGTCCCAGTCCCCCTCAATGTAGTTTCATGCATGGTTGAAACTAATCATTATGCATGACAGTTTCACAGGAAACGATGGAGGATGTTACAGTGGCATGACAAGAGAGCCAGTCTCTACTCTCTATGTAAATACCACGTTTTAAAAATAGCTGCGATTATATGCACTTTTTCGCTTTAAGGATACATTTTGTAGCAAATATTTCTAAAAGTTTAACTTGTGCGCTTGTGTAAAAACATAATAACTGCTGTGATATTACTTTATTTGAGTGCTGTGTTGTATTACCTCAAGTTAAAATTTGATAAAACGTAATAGCGCTTTGCTCATCTCCAGAGAAAAACAATCAGATTAAAGATTGTTTATCCACAATGGTAAAACAGAACAGTAACATGAATAATGTTGGCATTAAATAAGCACTTTTCAGAGCCAGTTTTCAGACTGATTATAATTTTTAATACTTGTGATTACTACTGATGATTGAAATTTCTAATGCTTGCCAATGTTCCCTGAATCTTTCCAGCTGCTGTTGCATCTACTGTCCACTGATGTATTCAGTCATTCATGGGTGATTTTGGCTGAGATTCGTATTGCTTTTTCCTTTCTGCGTGCCTGGCAGTGTCACTATGGCTCAGTTTGCAATTTGAGTTTCAATTCAAAAAACTTCCCACAGGGACTTTATGAATAACCTCCTACTTTAGAATCTCATGCTGGTGCTGATAGTGCTGCTGCCTGGCTGCTGGTCATCTGACACTGGCAGAGCAGCTAGCTGGACAATAAACAGAGCTGATAGGAGCCAACAGGTAGACTCCACTGGTGATATTTATGCATGTTTCTGCTGGCCACCAGCTCTAACGGAGACTGAGCCACAATGCTGCATAGCATATATTTCAAAAATCTTTCTTCTTCTTCTTCAGTTTGGAATGCCCAACCTATGCCTCTTAGTCTTTGACATTCATGAGTCCAGAGCTGCCCAGGGGAAGCCTGTAGAAAGACATAACCTAGCTACGAATGGTGTGGCCAGCTGCTTCTCTTCACCTGCAAGTAATGAGATTCACCACAAGAGCGTTAATCCGTGAAGATTCATTTTATCCCCCCTGTTTAAGTTGCTACTGCAGCAACAAGAACCCTTGTCTGACTTCTCACGTGCGAACACCATGAATACATTGAGAAAACCGCAAAGTCATTTCAAATGAAGTTGCTCATTATGGTTAAAAAAATTCAGGCTTCCTCCAGCCTCCACATTTTTGAGCCCACAGAATTGAGACTCTGTCTGGCTAAGTCTGCTGACTTCCTCCTGGATCCTGGCTTGTGTTAAAGGCATGGAAATATTTAATATGGGTGGACCTAATGGATCAAAACTGATAATACAAATTTCAGGGTATTGCTGATGATCTGGAACATTTATTCATTGTTTTACTACTCCTTTTTGTAATGATTGTGAAGTGGGAAAAGTATTTTTTGGGCTAGTGTCATGTGATCCTGCAAAACAGACTGTGGTCTTTATGGCCAAATCGCCTCACAGCCCATCACAGCTCCTGTGGGCTTAGTGAACATGGCCAACTGTGTTCACTGGAATGTACAATGCAATGCATCCCATGTCTTTGCAGTGGTGGATGGGAGCTTATCCCATCTACAGTTGTACAGTGCATTGGTAATTTCTAATTCAGTTTAGTTCAGTCATTTTATTCGCATAAGATGCACAGGTGTGACCGAAGAAGTCAATCAGCCACAAGTTTATACAACAGACCTCCCCTTCCTCACCTCTGGAAAAAAAAAAGGAATCCTGAATTCCATTTTTAGAATTTGCTAAACGATGGTAGGAGAGAATTTGGAATCTGGAATATATATTATCATTGAAGTATGGTTGAATCACACACTTTGATTTCTTTGATTGTGAGATTTGTGAGAGTTTCACTTCATGGCTGTGAAGCATGAGCAAGGACAAGCACTAAAAGCTGAGACCCACAGGCGACAGGTAAGATGTTCAATGCACAGAAACACTGTACATCCAGCGCCAAAGTGCAGGAAGTAATATGATCTTTATGTAGTGAGATGGAGAATTTGGCTTTGCTATATACTTTTGAGAAAACTGAGTTTATTATAGTCTGCAGAATCATCCAGTACGGACATTCTTGTCTGCTGATAAAGTAATAAACGTTGTATGTACATGCAGGCATGTTTATGTAATTAGCAGTAATATATATGTTCCTTTAGGTGAACTTTCAAAATGTTTCTTCTAGCTGTATTTTATGTTTGTCCTCTAGCTCGGTGCACATGGGGAAGTTAAATGACAGCAGGAGAAAGTCATGGGATCAATATGACTGCAGTTTATGACGGCAGGGAAATGATTGATGTGGCTTAACCTGGTGGGAAGATTGAATCTGACACAATCAGATAATTACTATAATATGGATGACTGCTTATAGACAAAAACATGAATTGGATATTCTTTTCCCTAGAATCAACACATAATCCTAAATACGTACCAACAAAGTTATTGCTCATTTACCAAAAAGCATCAACACAAACAGGAAGGAGGAATTTCAGCTTAAAAGAAAAACAATGTTTAATAACACCATAAAATCATAAACAGGTCTGCTAATGATGTGCTCATATCTCTTAGTGATTGCTCATTTCCATTTCTGGCGTCTTCATTAGGCTTGATGGATCATGTAAAATTCACATAACATAGCACACACAGGAACACACACAATTCTGTAAGCACCTAGAGTACAATGTTATCTTGATCAGCTAATTAAACAACCAGTGTCAGCGCCTACATGGCTAATGATAATGAATTCCACTAGTGTAAGACTTAATGAGCACCAGAAGTCGTCACCTTAAGGCGCATTCAAACTTACGGTTGTTTAGCACAATAAACAGTGGAAAGGTCACAGTTTTGTGGAGAAAAGATTATATTTATGTCCTCATTTATGATTTATTAGTGCAACATCTTTGACCCATTTAATGACATCCAGCTGCGGATGAGCTCCATGCTGTGGTAATGAATGTTTTTGCGTTGAACACCATTCTTATCATACATAATTGCACATAATGCAAAGTTCGAGAAATCAGAAAGAGAAAGTGTCCCCGTTCTAGCGCTTTTGCCATTTATTCTTTTTATGAACTAGCCTGTGTATGTTGACTTAAAGCATGCTATGTGAATTCAAATGCACAGTTATTGTTGTATACTTGGGGACAATTTTGCGGTCAGCAGTCGTCGCCTTCAGAGCAGCAAGCGTATGGCTGGAAAACAGCTCAGTTTATTTCCCAGATGCCTCACTGGTTAAAACTGTGCAAGGAAAGTAAATAAGTAACACGTCTTTTTTTCACCAAATTCCAGTGCAGTTGCTTTTAGCAAGGCACTGAATCCACAAAGACTTGAATATTTATTGATATCTTTGCTTTGAAGTTTTTTTTTTTTAGCCTCTTGAAAAGCTAAATGAAGGGCAGTGACTTGTCAGCTGCAATGTAATATGAAATGAGTACATTTTGAGCTCACGTTTGAAACGCTTTCACTTGGCTGTATCAGACATCAGCTGGCCTTGTGATGAAATGCCAGTCATTTCATGTCATCTTGTGTACATAAAGCTGAAGCTCTTTCATTCATACTATGTTCCTTGTGTCTGTTTTTCTTTTTCTTTGGTTTAGAACTGCCTGGAGGTATTGCAGATTTCTTTCTTTCTCTTCGCATTTTGTCTTTGGGTTTCTATGAATTGAATCCTTGCAATTTCTCTGTCATGTCTCATGGAGACTTCAGTAGTGAAAGACATTGTCAGATCTTTCACTAAGGCAAAAGTTGCAAAAACCTGTTGTTCAAGTCCGGCATTCAAAACCCTGAAGGTGCAGTATTTATTATGTGTGGATTTTAGTTCAAAAAGTAACTAAAATTATCAACAGAAACTGTTCTGATGTCTATGTATTGTATGGCAGAGTGAACCAAAGCCATTTCGGTTTCTCCTTTTACTGATCCAACAATCATTAACTTTGGTTAGGTTGAAATAAACCCTTATGTCACTGAGTTTGATATGAAAATATTCTGTCTCTGTGCGCTGGTGATGTCTGACCTTCCTCTCACTCCTCTCTCGCGTCACACCTCTCCTGTGTTTCCCACCAGCCGTGTTTTCGTCACCCCTGTAATCCTGATGGAGCCACTGTAAATCATATCTGCACTGAGTTTCCCGTTGTCAAACAGGCCTCCGTCAGTCCCGGTTGGACCATGTTTCACTTGGAGGCTGCTGATCCCTGTTCCGTTGCCTCAGTTGAAAATACCAACACTTGGAGCTCCTGGTCCAGACAGAGTCGAGTCACCAAATAGGCGATGAGTTGCATGGCTAACTGAGCTAACTAGCTAACGTTTGGTTTCAGGAACAGTTTCAGAATCTCACATGGTGCCATATACTAGACATTTTTGACCTACTTTGATCAGAATTCAGGCACATGTATAAATCATTGACACAGACAATGACTGATTTTTCTGCAGTTTTATTGAACTGCTCGTGTCTGCAACTACATGAAAAGGAACATATATTTTTATTAATTAGGGTTTGCCCAGTTATTGGTGAGTTGTTACATATGAACGCATCAAACACAGAAATGTTGTGTGAATGAATATGAACAAAAATGCACCACTGAATCTTCTTTTGGCATGGAAATTGTCAAATAAACTACCAGCATCTAGCTGTAGCTGTTGGAGTTTTGTGGCTTTGATTTTGTTTTACTATAGACAAAATCTATATTTGACAGCAAGGTGGGACAGATGGCTGCTCTCTGTATGATGTATTGAATCATGAACCAGACCCAGTTGCATCAATCAGACTGGTGGCTGCTCTAAGCACCTACATCTGCTACCTCCAGCACCAAACCAAAGGCGAACACTGATCAACCCTTGAAAACTTAAATGGATGTGTACTTTTCTCAGAGTTTAAACATGTTTCCAAATTGCCAAATGATTCAGATCAGATTCAGTGGACAGAACCTATAATATCCCACTATACCATCACTTAATCAATGGGTCGGACTGAATTCTTTCCATAAAATAGTACCTTAAAAGGCCTTTGAAGCACTACTTAAAAACATTTTTAAATCTTAACAGTACACAGTGAACATAACATATGACCAGTAATACTGATGTCTCCAAAGAGATGGCTGTTATGTGGTTTCTTGTACATATTCATGGACTGAAACTCAGCTTTTCCAAATGGAAAACAAAACATTTGTATAGAAGGTCAAATGGGAATATTTGGCAGCAGGAGGTATAATAGTCTTAGACAAGATGACTCTGCTGCAGGATTAACTGGGTCATGTCTTGGTTTGAACCAAAGCTTGTTTTATTGTGCATTCAGTAGAATAGCTCTCAGGATGTGAATAGGCATCTGGAGCTGACATCCCACTATATGAGATGTGCAAGGCTCAACCCTTAGTGTGGGGGTTGGATATGGACCTTTGCATGGGTCAGAGGCAATTAACATTAGTTTAGACATGGATCTTAAGACATTGCATGTCAATTAGTATAATTGCAAGGTAGAAATTAAGAGCAATTAAGGTAGATGTAATGGGATTTATGACATCTGTAAAGTACATGGATGAATGTTGTTCTGTAAGTGTGTGTGATGGAGAAACCTGTTTCATGTGTCTTAGGAGGATTAAGTGCAGCATGCGCAGTTAATTCCACTGGGCCCACGCAAAAAAAAAAAAAAAAAAAAAAAAAAAGCTGCTATAGGTTGATAAAAAGAGAAACAACTTGCCTTCAGAACACTTCCATAACAACCACAAGCAGTTGCCTTTGTCACAGATGCTTCAAACTGTCTGTCAAGATGGTAACAAGAGATCCTTTGGTGCCAAATGGCTGGAATATTGTGCCGCAAATGCCAGGCTGAGTAGTTTGATTATAACTCCAGGTACCCGCACTAAAAATAAACATGTGGCAATTTAACTAAAATTGTCCAATAAAATTTTTAGAATCACACCTCAGAGCCAACTCCACACAGCAAGATGATTGCCTATTCTTAAATCTTTGAAGAACACCTTGTTCCAGTGATTACTCACATTTTCAGGAGCAGGGGCTGTCTTAAAGTGGTTTGATTACAACATACTTACACTGAGTTTTTCTGGACACAAATAGAGGCTTTCAACAAAATGTCATGGAAAATGCAGACAGCACCGAAATGTCAGATCTCTATATAATTGACATGCAGCTTTCTTTGTTCGAGGGTATGTACATATGTGGTTATCTGAACAAGTGGTGCTGTCATGTGTTTACCTGCAGGTCTGTTTTTTTCTGAATGTCAACCTGTACTCAGTTCTGAAGCTGCTTTGAGTTTCTACACAGTTCAGTTGACCTACTGTGTGGAAAACTGCATGCCAACTATTGGGATAAAAACATAAATAGCCAACTGAGATATAGAGAAATGTACTAGGATTGCCAAATGTTAATGTGTATATATAATGAAATAAACTAAAGGTGTGTTCAGGCAGAACACAAAACCAATTTTCACCTGATGTCATTTGTGACTGATTTCAGAACTCACTGCGCTCCAGTCTTTTCTGTCCTCCCCATCCAGTCACTTTTGTTTTTCATTCTCTCTTTATTTTAATTAAGCTAATTGATAAAGCTCTGGGATTAGCGTGACTGATTGATTTAGCATTTCAATCCCATAACATTGTTGGACCATTTTTAAAAAAACAGATACAAATTGATGCTGTAAAAAAAGATGACAGTGTAAAGAGGATGGTCTCTACTGGGTAATGATTCTAAACACACCCCAGCATCCACGATGGATTTCCTCAAGTACACCAAGCTGAAGGTTCTGCCATGGCCCTCACAGTCCCCCAACCTAAACGTTATTGAAAATCTGCGGATAGACCTTAAAAGAACAGTGCATGCAAGACGAACCAAGAATCTCACAGACCTCAAAGCCTTTTGCAGGAAGAATGAGCCAAAATCCCCCCAAAAAGAATTGAAAGACTCTGGGCCCTATTTTCGTCCCCGCCGCTGGCGGGGTGCAGGGTGTGCACCCCACACAGTGGTATTTTCATGCAGTGCAGGCGGGCGCTGCGCACTTGGTATTTTGGTAAACCGAGGTGCACAGAGGTACGCCACGATGGGCGTTGCGGCGCAGTAGGGGGAGGTGTCGGCATAATTAGTCAGCGGATTTGGATTTTCGGTCCATTTCGGTCCATGCCGGCAGCATAAAAATGCACTGAAAGCTCGCCATCCCAGACCTGGTCAACTCTGTGCGCCAGCAGCGCACCGCAGGGCAAGTGGATTTTGTAAACCGGTGGAGTCGTGCACCCAGGTCACCAATACCTCACAGGCAGATTTCCACAGTGTCTGGCATTTCACTGCGATCAATAATTAGCAACAGCCACGATTCAATGCAACTATCTGAGTCAGCACATACATTCAGACCTAAATTTATATATTTTGATCAGTATCTCACCTGACCACATCGCAAGTGCGTTTGGCATGCGCAATGGTCACTCAACCTGACCAAATGTACACAGGTGAAACAGGGATGCAAACTAATCAATTAACGTCGCTGTGCCAACCAGAAACAGCCGTGGCATCCTACAGAGCATATATACTGCATCTATCTCAGAGCACTCGAGAGACAGAGACAGACAGACACACGGAAAAAACGTAAGTAATGATCGTTGTTCGCTATTACCCACGTCATTTCATTCCAAATACAAATGTTATCATTGTAATGCTTAACGTTATCTACAAAGATGGAGTACATCATTGCTTTGAGGAGGATGAGGAGGATTTACCATCTAAGGACCTCCTCCTGGGAGAAGTTTGGGCGTTGGACAGTTTCCTGCGCGGGCTCAGTCATCCTCGAAACTTGCCATGTGCCTCGCCAGCGGCATTTTTAAAGGTGAGGCGAGGAGCTGGTGTGATTGACTCAGCTGTGTCAAACCCACTTCAAACCTTCTCCTCTCCCTTCTTCCGAGTTGCGCTGCTGGGTGGGACTGAGATGAGAAGGGAGAGTAGTTGCGCTGGCAGCGCAGTGCACGAAAATACCAAAGTCTGCGCCGCCACGCCCCATCGGCAAAGCGGACCTGACTTTGTGCTGCGCCGGTGGCGGAATCGAAAATAGAGCCCTCTGAGTTAGCTACAAAAAGCCTTTACAAGCTGTGATACTAATAGCTGTGGCAACATTTCTGTAGAAACAAAACTTATTGTGATGCCAGAGGAGACGTCAGTAAGATCCATCCTCGGGCACCATGAATCTGTATAAAATTTCGTGATCATCTATTTGATAGTTGTTGACATATTTCAGTCTGGATTGACTGTCAGACCATGGACTGACATTGCCTTCCCTCGAGCTACCTGTGTGCAGCGGACTTGTAAACACAGGAGAACATAAGTTCAGATTGTGAAGCATGAAGGGACATTTTTCATGACTTTAAGAGTTACAATTTGTGAAAATCGTGCACTGAACTGTTTAAACTGCAAACTGCAATTCAATATTGCATGAGAAACAATAACTGCCCTAATGCAGTTTCATATTTTTTTCATGTCTTTTATTCTATCCATTTTTATCCCTTTCTGATTATTGCTCAGGGTTTGCAGTTTTCACCCAGCAAGGACCTCTGCACAAACACTGGTGCAGCAACCCCAGTCAGTCTCTTGCATCTTTAGCAACTAGGTGTATGTGAGCATGACTTCATGCTGCTGTACAGTATGTGTGCACACATGAGGCCAGTCACACACCCAGTGGTTCAGAAAATGACTCAATCTGACCTTAGTCTCGACTAACAGTGTGTAGGAGCTACATGCCCTATAAACTGCACAATAGGCCTAGCGCCTGGCAGGTAAACACACACACACCAAGAAAGGTCATCCTATACAGCTTCTAACAAGATTAAAAATGATTCATGAATCCACCGTGATGCTTTTCACCCTCCTACAGAGAATACCTCTTTACCTCCCCAGCAGAAGGAGAGAGAGAGAGAAATATCTAAACTCTTCAAACACCAAACTATTGCAAAGCTGAAGAAGCGGCCTGATTGCATGGCAAGTCAATCTTGAGAAAGACCTTACTGAAGAGTGCATTCACCATGTGTAGCAGTTTTAAAGCTGGATGGAAGGAGCTGGCGGTACTTTCCTTCGACCAGTGCTATCTCTTCAGATCAAACCGTAGAGTTCAGATGAGGCAGGTTTATGCCTGTTGGGCCGTGTTTCAGTGTCTGTGCACATGAACATGCGAAAATATTGTCCTTCTTCCTATCTGCATGTGTCTATTCGTGTGTGCATGTGTGCATACACTGCATTTGCATCTGTATGTATGAGTCCCTAGACTGCGGGCCATTTTATTATCTGAACGGGCCCAGGCAGCACTGGGCTGGAACCAATCACACCAACCTGCTATGATAGGAATCCTGGGGGACAGCATCAACTAAATTCCTTCACTTTTCCATCTCCAATGTGGCTCCTCTTTACTTTATATGCACATGAATCAGCCAAATATGACCATTTAAGATAACTGTAGTCATCAAATTGTCAAACAGAAGAACACCACCAGCATACACATTGTAGTGGAATAGAGTAAACACAAATATTTTTACCTTGCATCTGCAATCATGCAGCCAATGCTTATATGCATTTTATTGTTTTATATTTTCAAAATTGATAACAATGCATGACCACTTTGCTTTTAACTGCCTGCACCATTAGAAATACAAATCATCATAAGAACCAGAACAGAGCAAGTACAATTATTTCTGACTGTCAAAAACTGGCATTAGATTGTAAAGTTTTGTCACCATGCGTGATAATAGTATGAGCTGTTTGTTTCATTTGTTACCACTAAATTAAACATGAGTTCACTTAAACATAACAATGATTAGTTCAGGTGCTGCCTCCATCTTTATGTCACTTATACACACAGTAAAACATTAAGGTTCTACAGCCACGGCTGTGGCTCTGTGAGGCTGTACTTTGGGACAACAGTGCTTTATGCTAAATGCTAATGTCAGCACGCCAAAGTGCTCACAAATGATTGATTGTCATGGTAAGCAGGTAGGTATAATGTTTAGCATGATCACCATTAATTTAACGTGTTAGCATGTATTAGCACTGAATGTGACCTATAGCTGCCAGAGCCTGAGCCAAAGTGCAGAGGCTGCTGGGAATGTCGTTAGCTTTGAAGGTATTTAGTCATAAGTCAAAGTAGTGGACAATTTTGACCTGATAATGTGCTAAATGCAAAGTCAAAAGACTACTCCATCGTTTTCACAGTGCAGTCCTTTGACATTGTTGGAGTTATATGATTGACCTTTTAAAACAACAGTTTGGTTGAGGGTACAGAGGATGCAGTGTGTCACGTTACTAGAGACTGTTACCTCGAGCTGTTAGCCTGAGGAAGAGATGAGCAGCGGTTATAGTGGTCACTTCTTTCTAGATTTTTGTCTTCTTCAAATTTAGTCTTGGTCCCATCAGATGTTGACTCAAATGATTTATCATATTTTGTGCAACTCCCTCTGGAGTCACTCCCCAAGACCGGTAAATGGACTCTGATGCGTAAAAATGACAGAGTTCCCCTTTAAGGGGTCACCAAAGCAATTACAACCGATCCTGAAGCAGTCCACTAAGTAGATGTTGAGATATCACAAAAGTCAGTGATCCTTTCGAAACAATGAATATCTGTAAAGAACTTCATGCAAATCCATCCAATAGTTGTTGATATATTTCAGTCTGAATCAAAGTTGTGGGCCGACGGACTAACAAACACATCGACACTGCCATCCATACTGTTGCTGTAAAACACTGGATGTTCATTGGCCCTTCTTCAAAGCCCAATAATAAGAGATTACCCCACACAAGATCTGTCACCAGCCTTTGTTTATTGCATCTATAATTAAAAAAGAAAAAGAAAAAAAAGAAGACGATCATAAAATGTAGCAGCCTTATTACTCATTCCAATTTTGAAGTGGTTGGAAGGCATTAGAAGTATGAAAGCTGATTTCTCATCTCAATAAACACCTGCAAAGCTGCTACTTAGCTTCAAGGGAGTTCCACATTATTCCATATTAGTAGTGTTGTCATGACCATGGCTTTGTCTCCCGATATGATAGGCCGAATGGGTGGAGGAAGTGATTCATGAAACATGCTTTGTTTGCTTTACTTCCTCCCATCGATTAAGGATGGAAACTGCACCGAGCAGTTGTGCTGCTAAATGTTTCATATGGCATGAATTAAGAATGTGAGGATCCCTAAGGGAAGATGAAAAAAGGCAGTCGGGTAGTGGGAGGAAAAAGCACTGAACAGTAGGAAGGATTACTGACAGAGGTGGGTGTGTGTGTGTGTGTGTGTGTGTGTGTGTGTGTGTGCTTGTACATGCACCTTGTAGGTTAGTTTTCCTGGAAAGCCATAGGGCACAGATGCAGTGGCTTCCATGCTAGGCATACACAAATCCTAGCATACAAACTAAGTCACAGGCACACATAGTAGAAGACCACTCATGCACATCAGTAAAGCTGATGATCTTAAAGTGTAATCCATCCTGAACAACAGCTTCGCTGGTTTCTTCAAACTCATTTCAAAGCATGTGCTCCTTTTAAATTTATGCCGGGATCAAAATCCATTTAACCATGTTTTGAAGCTCCTTAATTCAAATCAATAACAAAAAAAAAAGCTTACAAAATCCTTGAAGGCTATTTCAGATGAGGAGAGATGGAGCAAAGAAGAGATGGAGGAGAGCATTGGGAATACTGTAAACAAGGAAAAACAATTTGCTGGATCAAACTTTAGTCGCAAATTCACACTCTAGCACATTTATCTCAGGAAATTTCTGTAAACACTTGAGACATTTCCTTTTTATCATTTCAATTCAACTACAGTGAAAAGGTAAAAGACGCCGCTCTTTCACCCATTCAGTGTTTGCAGTCACATGATATCGCCTCTAGTGCCCTTCAGCTACAAAATATCAAGCTTTTTGCACCATTTACACTAAATGGCACTCATTTTCTGATGCTCATTTAAGTTTTTTATTTCTTTAACTGTATGTTTTGACCAATAACCCATAGCCAAATCAGCTTAGTAAAAACTACAGCCTGATTTAATCCCACAGGTTCTTTTCAGGTCACGTTTTAGGTATCAGCTTAACACCTCTCTTGTTTATAGACGATTGAACTACCACTGGGCCAAGGAGAGAAAATATACTTGATCTAAATGAGTGCTGAGAGAGCGGGAGGATTGGGCTCTCCAGGAAAGTGGGCTTTCTTTGAATTCAGTCAGGGAAATGAGTGTTGGCTGTAATGGGTTCATTAAGGAGTTTGCCAGCAGCCGGCACACTGGCATGGCTGCTCAAATTGTCCTCCTTTCAGTGAATTCCAGAGAGTTGCTTTTCATTGAGAGGAGAGGTGAGCACACTGAGTCAGGCTGAGAGGACAGGTGGCGTGAACAGGTCTGTGGAAGTGCAGGGACAAACAGAAACACAACAGGCACGGAAAGAATTAGCTGCATGATTGAATTAAAGCTGGAGTGAAGATGGAAAAGATGTCTGGCACAGTAATGCACCTCTGAGATACACGTGGGTGAGAATCCAAAGGAAAAAAAAAACAACATTCAGCCTCACAAATTTGGTTTTGTGCAGGGTCTGAGCCATTGATTGGCTTTGTGTCTCCAAGCATCTTAAAAACACAGTTGCGTATTCAGCATGTATGGCAGCCCGGCCCTTATTATAAACCACCGTGCCGTGTTGTGAGCCTTCAAACTCACGGACCTATTGCTCACACAGGAGTTGCAGGATTTAATTTTACTGCATTTCTAAGGGGTGCCTCTAGCAACATGCTCCATCAATTTAATGCAGTGGTATTTCAGGTCTAAATACCTGCTAACCTGCCGGTCCAAAATCTCCCACAGGTGTTTAGCTGATTTGAGGTCAGCGATCTTTCTGTCCTAAATGGAAGCATCTGCCTTCTTTATGTTTCTGCACTCATTTATTCAAGTCTTTTTGTAATTGGCCTGTTGCATACCTCCAAATTTAATAACAAAAAGCATTGTTTGTAACTGACACACACAAGTCACAAGACCAATTGCCTGAACTTTGCCTGGTACAGGCGTCTTTGCACAGTGCAGGCAGAACAACCCAGTGTCATTTTAGGGAGCCTTGCAGTCATTCATTCACCCCCATCTCTCTCCTGCTTTCCCTCAGACTCCCTCTGTAAACCAATACTGATCCCAGGCAGCAGAGTGGCTGACTGAGTGCCTGTCTGGGAGACACACCGACTGTGCCCAGTGGTGGATTAATGTGGTTACTATTGAATACCCGGGTTAGGAATTGATCTGTCCATCCGTGGCATGAATGTGTAAGGAGGTGGGATCTGGAGTGTGCGGATGTGATCTCTTTGTGGAGTATGTGCATGTTCCAGCACAATGTGCTCGCATGCATGTTTCTCGAATTTGTCGTGACCTTTAAAATGTGCTTGTTTGTCTAGTGTTGACGCGCGTGTGTGTATATCATTGATTTCAATACGCTGTTGGTTCTTTTTCACGTGCCTGCCTCTGTATGTGCGTGCGCAGTTTCTAGCCTTCCCTTTTGATTCTCGTTAACTGTATCTGTGGGCCATGTCTTTGCTGATCACCTGTCTCCATTTGGACGATGGATGGAGGGCTGATTCCGCGATAGCTTTCTTCATTGCCCGATGCAGCTCTATTAAATCTACTCTAATTTCATTTTCCTGGGTGATTTGGCCACATGTCTCCAGCACACAGGTTTCAATGAGCTCTAGATTGAATTGGATCAAGGCATATCAGTTTCTGAAGAGATCAGACTTAGCTTTAGTTCCATGGCAGCAGGAGTGTGTTTTTGATTTGATTGTGCTAGGAGGTATCTTTTGTATGCTTTTGAGTGGCCCAAAAGCAATATGTGTTTTGTTTCTGCACCAGTTTTTTTATGGATAGGCAAAACTATCCAAACATAATGAAAAATGGGAAAAGTGATGTAAGATTGTTGATAAAAATAGAGGAGTCGCACTGAAAGTAAACCAACAGCAAGTGTTAACATCCAACTGATTGTACTGGCTGACCCAACTATTTTTATAAATCCATTTATTACTGTTGTTTCTCTGTTCTAGTTACCTTTCTGTTTAGCACCAGCTGCTGTACTTTCACAGTCATTTATTAAGATTTCAGACTTTGTCAAGGCTTCATTATCATTTCATTCTTCGTCTTATCAGGTGGTCAGGGGAAACGGGTCACACTCCGGTTATGTTTGAATTTCAGCTTCTCGACGAAATCAGTATAATATCAAATGGGCTGTTTGAAAGTTTTCAAACCAAGAAGAAGAAAAACAATCGAGTCCCATCTGGTGCGTTGAAGCAGAATAAAATATGACTTGTTATTATGGCATTTCTTTTCATTTATTGTTCACGAAAGGGTTCATTATTTCATTTCAGTCCCCTGTAAGGAGGGCTCTCGAGGCTTTTATTCCTTTATTAAGACCTTTATTCAGTAATCAGTGATACTGAGGAATAGGCCCCGTTANTGTGTGGATGTGTGTGTGTGTGCTACAGAGCTACTAACTCTGGGATTAACAGAAAGTAATCATTCCGTTTATAATGGAAACTCTGTGCTTGTGATCCATTAAAATCACAAACACTTTTGCAGAATTCATATTGACAGAAAAATTACAACCTGTCTGAACGGGCCCTCATGTGCAATAATCTTCTGCTGCGTTGTTTTTGCTGGGTTGTTTCTTCCACTTTGTGTTTGAGGAAGGTTTCAAGTCACAAGTCTGTTTTTGGAGACTGCACACAATCCCTCTCTTTGATTTTTCGCCGTAGCAGCCTACACTCATAGGATGTTCTCCTACACCCACCCGCCTCCACATCTCCTTGTGCTTAGTCTTCAGCACAGCCTGCGTTGTGCAACAATTCTCATCACGTCACAAAATTCAATTTCAGACCATACTGAAAAGCTCAAACAGACATCCCAAATGCACACACATCACTTGTTTTTCTCTGTCCTTTGGCAGCACCATGACTGTGCACAAAATGACGTGACCACCGACAGCCTCAGATAATGAACCTGTGGGTTTTGCACACCTGTGGGCCAGCCCAGCTCAGACAGACCTCTTCAAAACACCGTCATACAATCCAACATGCATGTGACAAAACAAAAGAGTCCTCAAAAACTCAGAACAGCACAGTGATTTGTTGTCTCCTCTCTTTGTTGCACTTCTTCACTATTAGACACTTTGACCCAAACAACATGTAATAAATATGATACTTCATGATTACCTGATACGGAGCCTGAGACACTGTACTTCATCCACTCTCATGCTTTCCTTCATCACCCTCTTGGCCTCCGGGCTCCATTCCATTCAAATACTTCCCTGCTTGCCTATATTATCTTATCATCTTAAATCAAAGAGGCAACTCCTTCCAGATTAATTTCATCTAATCGAGTAAGCCTAAAGCGAAGTGAGCCTAAAGCTACCTCTCCTCTCACTTACCCACACAGGAACCAATCACTAATAATCACCATCCTCTTTATCAATCCGATTAGCTGCACCTGGAGACCGCCACTTCTGGCTCCTGACGCTGATGCAAACATCCAGCTGTGTTTGGATTCCTACCTCTGCCTTCCCTTTCTACCTGCGGCACATTGTAGCTGTTAAGTGCTGTTTGCTGTGCTGTCATCTTGTGTGAAGCCGGTTACTGAATCTCCAGGGGGCACCGCCTTCAACCTCGATGTAAACCTGCTGTTGCATCCATTCTAATGTAACAAAGTCTGTTGATTGTGCCTCAAGAAGGCTTGTTAAGGAAATTTAGCTGTTTGCACCACCCACCCTGCTGCTGTTGGGGAAAATACTTGTTGCTGATGATTTTCATAATATAGAGCCTGATTTGTAGCTGTTATCCCTTCAACCCAAATTCATGGGGTTACTGTCATAAACCTAGTTTTCTGAAACTTGCAAAAAATTCAGATCTACACTTTATATTCAGTGATTTATGTGCATAAATGAGTGTTCCCTGATTGAAACACAGCAAACCTGCAACAGCAGTAATTTGACTGCCCAAAGTGTGTTTCTCAACTATTGTAGCTGACTCAGCTGTGCTGTGCTGCCCGGAGGCAGAGAGAGAGAGAGAGAGAGAGAGAGAGAGAGAGAGAGAGAGAGAGAG